>VWYP01014922.1:25111-62469 GCA_013400435.1 Pycnonotus jocosus | reverse complement strand
GGCGGGCGCGGGGCGGGGCCGCCCTGCCCTGAGGGAGCCGGGCCCGGCCGCGGCGCAGCGCATGGAAGAGCCGGGGAACTCGGCCTGGCAATCCGCTCTGAAGCTGCCCAACCACCCGGTACCCGGCACACTCCATTAAAGTTAATGGCTCTGGTTTTTAGAGCTGTTCTGCTTTCCTTAATAACGTTAAGGGGAGGGATGCTGTAGAGTGAGTGAGGGTTTTTTTCCATTTTATTTCCTCAGAAAGTGAACAACGTACTCAAAGCTGATTGGAAAAACATAGCCTTGAAAGATAATTTGTATATACACACACACATACACAAAGGGGAATTTGCAGGTAAATTAGTTTATACTACAAAGATGTTCCCCAGTACAGCTACACAACATGTCACATCTCTGTTTGGCATTATAACATCCAAGCACATGATTTCCATGAAAAAATAAAACCCAAAAGCTGTTGCTGTAAATTGCTTCTAGTTGTTCTTCAAAGTAGAAGCTGCCTTCATAATGTTTTCCCTCTTGCTTACTGGCTTTATATTTTTCTTGATTTCTCCTCTTTTAATACCATAGGGGGAAAAAAGTCTAAAGTGTACGTGACTTTCCAAGGGCTGCTTTTCACACTAGAAAGAAAACCTGTTAAGTACAGTATTTCCCAAGAAAATGTTATGAGCAACTATGTTTCAGAAAATGAGCAGCCCAACCAGGGCTTGGAAAGAGTTTGTCCATTCTTCAGGTTGTCCTTGCAACTGCGGCATCAGTTTCAGCTTTGCACCACAGAAATACACTCCCTGATTTTGGCAGAGAAGTCACCCTCCCATTGTACAGACACTGGCATGACAATGTTCCTTGATTTTGACGTTTGTGTTTAGCGACACAAGTTGTTGAGATATCAAGGAAGTGCCATAGAAATGGTCCAATGTCTAGAAAAGACACTTTATGGTACAAGGCCTACAGAGCAAAACTTATGCAGCTCTTTAGAATGATGAAAGATGTACACATAAAAGTTTATGAGTTTGGAGGGGTTTTTTTCTATTTTGGTGATGTAGCTGAAAGTTAATGTACCTCCCATAGCCTGAGTGTGGCCAGTTAGTGAGACACAGAAAGAGTGAAATCACCCATATGAAGGCCATGAGCAGGGCACAAATTCTTTATTTGTGCCAGTGGCATGGCTTTAGAAGCTTGCTAATGGTTTTCATCTTCTGTAAGTACTCCCATGAATGGGATATCAAGGGGAGAGAGAAGAGCTGACTTCCTCTGCCCAGTTTCCTTCCTGGTTAAATGGGGTTGACAAATGCCTTGCATGGAGATTAAAGCTATTTTGTCATGGAAAATTGTAATTAGGGCCGATCATCTAGTTCTGTAGAAGCTCTAGTCAGCCTGGTGGTAGCTCCAAAGAGCCCAGTAACTGTTTGATTCGACATGAATGGCAGAACCCTGCATATAGTGATAAATCTGACAGGCTTTTTAGCTGGTTGCAAATAAACCCCGACAATGGCTAGATGTTTAGCTGGTTAAAAAGCTATGGTGAGATGTTGGTCACTTCCTCATCTGTCAGAAGCATTCTTGAGAAGGCAGTATTTTTATATGACTTTTCTACCTTTCTGGCCCATTTTTACCAATTAATTTAAGAAAGATGGAAATGAGTGAGGAATAAAATCTGTAGGGTCAGAAGTTAGCTTTTCCAGAGCAGTACTACATAAAAGAAAAATGAAAATATCTTTTTGTCTCCCCGTTTTTTTTGTAAAGGAAGCATTAGAGTCAGTGCTGAGCTACCCATGGTGGCAGGTAATGGAGCTGACCCCAGGCCTGTACCTGCCATGGGGCTGCATTCCTCACCCCATCACCTGTGCTCTGTGAGCTGCCTTCTAGCACTGCAACAGACTTTTCATGAAGGACCCCTCAAATTCTAGTCTTTAGTAAGGCTGTGACCCAGGAGGAAGATCAGTTTATCATTTGAAGCTTCCCAGGTTAAGCTTGGCTTATCTCTGTCCAGGTGTGTGTCACAGCAGAGCTCTGGGGTACGGCACTCATCAGGGAGTCTTCTGTGGAGACAGGATTGCCCATTTTTGGGGGGCTAGGGCTGACTTTTCTCAGTTTTCTTTTCTTAGCAGCAGCTATGAAGGGACTGGTTGAATTGGTCTCTGCCTTTCAGACAAACATTTAGCAGAAGAACACCTGCACCTGCCCAATGTCATCTTTCTTCTAAAAGATGTCTGGAGTCTTCTGTTCCCTTGTACAGGGCTGCATCACAGCTGCATCACAGGATGACTGTCAGCAGGGAAGACACCCACAGCGTGCAGAAAGCTTGGGCAATAGAGGAGAGATGAGAGGACTGGCAAACCTGACAGCACACATGAACTGCAAATGTATTTCCCACATCTCCAATATTTTAAAGCTGAGGTCTGGGCTCAAGGGTGTCAGCAACAGCCTCATCACCACCAAATACTGAGTTCTGTGTTCAGTGTGCTCTTACATAGGTAGCAGCAGTGCTCCTTTTGTTACAGCTGTGGTGCTGATGATGCCAGGGTGCTGCTCTGGCACCACTCCGTTGGGACTTCCTATGTCCTTTCCAGCAGTGTTTCTTAGCAGGATCTGACTCATTTTTCCACAGCAAGTGTGTCTCTGTTATTCTCAGACACATGACCTTGTATTTGTATGCATTGATTCTCAATTAAATTTGAGCTGCTTCTGTCCACCTCTGGCTTTGAGCAAGATGAGAGCACAGGATAGGCCTAATGCCCATTGATTAAAAAGAAAAAAAAAGGCAAAATCACTTTTAAACTAGATTGCAGTGGCTCCTGAACTCACTAGGAATAAAGTCCACATTAAAAATGAAGCTCCTATGGAAGCTAAAATGAACACTTCAGATGGCTCCTTTGCATCAATTCTATCTTCTCAATATAAAAGTCAAGAAAATAAGCAGGAGTTATGTTTTAGGCTTCCATGCAGAAAGACAAGGAATGCACTCTCTCTCCTTTTCCTTCTGATTAGGTTGTTCTGTTCAAGATGTGACGTGGAGCCAGCTTACAGCAAAGCAATTTCATTTCTCAGAGAGATGAGAACACAGAGGAAGGACCATCAGAGTGACGAGGTACCAAGTGAGATGTATCAAGTATCAAATAGAACATAGGCTCCTCCACCTCCTGTGTGCTATTCCTGCCAAAGTGAAACCGGATCGTGTTGAAACACTGAAATACACTGACCCTTTATGCCCCAGAGTGTATCCTGAGGAGACTGAGCCCTACACCTCAGAGAGCCCTGTGAGTCCTCCTCTGCATGCCAGGGCTCGGGGTTTTAAAGTGAAGCATGGTGTAATTGTAAGATCAGCCCATTTCCTTAAAGAATACAGGTCTGCGCTGTCTTGTTAAGGAGCCACAAGAGTTGATGTAATGTTATTCATTAATGAAGTCCAAGGGTGAAAAGGGGCAATGGGGATGGGATGACGACAAGAAATAATGTGAGCAGCAGATGTGACCTTCCAAGCCAACTGGGCTAACTGGGCGAGAGCTTGCAGGGGCACAAAAATATTCACGTTAGATGAGGCTTTTCTTCAGACTGCTGAAGAGCTGTTTACTTGTTCTGCTGATTGCCTCTGGCCAATTTTAATCCTGACAGTATGCCTGCCGTGTTCTCTGCTTTGATCTCTTTCCTTCTGACTCAAAACACAAAGATGTTATTAAGATAAATTAGTAAAGACAGCTCAGGAACTGGGTGGGAAATGCTGATCATCATCTCCCCTGGAGATAAAGTAATCCCCATGCTCAATCAATTCAGAGTATGTAACAGCCCTGAACAACTCCTTTGAAACATGGGAAAACAATGGTGCTCTATGAATAGATTGTATTTGGCCTAATTATAGAAGACCTTTGAATAGGAGTACTTAGAAATAAACTGGAGAGAGTGCTAGAAATGTTCAGTGCTGAACAGGCACATAGTACATGATTACATGGGCAGAGTAACCTGTGTGCAATAACATTAAATACCCTCTCTCTGTGCAGGCCTGGTTTCATTAACTGTCATAGGCAAAGGAATGGATGTGCTCCAGAAAAAAGTTTAAAAAGCTATATAAACTCTAGTAAAGAAAAACACATGAGAATGTCTAAATCATGTGGGTTTTCCATTTCTGAGCAGCACTTAGGAATTGTTTGGGTTTGGGTAGAATGAATGAAAGTTGCAGTTTGGGCTTTTTGTGCTTTTAGTGTCTCTGTGCTGAGATGACAGACCCTTTTGGGAGCACCTAAATTAAACAGGTTAACTTGAGCAACTGGAGATGACAAATACCCTAAAAAGAGAAGATAAGTTGAAGAGTTATTTTGAAGAGAGAGAAGATAAATAGCATCAGAGTATTTAGTAATAATTTTATTAAGAAAACTCTGGTTTAGCATACAGCTGTAATGTAAACCACTCATGTAACCACTACACTCCTCAGTAATTTCTACTTCTAGAATAATCACTAATACAAAACAATCACCTATTGACATAATCTCTTGTAAATGGTGTAGTAAAGCATTGCTAAAGGTATGCTATCTTTTGCAAAGATCAGTGTAAATCTGAGATACAAAATAATTAATGTGCAGTTGCTGTGAGTTTTATAATTTATGAAAGTTCATGAACATTTAACATTGCCTGCAACCTGAAGGACACACATCAGCAGCATAAAGCACCAGGGTACATTGCAGAAAACAGAATGGGGTACTATCTCAGTGCTTATGGCAATGTTCATAACTCTCCTCTAGGCAGGGAGGCTAATTGTAGTGGTTTTAATCATGTTGAACAAAATTTTGTGAGTTGGTGTTGGTTTTTTTGGTGGTTTTATTTGGTGTTTTTGTTGTTGTTGTTGTTTTGGTTGGTTGGTTTTGTTGTTGTTTTTTTTTTTTTTTTGGTGTCTTGTTCCCTGTGGTAACTCCAAGACTCCATTCCACTTGCAGGTCTAATGAGGAATGCTTTTCAAGTATCAGTGGGTAGATAACCTTAGCATCATTTGACAACTTGTGCCAGAGGAAGCAGTGAGGAGTAATTGTAAATATAGGCATCTCTGCATTTTTGTTTTAGGGCAAATAAAAATTATAGTGTGATTGGGAGCTGGGATCAGTCAGGATAGGGGCAGCCAAGGGTTTAAAGAAATCCTCTCTGGAAGTCCATTAAATTGGACATGTTTGTGACCTTGAACCTTCAGTTAAACAAAGCTGAATTTTTGTTGACTTCCAAGTTCTATTCAGCCTGGTCTAAAGTGAAGAATAAATGAAGTGAGCCCAAACAGCACGTGTTTCTGAGGCACAGGAGTTGCTCTAAGAGTGTCATAGAGAGCTGCACAGCAGGAGCTGTTTTGAAGCTGACTTGAAGCTGGCAAGGTCAGGAAGGGAAGAAAAAGAAAGGATTTACAGCATGAAGTATTATGAGTTTTTTCCCTCTTCCCTTTCTTTTTTTTTTTTTTTTTTNTTCTCCCAGAAGAATGCTAATGAAAAGCACAGCATCCCAATGCTCACTTCCAGAGTATTATTGAATTGCAGTTGAAAATGGGATCAAGGAAGGTAGGGCAGCTTCTTTTTTGCAGCTCATCCATCCATGCAGTGCTTGCTTCAGGTGACTGTTCACCAGCATCTGGCATTCAGGCCTGATGCAGCATTTCAGTGCAAGTTAAAAGGATCTGTGTCAGAAATGACAAAAGTGGCTTGGAGGTGAGTTTTGTGGATAATAAAATAGTAATGTGCATTTAAATGGCATATTTTATCTATAGCTATTGAGCTGCTTTGGCATAACAGCTTAAGGGACAATACTGCCTCAGTTTAGCAGGAGAAACAGATTACCAGTGACTTCCCCAAGGTCATGCAAGGAACTGCTGAAGAACTGGGAATGGAACCCAATTAAACTGGCTCCTATGTCCATGGTCCCATTTATGGCTCAGTATTAAGCCAGGTCCTGCTCCTCCAGGCAGAGAAAGAAACATTTCACCCGCCTGGGATGAAGTACATGGAAAAGCCAGTAACCAGCAAAATAAATCTGGTAAGGTTCTCCCTCTTTAAAGCAGGCTGACTTTCATGAAGGCAGGAAGAGAACACTAGAGTCTCCAGTTAGCTGGATCAAGATAGATACCACTGTTGGTTAGGAGAAGTCAGTAACTTCCATGTGAGACAGAAGTGACTGCAAAGAGGAGGCTGATTGACCCAAGTTCCCTTCTCTTGCTGTGAGGCACTGTGAAAATGTGATTGAGCTTTTCAAGGACTACATTTATAGGCTCCCATGCACCTAAACTTTGTGTAGCCCTGTAGCTCAATATTTACTGTACTCATGGTAGCACACATTGCTGTTGTTTGTAACAGCCCCAAGGGTCTGCAGGAGCTCTGTAAGGCCTCAGCCCTTATGGTTTTGTCTGGGCTTGTCTTGGCCTGTCTGGGACTTTGCTTTAGCTTGTTTAGCTGGAACAGCAATTTCCAGCTGTAACCAGGTGACTATTACACAATTTGTTCTGCTTTTCCTTAGCTTTGTGTGATTTAACCATGATTTTAATTTAGCTGAGACTAACAAGGGATTATTTTTTGTGGAATGAAGAATGCAGGGCCCCAGCAAAATGATGTGGCATAGAGGACTATAAACATGGTATCATGGCACAGATCTCAAAAGGAAAGCTATTGGATGCACTGCAGAGGAGTACAGATCTGAGATGTCAGTAGAAGGCATGGGATAATGCTTGAGCCCCCAGAGCTATAACCATGTAAATGGTAAATGACTAATGGTTAAATAAAGGCAGATCTGACAAATGAGTGAAACTTCTTTTAGGAGTAAGAAAGAGAAAGGATCCAGTGTATATAAAATCTTATATATGGTGAGAGGCCAGTCACCTTAGGATCAAGGTGGGCAGTGGCAAGGTGAGTATAAAGTGGAGAAGGCATATAGGTACTATGAGATTTGTGTTCCAATTTTGCCTTTATCATTATTGAGACTCAATAGCATTCTCCTACTTTTTTTCTAAAATAATTAGATCAAGATTATTATTGTGTGATTGCAAGGTAAAGAAATTGAATGATTGTAAGTTAAAAATTCAGTGATAGTCACAGTTGGCTTTGCTTATAAGTTGTGTCTTTCTGGCCATACTGGGACTTTTGAACAAAGTACGTCCAAATGCCTTCCTAAAAGATGGTCATGACACATGGAGAATTCTAAGCAAAAAGCTGTGGGGATGAAATAGCTCAGAAATTCCCTAAAGTCAATTCTACATGTTTTCCTTAGCAATTTATTTACAAGAAAATTAATTGCTTATTTGATCAGTAGGAAGTGAAGCAACGTGATAAAATTCTGAAAAGGCATCCCTATGATGTAGCTGTTTCAGTCAAATATGAATCGTTTACTCAGGATGTTTGCTGTCAGTACATCAATAAGATTCAGGGAAAGTTGTTTACACCTTATGTTTTTGAAGGAAAGGAAGGTGAATGGATCACTGTTTATTAAGAAAAAAGGTGAAAAGTTGTTTGTTATTGATTCATCAGTTGCATACTGTAAGTATTTAATTCATTTATTTTGTGAGGCTGTATTCAAAATATAATGTGTTGTATTTTGGTTTGCCCTGTAACATGGGTATGCTACAAGAAACTTGCAAGAAAACAAGATTTATTGTTATTTTTAGAATATGATTTGAATCATATGTCTTTGTAATGAAGTTTGGCACATATACTGTGACTTTATTTTCCCTGAGCAAATATGAATATTAACATACCTTATCATAAAACAAGCCTCTAATTAAAAAAACACCACCTGTATGTAATTTACAACAACCTGGTGGTTCTATTAGAATTTATGCTGATTTTCTAGTTCAGTTTAAGTATACTTTTTGAAAAATCTTCTAGTACATCAGTCAAATTTGCTGACAGTGAAATTTTCACTTGATGAATTTTAATGACAAATTTCACTCAATATAAAGAGGTCTCCAAATGAAACTATGGTTCTAATCCTCATAGCTCAGCTGTTGGCTATCAAGTAATTTTCCATTAAGATACAACCTGTATCCTGCGCAGTTACACTGTGAAATAAGCATTTTGAGTACCTGAGTACGCTGAGAAATAGAGTTCTGGATTGATTTCTGATGTCAAACTTGTAAAGATCTTGTAATGTGAGATTTTTTTTTCCACATCAAATATTCCCCTTGTAAGCATCTTGGGTTTTGAGCTGCAGCTCAAATTTCTTCCCTGAATTATGATACTTGGCTTGCAACTTTGTGCTGCAGTACTGAGACTTGGGCCTAGAAAGCAGGGCCAGCAGTAATGGGATTTGGATTTGCCAAGAGCATATCACTTGTTTGCAAATTCCAGGATTGGGTAAATTACCTTAAAAGCCCACAAAGATTAAAAAACAAGGTGAGACAGTTGCCATCCATCCTCGTTAGCTGCTGCTGATGCTACATGGCAAAATTTCATTAGGGTCTTTGTAGTGGTTTCATACCAAAGTATCTTGCATGAAGTGACCACTGTCTGTCATTCCTGCCAATATGTGAACTACTTGTCTGATTGCCTTTGGAAATGGAGTTTATAAACTCTTACCTGGCTCCCATGTGCTGGCCTACAGAGTGTAGCTGGAAACGAGAATATAATTTGAGGAGTTTCAATTTATATTTCTCTGTCCTGCTGCCCTGAAGGTTTATGTGGCCTGCAAACATCTTCATGTCTGAAGAATATCTGTACAACATCTGACATCTTGCTGAATGCAGAGGAAAAAATATGAGCCCTTTACTGCTAAGCAGAGATGACAACTTTGTATTAACATATTGTACTGAAGATCCACGTGTGTACTCTTGAAAAAAACTTCTATATACCCCACTTATCTTAGCAAGAGCATTAAATTATTTCTGGATTTTTTGCTGTACTTCCCATTTGCTAGAAAAACCTACAGATGATCAAGTAATGATAGAAAATGTAATTTAACAGAAGTATTGAAATTGCTTTCAAGTTAAGAAAAAATGTGTATTTATCTTCCCTGCTGCCCTTGATGGCATCTTCTGTGTTGGATCCCAGCTCCCTCTCTCAGTGTCTGCCACCATGTCACCTCTCATTCTTGCTGAGCCACAGGACAGTTCTATTGGAGGACAGGGGCTGAATCTCCTCAAGGAGCAGCCACACTTCAGCCTCATGTCACACGATAGAAGGGCCTTCCTTCAGTGTAATTGGCACTCACGTAACGGTGGCAGCTCTGTGACTCAGGAATCCTGCTCCAGACTTGACAGTGCCTCTCGGGGCTCACAGGGCACTTGAGGCAGCCCTTACCTGCAGGCTATAATAAACCTCTTTGGAGCCTCTAGCAAACTCCATAGTTTTTTAGGGCAGATATAACTGTGAGGTGCCCACAGCACGAGGACTGCAATCCATAACCATCCCAGACAGGGATGCAGCTTTGAGGTAATGGGAAATTAGAGCCAAAACAACTGAGCTTCTTGTTACTGTGGCATTGTCTGAATCCCTTCTTCCACCAGCTCTCTTTGCTCTTTAAATTCCTATTTCCCTTTCTTGTACACCTGCCCCTCCTTCTGCTATTGCCAGTATAAACAACTTCAGTCCTTGTTCTTGTCAGTGATAGGAAGAGAACTTCTGTTTTTGTGTAGACCAGATGCAGTAGGACCATAAGGAAAAAGAGAAGGCTGCCTCTTCCATTTGTTCTGAGCATCCCATGACAGCCTAGGATTGACTAAACTGTTGCTTGCTGCTTGCTGTGTGCATCTGTCTGGATGCACATGTCTGGGTAACATTTTTTCTGGTCTGCCTTGAAAATGGCAAAGGCTGGCAGCTTGTCTTGGTCTCAAAGAGAAGCTGCATCCTCCTCCAGCATGTGCTTGCTTTTTGTCAAGGAATGTGAGCCTCTGTGCTTGCCTGCCTTGTGAATTACCTGGAATACACAGTCGATGGATAGTACCTGTCAGCACATTTCACCAGACAGCTCCAGAGGGGAAAAAAAGAGTTTAAATAATCATCTCTCTCCCCTGTGCATCAGGGAAGAGTGATAAAAAATGGAGATAAAAGACTATTGAAGCCTTAGGACATTTCATCTCTTTTCCTTGGGGCAAATGCAGGTCTCTTTCCTATAGTAAACACATTTCAAGCTGTTCAGTTTTAAATTTATTTAGTGACAAGACTTCTGAAGCTTCCCTGGAGAGGTTATTTTGTAATTTAATAGATGCCACTGTTGGGGAACTTTCTTTTTTTGTTCTAATTTTCTAAGCACTCAGTGGTTTTCTTCTTTAAAGCACATTACAGACATTAAATAATCTGCAGACAGTTACTGAGAGGTAGCTGAGCCATCACCTCTCTCACTCTGAGCCTTTCTGTTACTAACTCTGTGGGAACTCCATTCAACTTAACATAAATTTCTGCAATTAAATCAGAATTTGTAGTATGGTAAATTAGCAGACCAGGCACAGATCTTTTTTTGTTTTGTTTTGTGTTTTCATTTTTAACTGTGCCACTTACTCATCATTTCAGATGCCTCCTAACATTCAGCCTTAATGATGTTTTTGTTTTGCTGTCTGCATCTCATTGTTTTTAGCTGTACCCCAAACAACAATTCTTTCTTTGCCTGTTGAGGTGCACCAAGTGTGCATGGATGGTTCATTTAACACTGCCTTGTCTTTGCAGGGCTCAGCTCCCTCTCCTGGTGCTATTGTGCTTACCCTCCCTCTAGACCATCTTCTGCACTGACGTCAAACTCATCTGGCACCTCCTAGGACCAGCTTGTGGTTGCATCTGTGTTTCTTATCAGCTCCCAGCAGCAAAAGCTGCTTCATTGCCCAAAGCCCCTAGAAAAATTACTGCTGGCTCCTCTACCTGCCATTCTGTGTGGAATGACAGCTCCACTGCAGCTCGGAACCTCTGTGCTTAAATGCTGGAAAAACTTATCAGAAGGACAGAGGTCTCGGGAGATGACAACAGTGCCCAATAATGTCCTTTGGGGAAGGCAAAGTGTACAAAGACTCTCTATTATGGACAGTCAACCAATTGAATACCTCTAGTTAGCCTGTTGCCCAAAATGTTCTAGAGCTAGCCTGAGGCCCTGTTCAGTTGGCCTTGGCAAGCCCGTGTCCTTGAACCCTCACCCTGGCTGCTGGGCCATAGGTGAGGGGCTGAGGTGGATGTTGACCTGCCTTCTGAGAGTCCCTCTGCATTCTGCATGAACCCAGAGCCAGTGCCAATGCAGAATTTAAAACAGATTGGTCAGAAAAAAATTTTTCAGGTCATAAAAGCAGGGAGGGTGCCTTGAGGGTTATGTGGCCACCCCGTTTCACCCCTTTGCCTGCTTGAACAGAGCCCCAGACAAAAACTTCCTTTCCACTTGGCCTCTCGTGTTGGAGGGCATAGATATTTGCACTAGATTTTGATATGGAGATATTATAAACCAGCTCTTGACCAGGACTGTGGCTCTCTCTGTTCAAGCAGCAGTCAGAGGGCTGCATGCTCTCAGGCAAGAATTGCCTGTGCTGTGCTGGTGTGAATTGCCCTACATTTCTGCTGCCTTGCAATGTGTACACAGCTAAAAATAGCACTGGCCTTTTAACCGTCACACTGCACACCCAGCACTTACCTGAGAGTAGGCAAACATGGGCACATGGAGCTAGGAAATTCAAGGCAGCGATCAAAAGAGCATTTGTCTGTTTTGTTCTCCTCGTAATTCCTCCTGTGGACTGGGCTGTCATTTTAAATGTAGCAAGTGTCTGTGTATTCAGCTTGTACCACTCCAGATGGCAAGTTCACCTGTTTTGCATTTCATAGTCTTGTATTGCAGAGCAGTGCCTAAAACTGTTGCCTTTTTAATAGTTAACTCTGTGACAGAGTTAACATACTGCCTAAACGCCAGTAAATGGCTTAAAGAAATATTTCCTATAGGACCATGGCTTTATAATGTTCTAGTCCACCTCCTGTTTTCACTTGGGTTAGCCTGCACAATGCAGAGCCCTATGTTATCCTGACACATCTGGCAGAGCAGATCAGATAAGATTAGAGTTTAGTCTGATGTTAAATTTCAGGTCAGTCAGAAAACAGAGTTTCAGTCACTGTTAGACACATGTAAGTTGAAGTCTGAAAGAAAAACCCTCTTTATATTTGTATATTACTAATTATCTCTTCAGAATGCCACATAATGAAATACTGCTCACCAGCTTACTGGCTCTAAAACTGACATTTCAGTTTTGGGGTGATGATCTTGGAGGAAGGCCTGTATCCTGCACAGTTTCACTGATAGCATATGCCTTCCCCTGCCACCTCCTCTGGGAGGTTTACACTCCATTTCAGATTTGTCAGCAAGACTAATACCAGCCCTCCAGAGCATCATGAGTCCAGAGACAGTATGTTCCCCTGACAAAACCCCTAAGTCATGCTACATTACCTGTTGTAAATAGACATCCAGAAGATATTCCATAGTCTGTGAATGTGGATATCTATCCTGCGAGAACATGATAGGATGGCTCAATTTTTTGAAGTGGTAGAAGTAAGTGCACAGCTGAAGGTGCACCTCCCTGTACAAAGCTGAAATGCACAACTGGGTAAAGACCCTGTGCACTAGCAATGTCAGGCATTTTAACATTGTATCCCCTGATTTGGAGTACTCAGAGCTCTTGCTTCCATCCTTTGTCTTTAGTACACTCAAAATCTGTGCAACTAGGCAACAATCCCTTTTGGAGTAATTGGTTTACTTCAGTTGTTTATATTAGCAAACCTAATAAAAACAAAAATACTGTATGCAATATTTAAATGGTCAGAAATACTCGGGCTTTTTGGTGTTATTCTGATGTAGAGAAGGCAAACAATTCCTAGAGATCTAAATCAAAGTGTTGTAAGTAGCAGAAAATGTATAGGCGGGTGGTCATTTGTTTAAAATGCATGGTATTATAAAATACAGCAAACCATTTTGTTAGCATTGAGTCTGTATCTCAATTATACAATTAATTTTGTAATGTAAACAGGAAAATTGCAGTGTTTTGAGTTTCCAGTGAAAGGTGCCAGAAACAGCAACCTGTCTGTTGCTCTGTGGTGCAAGATTAGGGGGAGAATAGATGAATTTTTTCTATCTCAAGGGACTATGAATGTGCTTGCAGAATACACAGTGGTAACATACATTCCCCAGGCTGTTTGGCCTGGTTGTGTCTCTTACTCTGGCACTTTGTTAAAGATATTTTTAAGTATGTATTTCTAAAGTATGCCTCCTTTGAGAAGAGCTGCTTTGCTTTTTCAGTCCTTTAATTTTCTTCCCTTTGCTTGGCATTCCTGGGAGGGAGTAAAAGGTTTGAAATAACCACTACTTGCATTGAGTTTAATTTTACAAGTACTGTTATGACTAAATTATTGGGCCATGCAGCCAGAAAGACTAGAAAAGGCTTTAATAAGTCTCCCTAACACACCAGCTGGGACTGCTGAACTTCACTAAAGGAAGCACTACAGATGCGTGACTGGGTCATATCTGTTTATCATGTCTGGTTTATCCTTTCCTAAGATAAACTTCCTACACCAGTCAGTCTCTTTTCAAATAAAAGAATGTCTACACCTCCAGTTGTTCTCCCTACCACCTCACCATGTGGTCTAACCTTTGATCATAAAACCCAAAGAGAGTTGGATATGACAGGTAACAGTCAGTCTTCGAACATGGACCATACCAAAGCTTGAACATCATGAAGACAGATGTTTAAAAGGCTCAACACTAATGAGATCTAAATGGACAATTTTGCTAATGGGATGATAGCTAGTAAAGGCTGAGAAGTGAAGTTTACATTTACACAACAGGCAGCTGGAATGTTCCCATGAATCTTCAGAACTTTTGTCCTCCACAACTGTGGATTGCCAGGTAATAGATTTGATAAGAACCCTAAAACCATCACCTAAATGCCCATCCCCTCCAGGGTACATTAAGCTACAGAACATTTCTATAGTACACAACAAAGTGACTCAATCAATATCCTGCAGGATGAACCTTGTCCCTAGAAGAAAAGGAACAGGGTTGCTCTGCCATTAACTCTTGTCCTTACAGCTGATTTCCTTTGTGCCTTCTTTCAGGGAATTATCTACAAAGGGAATGGAAAAAGAGGTAGGGACCAAACCCCCTAACACCTCTAGTACAAAGACCCACAAATTTCATCTGCTAAGTGAACATAGCAGTAAAACAGCAGAGAAGAGTACTGCCACTGTGTTATATGAGGCATGCATCTTCAAGCACTCTGTTAATAATGTTGCTTTTACTTTTAGTAGTGTGGCTTAAATTTAAGAGCTAGATTTGTTCAGAAGGTCAGTATAAATGATTTAGAATAAGTATTCTAATTAGAGGAACAATAAGAAAAGTATTTAGTTATTTTTTAAAACTACACAGCATTTTTATATTTGCTGCTATGTTAATCCCTCATAAACATGTTTTCATTAACATTCTTTTTTATTGAATGCTAAGACTATTGCAAATAAAGGTCACAACAAAAATTTTATATTATACAAAATTGCAAAGCAATCCTGCTAAATACTGCCAAAACCTTACTGCACACATGGCAAGGAAAATATCTAGCAAGACTGCTGGAACAATGCCCTCACGGTCTGACCAAGTGGGCCTCGACCTTGCATATAGGGGCAACAAGAATGTCTCAGGGCTTCCCCATGGCTTGTGTGCAAGTAGCTAGGAAGAAGTTTGAGAGGGAGGAGAAAAGAGTGACAGTCCCACAATGCATAAAGCTGCCATGCTCCCAGTGGACATGGTTAGGATGGAGCAATTGCCTCCCCAGAAAATGAGTGTTCTATTCAGGGTAGACAGTTGTGTTTTCATTCATTTCGAGCCCTTTGTATCCCTCAGCTTTAAGAGTTACCAAATAACTGTCAGTAAATTCTCTGCAACTTCATGCTTCACCCAGGATTGTGTGTGGGGGGGACATTGTTCAGGAAGAAGATGCATTTCATTTCCTCATTACTGGATGGCCACGGACACATAGACAGAGAGATAGAGAGGTACGTGTCTTTTCTACATGGAGAAATTAGAGACATTTAAATAGACTATTAAAATCAGTTTTGTCAGAATAACACAGTCCTCACGGATGCATGTAGATGAGATAACACCTGGCTAGTACTGATTTTTGGATGTTAGTGATGGGATGAAACAGGTAGTTTCCTGTCTTGCAGCATAGTGTGTGTATGAATTGATTTTTGTAAACCACATTGAAAATAGAACATGTAATACAAACACATTATTCATGTGCTTTTTCCTGTGAAAGGTAAAAACATAAAAATTTGCTCTAAGACCAAAGCTATAGTAGTTATAGAGCTATTAAGCTTCTTAGAGGGAAATGGATGGGTTTATTGTTTTAATATTAAAATTATTCATAGTTGGATTTGTGGTTGGATTCGATGATTTTAGAGGCCTTCTCCAACCCTAAACACATCTATGGTTCTATGTAAGCTGGTTCTCAGTCCCTGAACAGACTGAGACCCTCCTGAGATCAACATTGAATATTTAAAATAAGTTCATTTTAGCTGGTGCTAGTTAAAAGTGCATATTTTGTGATCTTTAATAACTGCATCTTTTCTGATGGAGAAGGGACATGTATGGAAGTTGTGGGGGAGAAAATGCAGCAATTTCCTTTTGGTGTGTGCAGTGCTTTTATTCCTCCTTGCTCTGGGTGTGTGAGCCCATGGCAATCAGATTGTAGTGCTTTTATATACGAGATATTCCACATTTCCACATAGTGGGGGAGAAATAGAAAGAAAGAGAAGAAGTTTTTAGCAAAGGTAAAATATCATGGCCCTATCCAAGCACAAATGTATTTCCTTCTTTTTTTTAAATCTCCTCCATCCTGCATTGATGGCTGAAGGCTTTGGCAGTAAGGCCACTTGCTGACCTTGGACAGACACATGAAAAGAGAGAAGTTAAATGGCCTGCCTGCAGTCAGAAACCAGAGTGTCTCATTCCAAAAAAGTTCCTGTTCTTCAGTCTCAAGACTATTTTTCTTTCCCAAAGGCAATAGCCTTGCTGCCTAGGCAAGAGATATGCCTACTTTGACGTTTACTGTTCAGAAAAACAGGTTTTCAATCTGTGCTTAGACTGCTGGATTCTGCTGATGCTTTCTAATGGCTCTGTGACAGGTGTGGAGGAAAATCAAAGTTATTACCAGGCTAAACTGCACTATACTGGAACCCTCAGTCACTATGGAAAATTTTCAGTCCAACGTACTTAGAAAAGATGGAAAATCATTGTCTTGAAATTGTAATTGCTGAGATCTGGAATAATATTTCTTGTGGGTAAAACTCTGCAGAGTAAATGCATCTCTCAATTACCTCACAATTCCACAGAAGATTCAGTTCTAGATACTTACTTTTATAAATATTAGATAGTTCAATCTTTGTAATTTAATATGTTACTAATAATTATTAGTTATATAATCCAATAGTGTGATGATATATTTATTACAAGTGCAATATCTCAGGGAAAGATTACATTTTGCATTCTCAGAGCTGTAACTTTACTATATGCTAATATTGTCGTGCTGAAAATTTACTCTCTAGAGGAAACAGCTTTCTGAGTTCTTCTGAAGCATGGTCAGCAGTCTTTAGTCTTTCTATTGAATTTTGTTTTTTAAGAATTGTGCAGTCCCTAATATGGGGAGTTTAAATAGACCAGAATCCTTTGGAAATAAATCTCTGGGCAGCCTCCCAGACAACAAGGTAAAGTTGGGCAATGCTTATTTCTTTTGTTAACATGAGGATATGCCAAGAAGGCTGTGATTCTTTCTTTTACCCCAAACTCTGTATTGGTTGAGTTTCTTTCATTCCGTTGTGAAATAAAATCTCCTTCTCCTACAAAGCAGCACTAGCTCGACATTCAGGAAGAGTGGACAGAGTAGTCAGTGAATGCAGTAAATGGCTTTATTTCCGTCAATATTTTGAAAGTATTTTTTAAAGTCTGGTAAAATTGTTTGGTTTATGGGTTGGTTTTTAAAGCTGCCACTGTCAGTAGAGATCAGAGTAAGAAAATGAGCATGAACCACAGAACTGGCTTGAACCACAGAATCTGAAACAGAAACATAGCCTTGAAAGTTTTGATTGTTTATATTTAGGGCTCCACATCATCCAATTGTAGTGAGGGAGGGCAGACACCTGCTTGGATTTCCTGCCAGATTTCCTTGAATATGAGAATAATTTTAGCTCTGGGAGTTTGGTTTGGGTCCATTTGAAGAGTATACAGCTGTGGGAGAGCAGTGACAGAAAGGCAAGGGTTACGTGGAAGAATAATTATTCACAGCTACAGTGCAGGAATAGACAGGATGTTGGTAAGGTTGCTTAGCAGCTGTACTCCCACTGTCCAAGCTCTGCTGTTTCCACTGAGGATCTAATGTGCTTTCTGCTAAAGTAAAGCTGTTCATGGTGTAGGGGGATATATTTAAAGAGAGAAGAGCTTACTGGGCTTTTCTTATAATTAAAGCACTGTCACTGTCCACTTACTGCTATTGCTGATCCTTAAGTTGAAAGCTGAGCTGACCATGTTAGCCTTCTTTTGAACCAGTGCTTGTTACAAGAGACTGTGTCTCTCTCTTTGCTCTCCTTGGAAGTCTTTCAATCTTATAACCTTGCTGGGAAGACTGATGGCCAGGTCTGGGCCACCACATGCACTGATGTGACTAGATGTGAGGTGCCTGGCAACCTCCACCTGAATGAAGCATTTGCTGCTTTCTGATGACCAATGCTCCTCATGACTCCTGCTTGACAGGTAGCCCACAGGGATCCTAAGCAGAGATAGTGGATTCTGTCCCTGGCAGCCCATGCTGTCCCTTCTGATTCTCTCTGTTGCTAGTTGTCTAGCAGCTGCTCAACAGCCATAGCTCACAGGTACTGAGACAATTGGCACTGATCTAAACTGCCAGTCTGTAAAATGAAATTACATGTACCAGGAGCTGTTTCAGAAACTGTGGTGGTGCCCAGGCAGCTGTGGGGCTGGAATAAATGCTGTCCACCCTGCAGCAGCTAAACTGTGGAGCAGGATGGGAGCCTCCAAGAAAGGAATGAAGCAGATAACTGCGATGGAGATAGGTTTCAGTCTCCTAGAGTTAGCAATGCCAGCAGGAATTTTAGAGGTGGAAAGCCCTGTATTAAAACCAGATGTCACCATAGAACCTCACACATAAGCAGTAGATAGGCTGAGAGTTAAAAAAAAGTTTGTGATGAAGCCACTGGTGAAAGTAAGGTTGTGTCTCCAGTTTTTCATGTGTAGCCTTTCAAGGTTCTGATATGTAACAGTTTTCTTTTTGTTTGAAGTAAACTTTGTTCCCACATTGGCTCAGTGTATGTGAGTGCAACTTCAGTAGGCATGGAAGAGTCACAGAAAGGCAGTAGGGAGAGATGGACAGGTAAAACTCCTACTCTTATTGACAACATTTTTCTACACTGCAATTTTGGCAATAAAGATAATGGTTATCTTTCTTGTGTTGCCTGGCATAATGGGCTCTGGGGTGTGTAGAGCAAACAATGGCTCTCCAGGGGGCCTGGATACAGCTCATCCACAACCTCGATTACTGCTCTGAATATTGCATACCCTCTTGTGTTGTACTGTATCTTAGTGTTCCTGTGCTGGCTGTGCATCACCTGGCCTTTTCCTCTTTATTTTGCCACACACCAGAGAATAGGTCTTACACATCAGAAAGTGATGTAAGAAATGCTGTCACCTCTTTCTTCAAATATTAAGAAGAGCCAAACGAGTGAACTACTATTAAATCATGTAGGATGTAATTGCTCCCTCCTGTACTTTTAGCTGTCCCATCTTCCACTATTGCTTGTAATCCATGCATGCTCTGGCCTGTGGGACCAGGAGAGGCTGGGAATGGGAACATGGGCAGTGGATGTCTCTGTGTCTGCGTCATTGAACACAAATGATGAGAGACATAGAACAGAGAGGGTTGCCTGTGCCTGGCATGTGTGGAGGAAAATACAGTCTGATAAAGGTCTATCTATCCATTGCAGCACTCCAGTTGTACAAGTCATGGCACCACATTTTTGTGGTGGTAACTGTGTCTTCCTGCTGCACAGTGCTTTAACAGAAGATCTGCTTTTCTTCCCTGTGATCTCAGGTGTATGATCTCAAACATCAGCCACTAATGACTTGCTTTCAAGATGCTTGCCTTAATTTTCTGGTTTTGGATTCATATTTAATGCCAAGACATCTTTTATTCATTCACTATGTACACAAGTGTAGCTGTAAACAACTTCAGCATTTTTCCCATGTCTGGAGAATTTGCTGCTATTCTCTTATGGAAAAACTCTCAACTCTTCATCAGTGGTAATGGTCAGATTTCACTCTAATGTTGTTTTGACATGTTTCAATTTTTCCTTGCTAAAGGAAAATATTTACTTGTTTACTATCAGCCATAAAGTCAAGGTTTTTCTGTTCACAGAAATAAATTGCTTATTATCATTGCAATTCCTTTTTTCCAAAGCCTGAGGAAAACAACTTGTAATGGAAATTAGCAATGGCTATTACTGAAAAGGGGAACAAAACATTTTCTTTTTATCTGTCATATTAATAGTTACCAAGAAATGTCAGGTGACAAAGTAGAAAAAGTAGATAAAAATCAAGTCATGTTTTAATCTCAGTTAGTCTCTTGTAATGATGAACCAGAAGAGACCCTAATTATGCAGTTACATGACTTAAATAGTCTTGCTATTGCAGATAATTACATTTGCAACATGCCTTGAAAGTGTTAGTGGAGTTATGGACCTGATTCTAAAATAAATTTCTCATTTAATGCTTGCATACAGAGGCAGATACATCTCTGTTTGAAAACGTGAAATTAATTTCTCAAGCAGTGGTAACACCATTTTTTTAAGTTTAAGGCGATGTGTGCCTCAGAGGCTATTCATGTCTGTCTGCACATTTTATTCAACTGGGAAAACAAAAAAGGAGGTTTTCCTATGTCACCCAAAATGGGGAATTCATGTAGCAGATTTACCCAAAGAGCATAATGTTTTCAGCAAAATTACAGTTTGTAGGCAGGACACTTCACCAGTCTCTAGATTGCACTCAGAACTTAGTAATTTCCATTCTAGTAATTAGGAAAACCAGATATGTTTTTATATGATTTTATTTTGACTATGGCAGAGCAGCGATTTGTTGCTTTAATACTGTCTCACTAGGAACCTCCTCTGTCCTTTGTGTATTGTAGAGAGGACGGAAGAGCTAATGTGGGAAAATTTAAGGAAAAAAAAATTGCTTGTAATTTTACCTCTCATTCCTAACACTCCTGAATATTTATCCATGTTTATCTTTATGGCTTGAAATTACAGCATTTTTTAAACAATTGTTGAATTTTATTTCTTTTTCTTAGAAATCTTTTGCCATTTAATCTGTGTATAAAGAGATCTTGGAATGCCAAGTGTAATGGGGAACTCAGAAATATAATATGTAATAGATGTTAAAGTGCATAAGAAGTCATAGGACTTCAGCAGAAATACAGTGGGATTCAATGAGAGGATCATCTTCTCAGCTGCTTCTCACATTGTATTTTTTGTTTAGCCTGGAAATCACTTACCAACTTGTCAAATTACCAACTTGTACATAAGAACTAGTTAAAGGAGAAAAAGAATATTTAAAAAAAAACCGCAAAAAACAAAAACAAACCAAACAAAAAGGGATATCAAAATTGTCCCTAGTTGGTTGTGCTTACAGGGACCTGAAAGATGCATCCTTATGCAAATGTTCTTTCTTTTATTTTCAGAGGGTAGCAACACATCAAACTTTTAGTGAATTCAGAACCACACTTTGGTCTCATTTTCTGGCATGTCAAAAAGATGGGTCAAAGAATGAAACTGTGCACCATCTGTTTTACTACAGTAAACAGTGCTAGGAAAAGGTCATAATCTGTATAAATAGAATCATGGAATAGTTTGGGTTGGAAGGGACCTTTAAAGGTCATCTAGTCCAAGCCCCCTGAAATTAGCAGGGACAACTAGATCATGTAGTCCTTGTAGCTCAGTGAGAAGAATAGATGCAATATGATTCCAAGTGTTTTTCTTCCACGTGGTGCTTTTCCTCACTGTGCCAAGTGCCTGCAGGTGAAAGAAGGCAGCAGCATTTCAGGGAAAGCCAGTGAGATTAAAAGGCCACCACACTCCTGCTGCCCTGAGGATAATAATTTGTCACCATATTGGCTCTCATGAGTAAAGTGCTTCCGTGTCTATTGCTGTTCACTTATTCAAGCCTTTGAGCAAACCAGCGTGAGAGGCAGCACATCAGTATTCAAGGCACACCGTGACATGAGGAATCTGGAAGGGGGGCTTGACTAGTTCCCTTCTAAATAGGATTGAAATTGCTGAGTATCTAGCTCTCACAGAACCCCTTTTTCCAAAGAGCCTCAAAGGGTTTCACAAAATTAACCATATTTAGGGGGCAATAAACGGCTTGTGAAGGAAAAGTGAAGGATTAGCCTTCGGCAGAGGCAGTGCTCTTACTTTTTCCCCTGGGCAGCGCTGCCTCTCAGGAACGCCCTGCGCGCCGTGCCTTGCTCACCGGGAGCTGTGGAAGGAGCCTGTTGCACCAAGGACTGGGGTGGTAGGTGCTTTTCCAGGGGCTGTCTTCTATGTGCCTGTGCCGGCCCCTTGTCCTGCTGGGCTCTGCCCAGGGAGCAGGGCAGCCCAGGTCTCCCAAAACTGCCCTGCAGGCTTCCCGCATACCCAGCCGCCGTCTCTGCATTCCACATTATTAGCAGGATTGTGCTCAGGACTGCGGGAGGCAGCAGTTCTTTTCCAAGAGGGTGTGATGGATTTGCGGCAGGGGACCTGTGGCAGTTGGTGCTTGGCAAGTGCTGTGAGAGGCTGTGGGTCGAGCGACTCAGGGAAGCTATTAACAGTCCCTGTTGAGAAGCTTATATTGCCTCAATAACATGGATCGTTAATTTTGCTTTTTAATCATTAAGAAAATGCCTTTGCTTGATGAAATGTTTGGGACAAAGTTAGATGTAAGAAACTTTCCTGCTTTTCTTACTCATGTAGCACTAGCTATTAACTAATTCACTAAGCTTTTAACTAACCTCTTTTTCATAATTTAAAGCTGATGGCATGATTCTATTTGTATGTATACAAATTAGTTGCTGCTAAATCATTATTTTGAGTTGTCTTGCTTTCTGAGCACTTTATGTCTGTTGATGAGAAACCCAGAGCAATAGAAATGTAATGCAAGCAAATTAAAGGAAGTGTTACAGGGATCTACTCAAGGCATTTATCCTGTATAAATGCCAGTTCCTAATGAAGTTATGAGGAAATAAGTGGAATTTATTCCTGCTAATAAACATTCTTTTCTCCTTTTTAAAAATGTTCATTACAAAATTAAGATGTCTTCTCCTTAAGTTCCCTGTCTCTCTCTCTCTCTGTCTCTCAGTATACAGCTTGTTGTTCTCTGCTCAGTGCCATTTTCACTTGGTTCCCTTTCCTAAAAATCAAACAGGTAAATAATCAGTCTCTGGGGCAGGCTGTGATTCATAAAGGAAATAAGCAGTGTACCTTGCACAAAAAACTCAGTGGATGGGTTAAAAATAAGATGTGCATCTCTCTGTTTTCCTACCACCACCCCATTGCAATAAAGGACATAAATTGGTGTTGGTGGCCAACATACATCCTTATTTTGTCTTAGATGTATGTGGTTGTACAGGAGTCACCAACAGGAGCAGGATTTGCAGCTCCTCCCGAGGGTCTGCAGCAGCTGCTGTGGTGCTTTGCCCACAGAGGCAGGGCTGGAGCCCAGGCAGGGCTGAACCAGAGCACCAAGGGCTTGTGCCACAGTCTCTGCAAGCTGACTACCACCAACAGCACTCTGTTGAACAAAGTGACTGTGTGTTTTTATGTCTGCTGCAAATGATGATTACTGCATCCAAAGATGCACAAATGGCAGCTGCCTATTCCCAGAGCCAGGTGTCTCCCCGAGCAGGTAGGAGTGAATGCCTCTCTGGAGGTGCTCTCTCCTTTCCGACCCAGTACCAGGTGCCTTTTTCACAGCCTTGTTCCCCATTCGGCTGACAACACTTGCTCTACCACTGCCTACTTCTCTCCTGGATCCCCGTCTGTTCCACTTACTGACGTCTCCCTTGTGCCAGATTAAAAAAGTCTTCCATGTGTACTGGGCACTGTACAGCTTTCCTGAAAGTGAACATCTTGCATTTAAATAACTGAGGTTATTAATGCAGAAAATCAGTGCCAAATCAGTTTGTTATGTTCGGAGCCTTTTCATGCTGTATTCAATAAAATCTCACTGTGGTGGATTATTTCAGTAAAATCTTTGAGTGGCTTTTTATATCAACAAATCATAGAAAGCTTTTTAAGATTAAAGTTAATATTATTGAGCTTTTTTTACTATCAGTATAACTCCTGAAGGCTTTTTAATCATAAAAAACCTTACCAGTTCAGTTTCTAAACTTTCTATGAGCCATAGAAAAAGTAATAACCAAATTACAAGCAAGCAGTGCGTTTCAAAGTATGGCTTACAAAATTGTTAGTCTTAATAACCTGAAATGCTGAAAAATACCAATAATGTTTTGTGACCCTTAAGGACAGCCCCAGAGAATGCAAATTATAGTGTTATAGGCAGAAAGTGTCTCAACAGGGACACAACTGTTACTGGGCAGGGATGAGATCTCCTTGGCCTTTACAAAAGGCTCATGCTTTCCCCACTGTATAAAACATCAAGAAGCACAATGATGAGTAAAATCCATTCATATGGTTCATGATTCCTCACAACCTCAAAAATTGGACTTTATATTGCTGTTTTATCATATTTAGTATAGATATGCTCCAGTGCTGACAGCAGTGCAAATGCAATTACAATGCATCTACATCTCCCATTGCCTCCCATTGCTGCTCCATATTAGGGCACTTTCCCAATGGAGTCTGACAATGTACAGTTTTTGATATGATAAATGAAATCATAAAATCACGGAATAGTTTAAATCAGAAGTGGGTCATCTAGTTCAACCTCCAGTCAACCTAAATACAACAGAATCAGGTGATACTGGGCCTTCTCTAGTCAAGTTTTACATTTGTATGGAGAGGGAATTTGTTTCCTGTTTAATTGGGATTTTCATTGGGTCCATTGCTTCTTGTCCCATCATAACCTGAGATGATTCAGGCTATTTCCTCTATTGAGCCTCTTAAGGCTGAACAAAAGGCTCTCAGCCTCCCCTTGCATGTGCTGAGCTCCAGTCCCCTGACCTATTTGGTAACCCTTTACCAGACATGTCAGACAGGCAGCATGCAGTGAACTTGATTGCACTATGAAAGAGGGAGGTTAAACACTGCTGTGTAGGAGTAAGAATGGGAGGAGAGGTGGAGAACAACTTACTCTTTCCAGGTTTCATAAAAATATGAAGAAACTCTGGAGATGCTACATCCAGACTAGGGGGGATGCTGTGGCAATTGAGTGAAGTAACTTCTCTGCTCTGCAAAGTCAGCACTTATATCAACCTGTGCCAATGACAACGTAACTTGTTAAAAGCAAAAGAGAAGAGCTTGTGGAGTCCTCCTTGGCATGAGAGAGTGGCTCAGAAAGGTGAGGAATTCTTGAGAAAAGAGAAGGACAGGGGTTCAGAGGACAGGATGAATTGTGAGCTTTAAAGGATATGCACCCTGATAACTGCAAGTTCAACCAGAGTCATCAACTCCCCTTCAGTGCTCTTTTCTCTGCTTGCACAATTCACAGTGCTTCAGACTTTGTATTTTGTGCTTCTAATCCATCTACTTTGATGATGCTTTAAGGACAGTACAGTCAAAGCCGTACTGGGTAAACTATTTTGCCAGCTGAGAGACTGCATCTAACATGCATGACATAAGACAAGGAGCCAGCCATGACCTGTGAGTTTGGACTTTCAAACAGACCTATCACTAAGCTGCACCAAAGGTTGACAGTGGTAGAAGTTCTTGGTAGAAATTCTTGGAATTTTGGCCTGTGTTCCCCAGGTCTGTCACACACGGGTCTCCAACCTTTCTCTCCCTGCTCATCCTCCTTGTCAGGTTGCCTCAAGGAGCATGTCAAAACCTTCTGGTTTTTTCCATCAGGTAGCTGTAGATAAACATGTTCCTGATACTTATCACTGCAGGGTGTTTAGGTGGTTGAAAATGCTCTGCAATTCTTTGAGGCTCTGCCTGCCAGCTCTCAGCCCTGGTCACTGTGTTCACAGCTGATGCAGGAGAGAAGATACTGTCTTAATTCAATGTGAGTGTTGCCTCAAGCTTTCTGTGTAATGCTGGCCATTTACTCCTAAAATCAAACTCTACTGTCCTTTTGCTTGCATGATTGTTGAACAGGTCTCCATGAGATGCAGCTGTCCTGCAAGAAGTGTCCTCAGACAGTGTGGTAAAGCTCACATAGAGTCTCCCAGGATGAGAGGTGGGGTGATATCACCACCAATATCTATGTTGTTGGTTAGACTGACAATCTCTCTCCCTTCTTAAATTTTTTTTTTTTTAATGTAAGTACTGGTTGAGTACCATTGATAATTCCAGTATCCATTAAATTTTTGGGACAAGCCAAGCTACCACTGTGCTCTAAGGGACCACTGCTGGAGGAAGTGACCTCTTCCCAGTTTAGAAGTTCCATGACATTCTACATGGAAGGAAGGACAAAAAGAGATGCTCCAACTGACTTGCTTTCAGTGCCTGCCAGTACATGTAAGTGGCAGTGCAGGCCTTCTGTATTTGGTATATTCACACATTCACCAGAATTGCTCTGTCTATGTGACTCAGGAAGAGTTATTTTAATTAAAGCATGTTGGTGAGGTTTGAGATGTAAAATCTGACCATCAAAATGGAAGGATTATTTCCTTTTCATTTATCTTGTGTAGGCTTCAGGACATTTGAAATCTTAAGGGCCACATTTTGACTGCTGTCTATTTTAAATAGGAAACTTGTAGGCTTGCACTTCAGTAAAAATGACCCAGTTGTGCATTTCTCCTTTCACAACCAGCAGAACCACAGCTGCTCTATCCCTGTGTGAAGCACATTCCTTCTTGTCTCTTAGCTCATCTCCTAGCAGCTGGCTTGTGGGTGTGTGTATATTTTTTTAAAAAATCACTTAAATGTGAAAAAAAGCAGTTTGATTTTGTTAAAGGAAAAGAATTCTTTATCAATTTTTCTTTCTCACTCTCTCCTAACTGTAACAGGTGTGTAGAGGTGAGAAAGGCCCATCCTTGCAATCACAGCAGGATGTTGGGATAGCTCCATCCTTTCCCTGGAAGATCCCGTATGTACACCAAGGCATGGTGTAGTCTACCAGCTTATGAAAAATCAGTTGTGAAATCTCTGCCATGACATTGCTGCCAGTGAAAAAGGCAGCCCCCATTTACAGTACAAAAGAGTGTTAACTGTCTACTGAGTTGTAGGTAGATTTTTACCTCTTTGAGTTCCTCTCAGCATTTATTAGGCATGAGAAAATCTGTGCAGTAATTTACATTGATCTTCCTGTAAAATTACCTTGTTTTATTTTTCAGGCAGTTTCCAGTCTCCCCCAATTAAACCAGCACTTTTACTGTGATACGTGTCCTGCTTAAGAGATAAGGCTTTTTCCTATTTGATTCATGTAATTTCATTTTGGCTTTGAATTTTAAAACAAGTGTAATAAATTGTGACAAAGTGCAGTGTTCACTCAACATCTGGATTCTTTTGTACATTTCTTAACTCATTATGATAGTTAATACCAATTTACTGTTTCCGAGATTTTTACAGGCCATCTGCATTACTATAATTTCTTCCCTGCAATTAAATGAGGACTTTTAAAAATCTTTTTTCCCAGCTAGGTTTACAAATGTTTGATATTATAATCGTTGGGATGACTGGCTCAGGGTGAGCTCCTGAAGGTGCCATGTGTTCCTGTGGTTGCTGTGTCCTGCAGATCCTTCACATGGTCCCATCACAGGATCTGCCATCACAGCAGTGGGGCATCTCCAGCTGGCAGCTGTGCAGGGCTGTGCCAAATCCTGCTGGGATTTTATTCAGACTTAGGCACTTGAATTTGCTCTGTTCATCCTCTTAAGGCTGCACATGAAGACAGCACTCTGAATGCAGAAAGGTCACTGCTATTTGTAATTCCCTCTGAAACTAATTATTATGGCTGTTTTCATAGAATCATAGAATTGTTTAGGTTGGAAAAGACCTTTACAATTATCAAGTCTAAGCATTAGCCCAGCACTGTCAACTCCACCACTAAACCATGTGCCTCAGTGCCACATCCACAGGTATATTAAATACCTCCAGGGATGCTGATTGCCCCTCTTCCCTAGCCAGCCTACCTCCAATGTATGAACATCCTTTTGGTAAAGAAATTTCTCTCTCTATCCAATCTAAACTTGCCCTGGTGCAACTTGAAGACATTTCATCTCCAGTCACTTGTTACCTGGGAGAAGAGGCTGACCCCCACCTCGTTACAACCTTCTTTCAGAAAGCTGTAGAGAGTGATAAGGTCTCTCTTGAGCTTAACGACACTCAGGGCTCCCTCAGTTGCTCCTCATCAGACCTGTGCTCCAAACTCTTCCCAAGCTCCATTGCCCTTCTCTGCACACTGTCTGTGAGAACTCTGTGGGAAATGGTGTCAAAAGCTTTACTAAAGTCCAGGCATAGGACATCCACTGCCTTTCTCTCATCCACTAAGTGGGTCAACCTGTCACAGAATGAGATGACGTTGGTCAAGCAGGATCTGACTTTGTTCACAAACTCATGCTAGCTGTGCCTGACCCTCTGGTTGTCCTGTACATGTTGCATGATGGAACTCAAGGTTTTCTGCTCTGTGACTTTCCCCAGCACTGCAGTCAGGTTGACAAACCGGTAGTCCCCCAAATCCTCATTCTGATCCTTCTTGTAGAGGTGTGTCACCTAGTCTAGCCTCCAGTCCACTAGGACCTCCCTGGCTAAACAGGACTGCTGATCAATTGTGGAAAGTGCCTACTGAGCTCTTCTGGCAGCTCCTTCAGTACTCTTGGGTAGATCTTATCTTCTGTGCTCTTGTAGGACCTCATTGTAATGTTTTGTAAGCTTGGTTAAAACTGTAAAGTATATATATATTTTGTACCAGCTGAAGCCCTGAGTCTATGTTTTAAGCTGTTCAGTTGGAGTGGGGACACCTCTTGTCCACAAGTACGGAGGACTTCTCTCAGGAGTAGTGCTTAGCAAACAATCAAGTCTCTGAGCCTCTATTGCCAAGTAGCTCAAGACAAATCCAGAACTGTCCTGTTTAGAGGTCCAGACAGTGGCTAAATCATCCCAGAAGTAGAGACAATAAGTTCCTTTAAAACCTCATGAGGACTTTTTTTTTTCCAGAAAACACAATGAGGTCACTTTATTCTCATTGTTCTGCCTGTTTTCACTGCTGTATATCTATGTTAAAACCTAAACTAGGGCTATTAAACTTATCACTAAAAATTAATAGCAAGAAAATAAATTAAAAATCCAAGTGCTCCAGAAAATGATGGCTCCTGTTTCAAAGACTAGGCACATGCACCCATTTCCTAGAACATATGCTTCAAGTAGACAAAATGGACAAAGTGGACAAGGGCAAAGTTTACCTTAGAGACACTGCTGTCCTGAAACAAGAGACTAATGCTAGGTCTATGAACTGTCCCAGAACAGAGCACCTCTCCTCCCTGGCGTGAGGCTCTGATCCTGAGACCTCCCCATGGAAAAACTACTCTTTGTGAATCACTCTCTTAAATGTCAGCTGGACTGCTGCTTTCCCCCACATGATGTTTAGTAAGAGCTGTGTAGAACATGTGCAGAGTTGTTGGATGACTACATATTCCTTAGTTTAAACCTGTTCCTTATTTTTTCAAGTGTCCCTGAGGGTGATTACTTCTCTCTTTTCTTATGAGTCATCACTTCATCTTTTGCGTAAGTAAAAGGCAGGTTGACTCAACTCAACCTTTTCACAGCCCTGGTAATATATTGATTAAGTCTTCTTTTCAGGCTAGAGAGACCCATGGTCATAAGAAAAACAAGAGAAAAATCTATTTTTTTTTTCTCCATAAGCTGTCCTTAGACTTCACTGAATTTCACAGAAGTAGGAAGAGTCACAAATATGGGTTTGTGTTTCTGGTTTGACTCTTAGACATATATTCATGTCATATAGATCATGAATAGCTAAAAGGATGTTGCACTCAGAACAAAAAAACCACCACTTATGGGATATTTGCTGCACATGGCCATCATATATTTTATTGCAAGATGGATTAGAGGGACAGAAAAGGGGTTTTAAAGTAAAATAACATATTATCTTCTTCTGAATTTGCCTGATTGTTTCCAGGTAGACCCCCAACCAGTGCCCTGTGGAGATATTAATGCAAATTTAGCAACTTTGAAAAAGAAGGATAATGAACTGTCATGAGCTGGTTGGTACCAACAGGAGTAGCACTTTCAGCATTAAAGCTATTGCAGAGGAAAACCTTCTGAGCCCTGTGGTAGGAATGCACTGATAGCAGTTTTCCCTTGGAGTTTACCATACTGGCGAAGACTGAGTTGCAGTTCTGGGGACTTCTGAGGGGAAGAAACTCACAAATCAGCTGAATGTGAGGGACTCACTGTGACTTTGCTGGAAGTCTGCAGTGTGAAGATTGAATATCCTGGTCAGAAAAAGATGAAGATTTGGGAATGGTTGAGAGATGTAGTGTAAGCTGTTCCCCTGGAGGGAATTCTGAGTTATGTATGCTGAAGGCTGTTATCTTTCCAGCAATCCTGTTTAAAATAAAGTTGTACATACTTGTTCTCAAGCATTGTAATTTATGTGAGATATGCACAGAGAATGCATCATAAATTTCTCTGACTGTATGTGGATTTATGTTCTACTGCCTGTGAAACACAGAAATGATACATTGGGATTAATTTTTTAGGAGAGCTAAAGCCTACCTGAAAGAATTACAGCTAGAATTATAGAAAAAGTACTATCTGAATATTCTAACTATTGTTGGCTGAAGAAGATCCATCATTTATATCACCTGGGAGTAAATAATAGCAGTGTGGGACACAACAGAGCATTGGTTACAGGACTGAAACACTTCTCCTATGAAGATAGACTGAGAATGGGCTGTTCAGCCTGGAGAAGAGAAGGCTTCAGGGACACCTTATATGAGCCTTCCAAAAGGTTATACAGGGACTTTTCAGTAGGGCATGTAGTGATAGGACAAGGGGGAATGACCTTCAGCTGAAGGAGGGTAGGTGTAGATTAGGTGTAAAGAAGAAATTCTTTACTATAAGGATGGTGAGGCACTGGAACAGGTTGCCCAGAGAGGTTGTGGACCCCTCATCCCTGGAGGTGTTCAAGTCCAGGTTGGATGGGGCTCTGAGACTGGTTTAGTGGAAGGTTCCCTGCCAATGGCAGCAGCGTTGGAACTAGATGATGTTTAAGGTCCCTTCCAACCCAAAACATTCTATAATTCCTTAAATGCAGATTATAAAAATAATTTTACTTTTAAGAATGAAACTCTTGAAATATATTTGGAGTTGTATTTATATTTTGCTGCTAGAAACATCATGACTGGTACAGAGGCAAGAGAACTGCATTGTAGAACACCAGATATTTCTGAATATCTGTAGGTCTTCAAATAGCTATCACTTGTTCATGACAGAAAATGGAAAAGTATTGTTTTTTAGATTCATCTTCAGTTAAAATAACACAGTGCAAACTGGAGTTACTGACAAAATAGATTAGTGACTTTTTTCAACCAAGAAAGCAATGAAAGGGTTCACTGAAAAATGCGTGTTTCCTTTTGTGGTCCATGATTACTCAAACAATTTAATGCCAAAATGCTTTTCATAGCTTGTTACTAAATAGTTGAAAGAGAAATCATCCATTGTGTGTCTATTTTAAAGACAACAATGAAGCTGGAGAAAGAATTAATATTTACTTTCACGCAACTGCTTTTCTCACATCCTGAAAACATCTCAGTGAGCAACTCATCATTTTACCTTGAAAGCTTTGGATCATAACATCATGGAACCATAGAAGAGACTATCCTGTATTAGAAGGCACATTTAAAGGTCATCTAGTCCAACGCTCTGCAATAAGCATCAAACTTTTTAATTGCTCTTTTCTTTGTCTGCCAAAGGAGTTTTAAAATTACCAGGAGTTCTATCTTATTTTGTTAGCACAAATACATAGAAATGTTGAGGCATGTCACCACTACAATGTCATTGAAGGGATGTGAAATTGGTTTTCAAACTGTGAAAGATAATAAGCTATGCAAAGACTTCCTGGTTGACATAAAAAAAATTTAAATTTGTATAAAATTTCAAATTATTATAAAGATGTAATGATTAAGACAATGAAGTAGCTAAATACCATTTAAATTTATTTCACACATTCCAAATGTTGAGGATACATCCTTAAAATGAGAATCAACAATTCCCATATACCTCCAAATTTATTACTTAATCTGTTAAGTGAAGAATAATTTACTATGGTGAATTACTAGGAAGCCAAAGACCTGTGGGATGATTCAGTGCTTTTTGGAGGGTGCGGGCATGGAACCCAAAAAAAAAAAAAAAAGCCAATTCTATAGAAAGACAGAGAAAGTTTTGTTGTTTGGTGTTGAGGGGAATATATGAGCCTCTGTCACCAGACTTGTGTTAGAAGAAGGTGCACTGTTTGATCTTTGAAGAATATCTATCTTGGTATCAATAAGCTCACCAAGATTGTGACACTTCTGTAGACCTATCCTTAAATTCAACAGCAGAATAATTAGTTTTCTTGTGTAAACAACAGTTCATACATTGCAGAAATCTGCTACATGTTATTTCTAAAGCCAATCTTTCAATCACACTATCACATCTGTATACATAAATGCTTTTATTAACTGATTTAAAAAGAGATATTGAAATAAACAATAAGTTAAATCGATGTTAAGCACAATTTTAAACAGCCTTCATCTCAACCGCATGCTTTTCTATGTGATTTCTGTACTATTTCTCCACCGACACTACCTTTTTAGTGACTGCCTCTTTGGTAAAATGAACTGAAGACAGTTATATCTGAGGGCAGGGTATCCTTATATACTGTCTAGACAGATAAAACCCCAGTTTCATTTTATCTAACTTAAAAGACTTAACTGAGATATCTAGGCAGACTCAACCTAGGTCAATAGAGAAAGCACATCCCAGAGATGAAGAGAGATGTCCTGCACCATAGTTCATGCTTTTCTGAAAGTGGATGAAACACAAACTACTTATCTATACATTAAGATGTTAATACACTACTGTCTGTGACACAAAGTTTGATTCATATATATTAGTCTATTAAAGATGTCTATTCAGCCAACACTTTTACAATTTAGTGTCAGGTAAAAAAACTCCATCCAAGTGGTTCTGAAAATCACAGTGTAGTAGAAAATGCCCTCATGGGGATGTTTAAGTTGAAAAGTGGCTTTGTCCAAGAAAAAAGGACGCATGTTTAAGCAGCCTTCCATCAACCTGACCTCTAGATATGCAACCAGTGTTTCAGGCGTGGGCATCATGAGATGCTCTTCAAAACATTCTGATCTTGCATGCACGTGGGCACAACATCTGAGGAACAGCTGTTAGCATAGGATAAATGTCTGTTCTTTATCAGCATGTACACGCCTGTTTGTTCATGTCTTTACAGTAAATCAGCTTACCATGATATTAAAAAGTGAAAGACAAAAAGGTAAGAAGCAAACTGAGACAGAGAATGCCAGCTCAATCAGATATACTAGCAAATCCAAGGCACCCAACAAAACAAATACACATCAAACTGTGCCTCAGCAACAAAAGGAAATTAAGCTAAACAGCCTGTGCAGTTTTGCCACTTACTGCTTTCATGGCTAGCAGCAGCACAACACCTTGCAAGACATATGAGAAAGCATCAATCAGGGAAAAAACCAATCCTAGTCTCAGCACCATGCACTTCACGTAAGGGAAAGCTATTAAGGTGTGCCTGAATGTTCTGCACTTGAAAGTAATATGTTTCTAGAAATATATGTTTTATAGCACTTGATCTTGAAGCATCACTAGCTGTTACATTCAGATAATTTCCTTCCCTGCTGGAGGGGCTGCTGACATTATAACAGATTGAGCATGAAGATCTGGCTAATTTTTCAGAAAGAAATTCACGTTCCCACACAATATAGATGAAAGCAGCAGTTACACAGGGCTAGGAGGGGAACAGAGAGCTGCCAGAGTCCAAGAGCTGACAGGCTGGACAGGAACCAAAGTCAGCATAGTGCAAATCCATGCTGTGATCTAGTACCAGATGCCTGATGAGGAAAGCCCCAGAAAACAGCACATTGTAAGTATGGTATTTCCACTTGGAAATATCTCTTCCACTGGTGGTGAAAACTGCAAATCTGTGTAGTTAGGAATCCCCTTAGCCACAGAAATAGGAGGGGCTTCCAAATCCCTTTGCCATTAGTTAGTGATAATACCAGGTATTCTTTGTCTGAAACCTACAAGTCTTCAAATTATTGTAAATTCCTGGCCACATATTCTAGTCTGTTGTGGCACAAGAAGAATCTTGCTGAAGTACCTATAGAGGGATCAAGACACAATGTAGCTTTTTTCAAAGAAGAAAATACAATATTTAATTCATAATGAAACTGAGATGGAAATAGCATGTGTCAAGAAGGATTTTTGAGGAAAAATTGTATTCTGTCTCAGTAGTAGATGCAGCCAATTCATATGTTACCAACAGAGAGTCTGCAGTTGTTTGATGTATTTTTTTTTTTTTTTAATTTAGGTATTCTTAATATCTCTTACTAAGTTTGGAATGTTTTTTAGATTTTGTCTTCCATGACTTGTGCAGTAGTGTGCATCTTGTCAGTGATAGCTGTGATGATGTTTACAGGAAGCAGTTTATTTTTCTCATGCATTTAGTTCTGTTTTGATGGCAATTATTTTCTTAAAAAGACGCTGGGTTTGATGGAACTTGTTCTACTGAAGTTCGTGTTTTGTTTAGGCACATTCTATATTTACATTTTTGTTATTGCAATTTTTAGGACATTCACAGTATTATGAAGCAGACCATTTTTTCTAACTTTTGGGCTTTTTAGATGTGTGTACATAAACAGACCAATATGTACATAAACAGACAAACATAAATATTCAATATGAATTACATACATCATATGATGCATAACTTGCATAATATTTCCAAGAGAATGTGTACTGGATATTTTATTAGAATGTATTACAGACACCAGTTAAAAATGGTTTTCAGCATTTTTTATTTAGCCTTTATTTAACTTCAGGACACATGACTGAAAAGCCTTATGTTAAAGGCTGCATCCTGCCAGCAGCAGAAGCCATTCAGTATCCTCTGAGTTTCTTTGGAATTTAGGACCTGTAACACCTTGCAAGAATAAGCCATGGTCATCACCTGCAGGTATCCCACATCATAAACCCACAAACCAGAAGGGGCCCCTGTGGCTCCACACAAACTGATGTGAAAGTCTGGAACATTTCTGGTGATGGGTTGAACCAGTGCAGAACAGAGTGAGACAATCACGTCCCTTGAACGTCTGTTAATGTCCTGATGCACTCCAGGAGATAATTGGTTAAGCATTTGCATTCACCATTAAAATCAGGCAGGCTATTAAATGATTTTCTTGTCTCGGTTTCATAACTCAGTGGTTCTGGTTTTGAAATAGTACAAATATATTCCCTGCTGTGTGCTGTGCTACAATGAAGTGGTGAGGTAACTCAGAGGTGAGCAGCCCTGTGTTGCAGAGCCAGCAGAGTTACAGCCATCATACTGATGGGTAAAAAAGCTCTACTTCAGCCTGATGTCTGGGTTTTGGTGTGGTTGGGTTTTTTTGTTTTGTTTTGTTTTTTTCCTTGATTCTTCTGTGGAGATCGCTGCTTTAGAGGTTAGCTTAATTCTCTGGGATGGAGAAGTGCTTTCATGGTCTGCATTGCCACACCTCAGGGAACACGAGTTTGGCAAGATGAAATTGACTGAACATAATGCAGTGAAAAAAGAGACTGACAGTGCTTGAGGGAGATGGGGCCTGATCTGCACGTTCTAGGGTGGACATGGCATGGTATGCAAAATGATAGGAGCTTTCAGGTCTTTTTATCAATTATCCAGAAATTGCCTCAGTTGTTACAATGCAAGCCTTTTAATTGTAAATTTTGATAAACACTCCCAATTTCTAGAGAGAAAATATACTTATTTTAAATAATTTGTGAATTAGAACCCAGGAGAAAAATTCCTTATAAGTGTGAAATGCTGGTGGATGATGCCATTTGGAGCCTGAAAGTCAGAAAACACATGTTCCTCTCTGCTGCCTGGTGACATGGTAGTGTTGAGAATAGGCAAGGGGCTTGTACTGGAGCAGGAGCTTTCCTCCTCCTCTGTTCCATAAGCAGTCAGCTGTAATGAGGTGCCTTCGTGCCCTCTCAGACAGGGGTGCAACCCAGACCAAAGGAAAGGAGGACCAAGATGAAGAATGTAGCACTGCCTGGCTGTAGCATATTGCCTCTTCGCCTGCCTTGCACTGGCAGCCTGGCACTGCTTAAGGCTGTCCTCAAATGTGCTCTTGTGCTTCTGTTCTCATGCTGGCATCAGGAGAGGAAGACCAGAACAATGCCCCAAACCATCTCTCTCTCTGTGATTGCTCCTGGGGTTTCATCAGCTCAAACACCTTGTGATGATACCATTCAGCACTTCCTGAGACTCAGGATGGCCATGACTCTTGCACTGCAGCCAACAGAGCTCTGGTGCTCAGGCTTCTGTTTTTTTATTCTTATGGTAAATTACTGATATAGAAGATGCTGAATAACTCACTGGATTGGCTTCAAACTTCACTAGAAACTAAAGATTAGTTAATTCCACATGATTTTGGCTTTCCTCCTTTGTTTCAGAATTGGCCAAGTGGACATAGGAGAATGGGCAGGTGCCTGGGGCTGTGATGGGGTTTGGGTCAGAGTGGTTGGTACCTGGAGGAAGGATTGTGCAGGAAAAAGTGGCCAGGTGCTCCATTGTATTGCTGTAGGGGCCTGTGGATGTGCATCAAGCCCACAATGGAAATGCTCTGGATTAAAAATAGAAGTAGCTTTCTGCCAGGAAGACTTTTCCCTAACCCCTGTTTTTTCATGGTTCTTGTTTACAGTGTGGTCCCACAGACACCATGCCATATTTAAGAAAGTGAGTTGCAGCACAGAGATGGGAACGGGTAGGAGCTTCCTAAGCAGTTGGGTTTGTTTTGGTTTCTTGGTGTGTTTTTGTTGTTTTGTTTTGGGGTTTTTGTAGGGGTATTTTTTGGCCAAAGAATAGTACATCAGTTAATTTTGCCTCTATCTGAGGAAACAGGCTAGTGTCAAACACTACAGCCTACAGCAGCTTACAGCTTCCTACTCCTTTAAAACTTATACAATCATTGACACCAATGTCAAGGGAGTATTAGATAAAAGCGTGGTGTGTGTGGTTTAACTGATTACATAAGGACAAATCAAATGAAAATCAAACCCAAAGTTACCTCCTCACTCTTCCTGGCACCTTGCTCAGAAAAATCAGAGTAGATTTTTTTTTTTGAGAGAGAGATTGTCAAAATTTTACATAGCTTGAAAAATGGAAGATTGGTAAAATCCTCAATCTAGAGAGATGCTACTGTCTTCAGCAGGGATGCTTTCATCATCTTTTCTGTGCAAAGCAACAGCATTTGCAAGCACGTGTTTGTTTTCTCTTGCCAAGAACAGATAGCCTGCATTTTTACATTTCTAATGGTGAAGAAAAGGGCCAAACAAATGAAGGAGAAATTGTCCATCTAGCAAAGCTACTGGTCCAGACATGCTGGAACAGGAAATGGAGCTGGGGGAGACTGGTTACAGTATAAGCCTTGGGTTCAAGACAGAGACTTGTCTTTCAGACTGTGATTTATGGCCCATTCAAGACACGGTTATTTATAATGCACTTGACTAGTCTCTGTTTAGTCTCTGAACTAGCACTAGTTCCAGGTGATAGTGTGATTTAACAAAACAGTTTAAAATTTTCCAGGTGCTTTTCCAGCACGTTTTCCCCTACTGGAGGTCCTTACAGTTGACAAGGTTGTCTGCAAGGGATGGGGACAATTTCTCAGGCTGTGGTTAGGGAGGGAGATGGCTTTCAAGATTTTCTTTGCTTTGAGCTGCAGCTCTGGATGTGGGGAGGTTGAGGATGTGAAGCTGCTGACTAATGACATTTTCAGCTAGAGGTGCATCTCCAGAATATTGGGGGTTTTTTTAAGCCCAAACATTTATTTATTCATTCCTTTACTATGTGATAATGTATGCAGTTAATGTTGAACTTCAAAGGCACTTTCATGCTTTAAGGGAGAAGTGTCAAATAACACTGTAGAGAGGTGTTTTTCCATCTGTTTGTACTGTGTTTATTTTTGTGTTACTTTTTTGTGGGGCTTTTTTTTT
>VWYP01014922.1:5995-25093 GCA_013400435.1 Pycnonotus jocosus | reverse complement strand
TTTTTTTTTTTTTTTTTTTTAATGTAATCCAAGCTATTTCTGAACTGATTACTTCAGAACTGCAGGATCTGCTGCTACACACGTTGTGTCTTTGGAGGTTACTCCTCTGAATCCTTCTAATACAGTCAAAAGGTGAAAAGAAAGTCTCACCAATAGCAAAGCAAGTAGCCACCTGAGGTAAACTCTGCAGGGGAAGCAGCTCAGAGTGTAGCACAATCCTAAGAGTCCTGGGAAGAGGGACACAATGTGAATGCTGGTAGTGCTGTCACAGGAGGCATGTACTAAATTTTTTGTTATATTGTGAACATCCCACAGCAATCTTTGTTCTTCAGAAAAGTTGTCCCTTTTCCATGCTGCCATCTAACAAATGCTCTGGAGCAGACTGTAACTTAATCCTGTGTTTGGAAGCACAGGATTCAAGTGCTGGGGAAGCCTGCAAAGGAGCTGTGAGGCAGGGGGTTATTTCTTCTGACCTTCACCTATGCTGGTGCCATGCCTGGATCTGACATACGAAAATCTCTGCTGTTAGAGTCTTCCCTATATTTGACTGTTTTATCATTCTTGCTGCTACATAGCTTCCCCTCAGCTGTTCCTTGGATTTTTTACTTTGAGAGTTAAATCCATTTGTTTTAATTTGTCCAGCCCAATGCAGATATGGATAAACGATTGTTCTTTTTCACTTTGCAGCACCCATTTACAAACTTGAGAGCTGTATTATATTTCTCTCAGCCTTCTCTTTAGACTAAGCAATCCCACTGCATTCAGTTTTTCTCCATATGACATGATTTATAGATCTGTGACCATTCATAGTGCTCTGCCTGTTCACCTCCTCCTGAATCACAGTGCCCATGACCTTCTGCATCTTCCAGCTGCAGTTCTGTTTTTATAATTGAGCACGGTGATGTCTTTTTCATTACAGAAAGGACATTGCTGAGTCAAGTCCAGCTCTTGCTCTGCACTAATCCTAACATCACTCCAGCACAGTCACTGTGGTGTAATTAATTAATGGTTTCACATTTTGTATTTGCTGATGATCATTACTGACTGGGTAAAGCATCTTGCATTTTCTTCTAGAGAAGCACATTTTTTTTTGTCAAAAAGGTCTGACCTTTGTCCTGTGCTGCAATGTTACTGAGGAAGAATGTCCTGTTTAACTTTTCTGCAAATCAATTAACATTGTTTGTCAGTGTATTTTGGGCATATGGGAGACATTTCCCTTTCCCAGTGGGAGAGGGGCTGACTACTTTGTTCCTGCCCAGCTGTGAGGTTTTTGGATAGTGCTGAGGTCCTTTGTCAATCTGCAGTGTGCCACAGGTTAACTATTCACCAACTGCAAGCTATGCTGTCAATCATTGCTGGTCACCACAGTATTTACTACCCAAACTGTCTTGCAATAGACCTTAGCCAGTTACTTTACAGTCAAAAGATAGAAGGTAGCATCCAGACAGCAGGAGACAATGAATGTCGTCCTGAGGCAGGCACATAAATCACATCAGCTGAATCGTCCTCTGAAAGTGTCTGTCCCTCAGAACTGACTTCAAACAGAGCACAGGGTGAATGTCTCAGACACAGGCATGGTACAGATGAATCCTAGCCCATCTTCTTAGTGGTCATTTTACTCAGTGGAGTAAAGAAGGTTCGTGAAGAGCCTCATTTTCCAGTGACCTGTGAAGAAGGCTGTGTTTCTGATTGTGTAACCAAAATTAATGTAATAAACTATCAGCTGTGGGAAGCTACAGCTTTCATTCAAATCTGTGACTATAGACTTGATATCAATGCATCTGTTAGTTCTCTTTAGTCTGAAAAAAAGGTGACCTATTCAGTGGAACAACCATTGAAGTGTTTCTGTGGACTCCAGAGGCTAGTATTCGAGAAAACACATGTTCAGGCAAGGAGAGAAAACTGCTTCATGAGCAACATTGTATTTGGTTCTTTGATGTTTGTTTGGTAAAACCAAGTTGCATTAGTGTAACTCACTGCTCTTGTTGATACATTCAGTGCCTTTCCCTGGTATGCATTCTGTACTTAGGAATGGAAATTACTCAATAACACTGTACTTCATGAACATTCTGATTTCAATGTAATGGCTCATGAACTGTGTTAATGTATATAGAATAATATATGAATAATTATGATTAATAATATATTAATATAAGAATAATGCAATAATACCATAATGATAGAATATATTTTATATATGTGTGTGTATCTCCCTCAGAGCCTTTCCTGTACTGAAATTATTGTACCATCTCTAGTATTGTTGTGCTGGAGTAATCCTGCTGGGAAATTCTCAGGCACTGTCTCATTGACAGTGTACATTTTTCCTTGCTAATGCACTCACTATTCATTGACCATAACAGCAGTAAGCCTTCCACAAAACACAATTCACTAGAGACTCTTGTTTTCCTTTTGTGATGAATTCTTCAGGAGTTTAGAAGCTGCAAGGAGAGATGCCTTGAAACTTGGTTTTCTTTTTGTCAGAGGGTTGTGCCTACCCTATTGACAGCAGTCAGTATCAGCGTATTTTCAGATCTGTCTATGTTGTTTCCTCATGCTACTGGGAGATGTGAGACCCTGTGAAACAGTAGAAATGACAATGTTTATTTGTAATATTCATAAAGTTATATAAAAATAAAATATTTTTCTGAGGGATAACTGACTAATTTGAGGACAGAAAAACCCTCCATAGGGTAAACTGAAATTGTTCCTGAGCACTAGTAATGTTATTATGTTTTTATGTTTTGCTTTTTAGAGAACTTAAAGACCCTGTGACACAATGTACTCGATAACTATTAGATGTTGCCATTGATTTCTACAGAGATGATGCATCAGTTAGCAAAGCTTCATCTATCATAACTGTGAGATATTTCGAATTATAGCATGTGAAGTGTAAAGGCTTGGATCTATTTGTTATCCAGGTCTTGCACAGTGGCTGCAAAATCCTCTTTGACCTTGAAAATCCCTGAGTTTGGAGTTTCCAATCCAAGCTGTCAGTAACAAGGCTGGGGGATATGTGGGTGAGATAGTCCATGTGAAAACTTGCACTGTTCAGTTCCTGATGATAAGATCGTTTCATCAAGAAAAAGAAGTCACTGATATCTGATATCTTTGTTGTCATGTAAAGCAACGAGGGAAAACAACTGCCCATACAGGTAATTAACTTTGCTCCCCAAAGGGCTGGGTGCTCACAAGCAAGGTCAAAGGCAGATGATACCATAGCCTGAGAAAGCTGACCCCATCACTACTTGACCTATATCCGTATGGTAGATAAATGTGTGTTTGGGAATGCAATGTTTTGTGTTCTCCACTGAAGCACGCCTACCCTTCACATTTGACCCTGGGCAACCAGCTCTAGGGGTCTCTGCTTGAGCAAGGTGGCTGAATTGGATGACCTCCAGAGGTTCCTTCCAACCTCAGCTCTTCTGTGCTTATACCTTGAAACCACACAAGCTCCTTACCAATTTCTCCCTGAATTGAGAGGATTATGATTCAATGCCTCATAAGTGTTTCTTCCAGCATCAGCCTGGTATTGTACCACACAGTTTGTATGCTGACAATGTGCACAGCTGGTAAGTGTCATGTTGCTTATGGCACCATGGCTTTTACTAAATGCTTGACAAATGCACTACAATATGAAATACTGCAAACCACATAGTGATTATCAGCTAAAATGTTTTCGATGATGTTATCTTTGCTTTTTATCTGTGCTTGTTCATTTGCAAAATGCAATCATTTGCAATTGGCCTGCCTATTGTTAGCTCAAGTTGGTCCTGTTGAATGTTGAACTGAAATAATTTGAGAGTGTTATTCAATATGATGCCTGGTTTATTAGTTTCATTTTAATGTGCTGGCAATCTGCATAGAGAGCTTAGTCTTAGCGGCCATTACAGGGGAAGATCAGTTTCCAAGCCAGCTGCAGTGCTGCAAGCTACATTTTCTGAGGAAATGATAGAAAAAACTATTTAGGAATATATACAGCTTGTTGATGTGTGCTTTTTCTAGTCCATGATGTGAAGGGTCTTGTAAAGACTGAGCTCATCACATATCAGCTGGTGTAAACAGGTCATGCTACATGCTATGAATTTTAGATAGTGTGTCATTTTCATTTATTTTTCTATATTTTGAGTGCGTCCTTGAAGTTTAAACATGAAAAAAAAACTAGCTGAAAAACCTAGTGGATTTATCACCCAGCAGGTATTTGGTGACAGCTCTTGCCACAGGGATTATGACTCTTCCCTTGTCACTTTCTCCTTGAGTACAAGCTACACAGCCTGGGAATTTAAAACACCAGCTAATGAGGGATTAGAGGCATGTAATTTTTAGAACCTTTGTACTGTCAGGAGAAAAAATAATAGTAGGTTTCCTCTGTCATTCATACCAATCTGATCTAAATTAGCTAGAGAGACTGCAGTGAAGGACACTTCAGTTTAAAACTCTTTATTTTCATGTCAACTACATGGCATTTCCTGGTCAACCTCTTTGCCTCCCATGAGGAATGACAAGGCACATTCGGCTCTAAAGGTAGCTGAAATTGCTTTTTGGACTGCACTCTAAGATGTAGCACAATGTAAGGTCTGGATATTCACCATTGTGCTTGTTAAATTGGGGGCTTTAGGCTCTTCCTATGAAGAGCTGCTTGGTGGTCAGAACTGCAGATTTTGGTGTTTGCAGTTCCAGCTGTCTTGGTTTGTCCTAACCTCCAACGCCAGCTTATCCTAAAAGGGGTGATGTACCTTGCCAAACAGCAAAGCAGAAGGCAAAAAAGAGACAGCTCTGGCCATCCTGAGCAGAACAAGTAGAGCTGGTTTCACCCTCACCCCTGTCAAGTTAACTCTTCATGTTTCCAGGATGGGAGGGGGAGATGTAGTGACTGTGCTCCTGCTTTGAAAACAGGGTCTAAGGCTCCTGTTATTTTTTGTGTGTTTTCCCAGGGCTCTCTTTAGAGAACTGGCGTGAAAAGTTATGGAGAGGTTTGGGCATAATGAGAGTTAAAATGCATAAAGTCATGAGGAAGATATTTAAAAATTGTCTTCCACACTGGTAAAGACGAGGTTTTTTAACAAAGGAGTAAAATAACCGGTCTGTCAGCTGTGGGCTTCTTTGACCTTGGATTCATATATCATCCTTAATACCATGATTCAAGCAAGTAGGATAAATAACTCCATGCCCTTTGGGCACAGATTGCTGTACACGACGGGTACTTTCCAGCAATGCAGATATTCTGTGCAATCTCCTCAGAGACAGAGACTTTGGGCCAAGCTCAAACCCCTTATAAACACAGTTGAGACTCCTTCTTTGGTATTCAGCTATTTTAGCTGACATTTGTACTAATTTATCTTTTTTAAAGTCTGTTCAGCTGGACTGCTGCCTACAACTAGAGTGTGGAAAGTTGTTACACAGGAGTGCTCTGAACAGACAGATAAGCAACCCCAGCCACCAAGAGCAAAGCCCCTTTGACAGCTTCAGCATTTTCAGGCACTGATTACTGGCAGTGACAATCACTTCTAATGTACTCCCTGCCTGTAGGTATTGACGTGTTTGTTCTGATTCTCAGTCTTTGTTTAGGGCTTATTACTGTGATCACTTTTTCTGTTGTAGGTTTGCACATCAGCAGTTTAATTACAAAGACAGTTCTCTCTTAAATGTCAGCTTGCTATATTTTTGCTGTCCCTGTAGCCATTAACTCCTTGTACTGATTCATGGGCACGGTTTTACACAGTAGACCTTGCTACCAACCTTGACGTCAATTTTATTTGTCCTTCTCATTTAAAACAGGGAAAAAAATAAAAAGAGCTCCTGTTTTTCCTCTGATACAAAAATGTTTGTGTCACGTTTATGTATGCACATTTACAGTTGTGTATGAGGAAGATATATACTCATGAAAATGGGGGACATTTGTTTTGATGAATGGCAGTATGTTGCTTAGTGATACCTCAGGTCATATCAAATTGTCACTAAGCAACTAAATATGATCTGACAACATTATGAATTATTTTTTATGTGTTTACTGGTTTCTTAGAAGTGCAAGTATTTTTCTTGCCCTGATCACTAGTAATTAACTGTAAAAATCTATTTAATGCATTTATTTTCACTGGTTTTGTGGTTGTTATTAAGTCTTTGCAGTTTGTCATAGTTTTTCTTATCCCAGATATCCCAGGAGGCAATGCACTCAGTTGCTGCAAGTATGAATTATACCTAAGTGAAAATAGAAATGCTATCTTTTTTGTCATGTTAGGTTTTGTGCCCTTCTAAGTCTCATCACTTACACTAGGAAGTGACAGTCATTCCCTGTGTCAATTCACTTATCAAATTACAAAGGTATTTTTAGCTTGGTTCATGGTTTCTTAGGTAGAAATAACTATGTTTTCATATGATACAGACTGAAACTGAAAAGGAACTAGTGAACCAGTAGATGCAGGTAGCTAAACATGGAATCACAGAAGCAGAGAATGAGCTGAGTTGGGAGTGACCCACAAGGATCATTAAGTCCAACTCTCAGCCTTGCACAGGACACCCCAAAAATCACACCACATACCTGAAAGCAGTGTCCAAACTCTTCTTGAATTCTGTCAGTGCTGTGACCACTTCCCTGAGGAGCCTGTTCCAGTGCCCCACCAGCCTTTTGGTGAAGAACCTTTTTCTAACATCCAACCTAAACTCAATCGCTTTGTGATCACAACAGCCACCAATCTCCACTTCTTTCATGAGATCCACTCTGTTGACAAGCAGATAAAAGAGGGCATCTTTCTGAGTTAATTTCCCTTAGGCCCTGTTCTATTAAGTTGTTATCCAGGTATTTTAGGAATCCTCTGGCCTGGGCTGCATCAGCTGTGTGATGCTCCCAGGTAATTTCTGCTAAGTCAAAGTCCCCATTAGGACAAGGGCAGTTGACTTGGAAGTGTTCCTCAAAGAATAATTCATTGATGTCATTGTCCTGGCTGGAAGGTCTATAGAAGATTCCCAAGATGACATTCACATTATATGTTACTCCTGTGATCCACTTGGTCCTTCTTCCAAGCCACTCCTTCTCAAAATTTGGAAGGTATTTTTCTCATACGAGCATTTCCCCACTTCATACAAGCACCAGGCCATGTGCCTTTTGGAGTGCATGGCCAACTCAGGTGCTACTCAGCCTTTTCTTCTCTTGCAGAAATGTCTTGTGACTCACAGGAGTGACCATTATGATCCAATTATTAGAGAGATACCTCTGTCTGAATTAAGGTGCAAATGACACCATAGGCCCAAGTCAACAGTACAGATTTTATTTAACAGTAAATGAGGGGGAGAGAAAGAGAGAGAGGAAGGGGTGGGGGGGGAGTGGAATGGAGAGAAAGAAACACATTAAGCAGCAAAAAGGTATCACCACTCTAGATTCCAATGACACCCTGTTGCTCCTCTTCTTCTGGTCTCAGTGGTTGCAGACTGTATCCATCAAGCAGTGGAGGGAAAGAGTCCACAAAATTCCCGTACTGGTCCATTAGCACCAGTTTCTTACAGCACCTGGCTGGGTACTGCAGGTGGTCAAATGCTGTGGTCAAATGCAGGTGGTCAAAACAGTTCAACCCCTTACACTTGTGGATACATTCCTCTCCTTTGACCTGGGATACTCGGACAATAGTACCACCTTATCTTATCTCAAGGTTCTTTTGCCGTCCTAGTTAGGAAACATGTTCAGGAAGAGATGGGCTTCAGTAGATGAGCAGCTGTTTCTTTGCAGTTTGCTACAGTGGACAAAAGACTTTTGATCTTAACAATGATTAAGCCATTAATCATTCCAGTCTCTGACATTGAGTCCAATGTAGAGCCATTAATTGGCTTGAAACCTTTTGAAAATGTGAATTATTTGGTAGGAAAGCTAAAATAGCTCTAACTTACTCAGAAATGTCCAACTGTCTGCTTTCCTCTGTGCCATCCTGAGCATCAGGACAACAGAAGTGCTGGTTTTCTGTAGTGGACAGAGACCAGCATGGGCACACTGTCCTCCCTTTCATAGCTTGTGAATTTTACAGAGCCCCCTTTGGCTTTATGTCCTATGTTTTAGGGAAAAATTGAGAGACAAAAGTGAATGTTTCATGTTTGGGGTCCTCTTGGGTCACTTGGCCAGATGACACTAGCTCATCTTAACTGAGGCTAAGAATAAGGTAAATATTAATTTAGGGTGGCATGGTGATGAACCATGCACAGAATAGGGATATCGCTAAGTTAGAATTTCTGCCTTCCAGGAAAAAAAAAAAAAAAAAAAAAGAAAAAGAAAAAGAAAAAAAAGTTTTGAAGGGCAGTAGTAACCATTAACTAAGCTGGCACCCTCCCAGACTTTGCTTGCACAATTTCAGTCTTAGTTCTGGTCAGACTTTCTGAGCATTATTGGAATATAAATGTCACCTAAATGAGTAACAAATCAGGCAGCCCCTGCCTGATGAGAAATAGAATCACCTGTCCTAAAAGAATTTGCTTGAAACTAGGGCAATTTCACATTTCTTTCAAATGTGCAAACATTGGCATTGCCCTCAAATGGTGCTGTCTGTGTGGGTGATAGGCAGTCTGTATTAGTGTTGCCAACACGGTTTCAATGCTGTGGTCTGCACTGCTTATCTTGTATGCCCATGTGTGCTGCTGTGTGAAGCTGATCCAGGTAAAGTGAGCCTGCTGTGCCTTTGTCACATCTCGCTCACCTCCTGTGGATCCTCTGCTGCAAGCTGGGAAGGCAAGGGATGGTGGCAACTGCCCTAAGCATAGCTTGGGTGGAAGTGGAGGGTGCAGCAAGACCCAGGCAAGGAGCACCATCAGCTCTGATGGATGGAAAACCTGCCCTGCAGCCTCTCTGACCCTGGGCTGGAAAGGTTAATAATTGCAAGAGGGCTGATTACATCTTGCAGGGAACACTGTTATGGATGTGTCAAACAGCACAGTGTGGCAGCGCTTTCCATGTGGTCCCAGGGCAGTCTCTGCTTCCTGGTCCTCCCTCATCCCCTACAACAACGTTTTTTCAGGATAGCTCATTAGGATTTCATTTGTTCAGTGCAGAACAAGCAAACAGCTTCTTGTGGGGAGGCATCTCTTTCTATACATTCCCTGCCTTGAAAAAACACTATCAGTACAGAATGGCTGTCTTTTACAAGATCATGTTAACTGCACCATATCTCTCTGAGAATAAAAAAGAAAATAAATGTATTGGCTACATAAGCCTTTCTATACAAAGTGTTGCTAATCTGAGGGTATCTGTCTCTTCCCATGGATCAGAGGGGAAATCACCAATGCTCGGCTTATCATACACTCCTTCTTGCTTCATCCACCTTCTCTGCTTTTTAAATGATGAAAAGTGAAATCCTGAATGATTTTAAGACCCTTGTTTTAAAACTCATGTTTAGACTCCTTAGACAGGATCTATTGGGCTCCATTTGCCAAAGTCCTTCTCAATTTGGCCTACTGGTTTCAAGAGTCCTCAAAGAAGTATAAACTCTTGTAATTTAGGTAATTCAAACTGATGCAATTTTTTTATGTGGTCAGAAGCTCTAAGTTATTCCATCATTTATTGCTACATCCATCTCTGGAGTTGAGAATATACACCTCAAGGAGGAAAGGCAGGGAATATAGACTTTGCTTTTTTACACCTGCTCAGAAAGGATTGACTTGGACTGGATGGCATTGGACTAGACTGGACTGGATGAGATGGAGAGTACATAGCCATCTTAGAACAGTAGGGTTTGTTCTAGAAAAGGAACAGAAATGCAGAAGCAGCCATGTCAGCTATAATACAGTTAATTCCATAGATGTCTGACTGATGGAGACCTACCAATACTGCACTTAGGAAGTGAGAAGAAATTCTGGGTGCAGTTCTGGTTCCCAAGGCTTGCAGTCTACACTGATAATATTAAATCAGTGTCAGGCCACAGGCTCCAGCACCTGTAATCACCCATCCTTCTGGGCACAGTCATTACTGTTTTGGCCAGGGCTGACTTGCACTCTTAGCCAGTCTAGATTTAGTGTGGGCTGAGGGTGATTTTCAGCAGTCTGCCTGTCTCATACTCCATCATCGTGGAGGCCAAGGGAGTGGTAAAGGTGCTGTAGGCTGCTCCAGGGCTAAGGAAAAATCCCATGAATGCTTAATTTGATGGAAAGGATGGAGTTATGGTGTTGGAAGCACACCTGATTTCTTGGAATAATTTGCATATTTGATGTAATCACCAGTGTAATTAACATTGATCGAAAGCACATTTACATTTGCTGGGTCTTACACTCTGAATATTGGTGACAACCATCTATCTTCCAAAGCAACACTTTGATGACCTGAGCCAGCCAGATGGAACACTGGCCGTCATGAAAGACAAGCAACCTTCCTTTTGGGCTGTTTTTGCAATTTTTTTTTCCTCCTGCAAACAGTTTTCTGACCAGGGGTGCAAATTTCTAGCATATATAAAAAGAATCAGTCAGTGGAGTTTTATCACTTCTCCAGGGGCTTTATACTGAAGAGCATTTAAAAATATTTGAGAAGCAGTGGCAGAAAAGAAAGAGATGGTCTGGGTTTTTTCAGCAGCAGAAAGAACTGCATGAATCCCTCTGCCTCTGCTTCAGGACAGACTGGTGCCTAAATTCACCCTGGAGCAAAAAATTTCTTGTGTCTAAACAATTTTAAACTTGGAGAGAAGAGGAAGAAATTGGGCAGATCAACAAAGGACCATTACTTGATGAATAAGGCAGTAGTGGTTGCAATGTTGAAATTGTTTTAGCTGTCACCTATTTGTGAACTAGAGGTGTTGGTCAGCCACAAGCTGCTCATGTGTGAAAGAAGCTCCTGCTGGGATTGCTAAATTGTGAAAGGGTTTCTGTGAAATATATCACTGTGAATGGCACATAGGGATTTTGAGGAATGTGTATCTATTTTAATCCAAATTTCTTCTTGTATTTTTGTGAGTTCTAACCCCTTTTTACACCTTTAAAGTCACAGCTTTTGCTTGTGATTGTTATTCTTTATCCTGGAGGAGCAAGCTGCTCAAAAGAGTCCCAAAGCTTTCTGTCCTGAGCTCAAATCTTCGTGAAAGCTAAATTGTCTCTCATATGTATCACCTTAGTGTTACAATTGCTAGGAAATATATTTTGATTTAATTTCTAGGAGGGACTAATAGATAATGGAGATTAGTTGGATGAGACAAAAGCAATTAATTGAAATGTCCAAGAATTCAGAGGTCTGTTAGAGTAAGGATGTTGGTTTGTAGCTGATAACATTTTGCAAAGTTTCAATTAGGATAAGACAAAATTATACAAATTCAAAAATTTATTCTTCTTAGAGCAGCAGGTAGTTTTTTTAATTCACACTCAACTATAAAAATATTTTTTTATAAAACCATTCAGGAGGAATGACTTACCATGCCTTGTGTGTGTGTAGACAACAATCCACAGCCACGTGCATGGTAACTACCAGGACAAATCTTGGTTGCTGCACAGTCTTGGTCAAAGTGATGGTCATGGACCAGATCTGCCAAGTGATGGGGGAAGACCAGAGAAGTGGTGGGGAAAAATCCACTGAGTTTATATTCACTCAGGTTCAGTTGGGAACGCCCAGGTACCTCACCCAGAGCAGGGGCTTCACACTGGGTAATGTAATGTTGTGGATCATGTCATTGACATCTTCTAATGCAACACAGCTACCCACCACACCAGCTCATTATGGCCCATTGTGGTCCATCAGCAGAGATGAAAGACCTCAGGCTACACCCCAGTGTCCTGGTACTTCCCCAGGGAGAGGAGTGGGAGCCTCACAACCCAGTGGTTGTGCAAGGGAGGGCAACTCAGCATGAGAAAAGACACCACAGGATCTGTCTCCTATCTCACTCATAGGCCATCATCCACCCTCTGCTTTATCATATCAGAAGCTCACCTCCTCCATTTCAGCAAAGCACCCTGGCTCTCCACAAATAAGAGAGGGCTTTGAGTCATGATTGTTAAACAGGTCAGTTTCTCACAGTGATGCCAATAATTTGACAGCCTTTCCAAGCTGAGCTATACTTGCTTGGAACTCCAAGTATATCAGACTGCATCCCATAGGCCACTACAATAGAGTAGAATAAAAGAAAATATATTAAGGGAAGAAACATGAATCAGGTTAAAATACAGAAATTTGTAACAGGTCCATGACAAGGAATGGTGAGTCAAGTGTTACTGGGGTAATCACGTGTCTCTGGAGGGCTGAATTTAAATCTTGCTTTGGTTTCATCACGAGCCCTATTTGTTTGTGCCACAAAATAGCTGACAAATACTGCCTAGTTAAGGTCCAGAGTTGGAACAATAGGAGATCTGTAAGCTAAAAGCACAGGAAAACCTCCACAGACCCAATCTTTGGCACACACTTGGCACTTGCTAGTATTGGTAGAGCAAATGGCTCATCACTGCACCCTCAACCCCAGGAAAATAAATGGTGACCAGAGTTAAAATGTCTTGTGCGAACAAGTGAAAAACCTGAATCATTCAAACGTAGAACAGGCAGGCAAGAATAGCTTATGTTTCAAGGTAACTGTCAAGATCTGGCAGTAATTGATTCCCCCAATACTGGACACAGGAGCCCTCTGTTGATAGGTCTGAAAGGTTTGACTAAAGGAGCAAGGCATATTCTTCTCCCAGCTGTGTGCCTCTGTTGCTATGAATGATTTGCTCTCTGTCTCATTTGAATGCTTGTTATATGAATATTTCGTTCTGAATGGATACAAACGTGGTATGAAAAAGGGAAGGGGAAAGTAGCTGCGGAAGTCTCTTGAACAATTTGCATCTCCCACATGTAGTCAGAAACTACTTGCTGCGCTATACTGAGAGCAGTGAATTCCCATTGCTGTGGAAGCAGAAGTTGGGAGTTCACAGCTCTTCTCTCCCTTGGCCTCAATTTTAGACGGAGCCAGCCCATTCTTAGGTCACATGGAGCTAGTTGGTGTCTATGGGCATGCCATGTATAGGCTTTTTAATTTCTAGAGGCCAGTGGGAAAAAAGCCTATTGTGTATTCTAGATTTTTAAACATTTATTCAATTTTTTAATTGCAAATGCTTGTATGATTTTATAAGTATTTAAATGAATCTGAAAAACTCTGAAGTATACTTTCATTAGTAATCTAAAAGTAAGTACTTAATGTAAAATGTGATATTTTTGCATTTCTTCACAAGTAGAAGTCATTATATATTTTCTATTAAAAAACCAGATAAAAGGTAATGCAAAGTCCCAAGATTTCAGCATGCTGTTTGCTTTATAAGTAAGGCAATATTGGTAGTCAGACTATGCCATCCACAGCAAGCACCCAGACATTTCTCATAAGGAAAGGGACATTGTGTTATGTTAGATTTTTGAACAGTGTAGGAAGGGCAGGCACTCTGATTTTCCATGCCTACCTTCATATTCAGCTTATTTACTGACAACTCTCTTAAGACTTGGTTGAGGTTAGAGTATACTTCAAATGTTTAACTGCTTTCTCAGAATTTAGCCCCAGGTGTGGTTGTAAGGCTCAGTGTGGTGATGTGCCTTGAAGGATTTTGTGCCCATCTCCTTGCAGATGACATTTGGCAGCATACACCAAGAACAGCCTTGGGATTTATGTCCTTGGCATTACTGATTTCAGTCCTAGGTTTGAAACAGATCTGGAATATTGTGGAAATATAAAAAATTAGTAAGGTTTTCTTCTCCTCTGCTGGGTGAAAAGACACTAAGTTTGAGCATGCACAGCCTAATAGTCTCTTCTGTGTCTAAAGTGGCTCTGAGAAAGTCAGGAGACTCCCGCATTCTTTGTAAAACCCTCTAAACACCTCAAGCTACATCATGGTAAAGTCTGTGGTCAACCTCAAACTGCTCTCTATAGCTTCACAAAGAAACTAAGTTTCCAAAATTGCTGAGAAAGGAGGTGCTCACATCAATGGCAGGGCACTCCAGTGTGGCATGGTTGAGTTTTCTCCTCTTTTAGTGGGGTCTTAATGTAAAAACACAGATAAATACCTGTGTAATTTACCACTGGTAGTTAATTTAGCCTTCCAAAACCAAAGTGGACCTACAGGAAAGCTGCAGAAGGATTTTGCACAAGGGTATGTAGTGATAGGATAAGGGGTAATGGCTTTAAACCTTAAGAGAGTAGGTTTAGATTTAATATCAGGAAGAAATTCCTTTCTCAGAGGTGGTAAGACACAGGACCAAGTTGCCCAGAGAAGTTGTGGTTGCCCCATCTTTGGAAATGTTCAAGGCCAGGCTGAATAGGGCTTTAAACAACCTGGAAGCTGTCCCTGCTCATGGCAAGGGGTTTGGAAGTAGACGATCTTTAAAGTCCCTTCCTACCCAAGTCATTCTGTGATTCTACACATTTCTATGGATTTCATAGACTTTAGTAACCCACACACAAAACAGGACAAAATAGTACTGTTTTTCTCCTGGTGTTTGTCTGTTTTACTGATTTAAATTGAAGGTTTTCTAAGCTGGGACGAACTTTGCAATTTGTGTGTACATGGACTCTTGTAAAAGGCTTTAGAGTCTCATCTGGGTTAGAGAGACATTGCTGTACTAGAAATGTTACCAATTATTGGCAACAATTATTCCTTCATGGAAACATAGCAAAGATTATTTCAGGAAAGAAAAGCTTGCTATCAGTTGGCTGAATTATTTATACGGGCCTGTGTAACAGTGCAGAGTGGAATTGTTTTGCTTTACATGATTGTTCTTGTAACTAAGGAAACTTCAGAGCAGCTGCTGACTTCTTGTTGATTTGTTTGCCAGTTAAATTTTCTAGAAAAAAACCTTTAAAGTAATATTTGGGAGAAATATAAGATCAAAATGGGCACATTAATTATTTCTGTCTCTTTTCTTTTTAACTGAGATATTCTGCATGCCTAAGCAAGCTATTGTTGAAATATCTGAAGTATTAACATAAATAGCTTTAATTGAAAATATATCTCCTGACAATTTTGATTCTTTAGGTGTGGGCTCAGACCTCCAAGATTTTCATACATATTACTGAGGGCTAGTGCACCGGGACACACAATCTTCAGCAGTGGATGATGCAAGTAATTAATTATTATAAAAAGTACTTGGTTGTCAGATTTGCCTCCCCACTGAGCTTGGTAAGGCACCAAAGCAGATATGTTCTTGCCCCAAAGAACCTTCTTTTTATTAGCATGAAATATGGGGACAGAAAGCTAAGCAGAGCCATAAAGATGATTTCTTAAAGATAATCCTCACAAGTGTCTTAATTCTCAAATATTTTCTGGTTTTGCTTTATTTTTAATTCTTGGATTTTATTAAAGAAGTGAGGCTTATGAAAGTGTACCAAATTTCTTTCAGTGTGCCTGCCTTACACTATGTAAAAGATACCACGTTTCTGAAAGTTTCAAAACTGAGAAATTCTGAGAAGAGCAAAGATCTAGGTTTTGTCCCCTGTGAAGAGAAAGGCACTAAGAAGAGAAAGATAACATGTAGCTGTTGGGAAAATTACCATAAAAGCATGTCTCAGAAAAGCTATGCACATTTGTGCTGGATTTTTTCAGGAAAAATCAGCAATACACCTGCACATGGAAATTTGAAAACTCTTTTTTAATAATTAAACCTCACTGCTCAGTGGTTTTGGTCTTATGGTCTAAGCTCATAAAATTTTTTGGATCCAATATGGATTAAAATTTTAAGGACTGAGTTCTGAAACTTTCAGTGGGGCTCCCAGCAGGACCTGATGGGCTCAAACACTGTTAAAAATCCAAACAGAGATTCCTCTGCTCTGAAAAGTCATCAGGATCAGGTGTCCTCACTCATCTAGAATGCAGGTCCTCATTCTGGCAGCCCAAAATTTTTTTCAAGGGCTGCTTTAAAGCCCATTTCCCCAATTTTCTTTCTCCATTTCTGAGAAAGGCAAACTGTGGATATCAGCTCCCTACTGGACATAACTGAAATCATGTCCACCTTAAAATCTGGATGAGAAAATATTTTCGCAATAGGACTTTTTGATCTCACACAGAGATTTGAACCTTCAGATGTAAGAAGGTCAGATCACTCTAAAACTGTTTTCTTCTAGGGAATTCAAGGCTTTGTAGCTAGAAATAGGAGCTGCAAAATATTGTGGAAATCATCGAAGAGCTGATAGGGAATAACACTGCAATGTAGAAGGCTAAAAAAGTTAATGAACAGTAGCTGGGAATGGGAGAATAGGAGGTGGTTTTTGTTTTGCATGTGGTGTTATTGAGGCTGATATGGGAAGGCTGTATTTTTAGCAGATCTGAAAAACTGGAAAGCTCCAGAAAAAAGCACAAGGAAAGGACAAAGAGCTCCACTTATCAGCTTCAGCAAGGGACATTTTTGGGTAGGTTGAAGGAAATGTTTTTTTGCAGTGGTAAAAAACATGGAGGAAGTCCTTTCCCTCCTTTTTGTTTTTGCATTCAATGTCTGTCAGTATTCTATCAAGTGGTAGGATTTAAGCATGACAGACATCTTCAATAAAGTTCAGGACTGAGTGCTGTGTGACCTCAGAGACAAATCTGATTTAATCCTTTTTATTTCATGCAGGTATGGATATTTGTAACACTCAGCTCTCACAGGAACTTCTTATCAGTAGACCTTGGAGCACATTGCAAATTATTTTTTTGTCATCTCCTCTGTTTCTCTTTCATAGAAATTGAAATGCAGAGAAGTCAAGTGACAGAGTTTTCTAGGGGCAGATGTGGGAATAGGGCCTGTACTCTCTCAACACCTCTGTCCTGAGCTGCTCGCCTGACTTTGGTGCTTCCTGCCTTCTCTGAGTAATACCAAATCTATTGTAGCAGCTTTCAGCCCAGTTATTATCAACTCATTATTTCTGTTTTCTCAGATGAATGGAGCTCAACTGTCCATTGCAGATCAGCCCCGGATCATGAATTACATCCCACTGCAAAATGGGTAGAATCGCTAGTGCGTCAAAAGGATGGTTTTCTCTGAAACCAAAAGTGAGCTGGACAGATTTGTGAGAAGGCAATGCCCAGAACAAGTGTCAAAGTTATAATCTAAAGCAGCTGATAGCTCATAATTATGGTAAATATCCCAATATAATTCCAGCTACATAGGGGTATCAGATGTTCACAAGAGTAGTTAAGGTGAGAAGGGTTACACTTAAGAGACTAGACTATGCTTGGCTTTCTTTCCAGTTCTGTTTTTATCGTGTAGTGTAAATGTCAACCAGCATTTTAACCTTCCTATAACTGTATTTTCACACTGAAGAAATGTGAATAACATTTCCCACATTTTTAGCAGCTCCTTGAAATCCTTCACCTGTGAGGCATCAGAGGTCAGTGACTGTTTTTGTTGTTTGGTTGTATTTTTCCACAAAAATCCATAGAGAGGCAGAGGATAATACAAGGCAGCTAATTCTCTTAAATATGTAGTTCATAAATATCTAGAACAAAATAATAAAAAGGAGATTCAGATTTATTGAAGACCAGAGGAATAATAGAACATACATATAATAACATTTAATGCATTTATTTTAAAAGAAATGTGGTGGCTTAATTTGTGTGTATGAAGTATGCCCAACATTTTCTGTTAATTCAAAACTGTATATTATAAAATAACAAATATCTATTTTTCTACTGGTTTTGAGAGTTCATTTTTCCAATTTTAGATGTGATGATCTGAGAAAACCTGAATCTATTTGCTAGAACCATTTTGTTTAGCTGCTGTTATAAAACTCCTATCACAATTCACAGGTTTTATCTAACAAGAAGATGCTATTAAAGGCTGTGAGCTTTAAAAAGCATCTGTGTCTTAAGAAGAAAAATAAATATCAAATAATAACAAATACAACAACAAAGCAACAACAATTACAACAACAAAATGAAAATAGTAGAGGTACGTTACTCTTTGCAGTAATGTGCCATAGAATAATGGCTTAATGTCCTGAGGATCACCTGAAGTTCAATATTTTGAAGATAACTTATTACTTTCTGTGTTTTTTTCAAAATAATATCTTGAAAAAGTGCCTAGCAGTCTTATCAAAAAGTGACTTGAAGAGTAGATCTCTATAAAGCTCCTTTTGCATTTAGTCAGTGAACCAGGACAAGACTAAGAAAACAAGTCCAAGACCTGTACACAAAGTGTGTACAAAGTGTGTTTAGCTTCAGTGGTTACTGGAACTCTGAACCACTGTCATCCCATTAATTGTTAACTTGAGTAAATACATTTCAGGCTACCTGAAATCAAAATTTAAAAAAACCAAAACCAACTTAGAATGCTTATATTGGCTTCTTCGACATGCCCTAAATATTAAAATTTATATTTGGTGTGTAGGAATGTACGGGAGGATCCTTCAGGATAGTCCGAGGCATGACCAAAGGAGTGTCTGGTTTGCTTTGGAGGCTGTGCACTTCCAGACCACTTTGAAATTCCCTTGTCTGAGAACAACATCTGTGTCATTGAGTGCTTGATGCCACTTATGGACAGTGAATTTGCAGTGCCATCACTGCGACATTGCACTGATTTGGGTGCACGTAGGCCTGAGTTCCTCAGGAACAAATATTTTTGAATCAGTGCTTTGTTGGTGCTCTTTTTGTCTACAAAATACTCAAATGCATTTGATTGTTTTCTGCATGAACTAAAAGTGAAAATTAATATATTCTCTAAGGCTGTGTCTTGTTTTCTTGTAATCAGTAATGCAACAGTTAATAATTACTGTGTGTTATTTGTTATGTAAGTTTTCCCTTTGGTTTCTTTTATTTTGGTGCAGTCAATGTTGTTCCACTAGAAGACAAAATGTGACTGTGAACAGTGTTTTTCTACATTTTAAACATCATTAGTATTGATTTACTAATTGTATACTGAATTTCTTCCAGTGAATTTACTACCATGGTGATTGTTGTTTCTTCTTCTTAGGAAGATTATTTCTTGTTAAGTTCAACTGATGAAAAAGTATTCTGATTGCAACCAGTCAGTGAAGAAAGATGTATCTATATATCTGTATATCTATATAGATATATATACATGAGGTACTGAAAAACNTCAGCAGCTCAGTGCATCTCATCTTAACCCCTGAAAATGGCCAGAGCTCATTGTCCAGAGGCAAAACCTATGAGATCAACAGCTTTGAAGCAGCTTGCACAGGTCAAGTGTCTTGATGGACTGTGTTTTGA
>VWYP01014921.1:238004-324694 GCA_013400435.1 Pycnonotus jocosus | reverse complement strand
TTTTTTTTTTTTTTTTATTTAACCATTTTTTCTTTAATGTTTATAGATTTAGCAAAGTTATACCCTTTCAGAATATACAGGAATATTTATCCAGTTGTGTAAAGCTTATTATTAATCAAAACCTTTCAGGTGTGAACATTTGTTTTTTAATTGGAAGCAAAAGCTCTTTGCTAGAGATTCAGTACTTATTATAGGTAAGACCTGAGAAAGCTCCTATTATTTTTTTTTATCAAAGCTTTCCCATAGAAGACACATTTTCAAGAGAAACCAGAAGATAACAGAATTTAATTCTCTAGTATTTATTTTTTATTTTTCAGTTGCTTATTTTTCTGTTCTTTAATTTTCTGTCTTGGATTTGTTTCTGCTCAAAAGCATAGGGACCTCAGATCAGATTCATAAAGGCTTCTTACATTTAATCTGCTAGTATTAAGCCCTCATTCAGTTTTAATGTGATGTGTATGTGTCATGAATTTTTGTGTTAAGAAGCTAAATGGTAATAAGGGTCTGTGATTTTTCCCCCAAACAATATTTTTATGCGTACTTCTCCCTTAGTAATAAGCACAATATTGCTCAGTGTATGCAGGAGCATTTCATTGTCCCAGTAGTGAAATAGATGTTCTAGGAATAATATGAAACACTGCCAGAAGTTCTGGAAGCAATCTGAGAATTGCTTTGATGTTGCGATGTTTGTAGAGGAGTACCAAGCTTAGGACCCTCTACGAGGCTCAGTTTAGTTTCTGGTTTTTGTAGTTTGAAGTAAAGCTCTTGAACACAAAGGCATCAACAGAAACCCCCAAACATGTTTTTTGTTGGGGTTTTTTTGTTGTTGTTGTTGGGTTGTGTTTTTTTTGACAAGGGAGCTTGTAATTAGGGTTGAAAAGAACTCTTAATGGTGTACTAATTTATTCCTCTTCCTTGTCCTGACAGGTTTAATTATTCCTAAGTATCAGTGAATAGACTGATAACTAGCCCAAAATTGACCAGTTCCATTGATGACTGGGCAGTGGTAAAACTGTTCCTTCCATTCTGTTTCATGTTTTTTGTGAGTTGTACTAGTGAATTATTCTTCCTCAAGTAACCTGTGTTTAACTTAATTGTAGATATGTCAATAAGACATTTCCTTTACTTCTCATGGGTATTTTTTAAATTCCTTGGTCATCATCCTGACTGCAATTTAGAGGGTTTAAATCAGCTTTACTGGCTACAATATTTCCTCACAAAGTCAGATTGTAACTGTCTTTCCAACACATTTTAAAAAATTAAAGTAAAATTCCCTCCCTCATGTAATATTTTTTCTTTCCCGGGTTCCTGGCATTTTTTCTAAACTTAAAATAGCTCAACATGCTGAACTTTTCCATATTGTCTCCATCAATGTCTTCACTGTTATTTCCTTTCTCCCCTTTGCTTCAGGAAACATATCTTTCATGTCACTCGTGGGCAAGGGAGTAGCCAATTTATACAAAGACCAAACTGCCTACCAAAATGATCCTCTTTTATAGTTCCCACAAAAATTGAACTCCTTTTCTGCCTACCTGTCAACCTTTTGCTGTTGCCTCCTTCAGTGTTTTATATATTATAAGAGCTCTACTGTTGTTATCCCACTACTGAGTGATTCACCTCATCTGATAAGTAACTCATGGTTGTGTACTGCTTGGCTTGGTTATTTTCCAAGGAATGAGGAAAGATGCAGATGATCAGTTTCACTTTTTCCAGAGGCTGAATAGCATAATTCTGCAACAACATAATTCTGCAACAGTATTTGATTTATGGCAAGTGATGAGGTAGAGCACAGAAAAGTGAGGAGGGGATATTCCTAGCTAACAAAAAAAACCCCAACAAACCTACTCCTGTGTGAGTAGGTAGAGGAAGAAAACTTATATAGTGGGAGAACAAAACAGATTACTCTGTGAGTCAGAATAGTTGATGTATTTTACTGAGTCTTCATGAACTGGTGTCATGATGAACAGACTTTTGTCCAAGCTCTGTTATCCTTGTAACAGAAGCAACTGAATTACACAAGACCCAAACAGCATCAGTGAGTGCAGCAAATGCAGTAAGTTGTGCAAGAGGACAGCCTTGGGCATGTTCTGAACTCAACTGATGCTCCAGACTCCCACCTGAAACAGTCTCTCACTTGGAAGCTTTGCTGTTACTACAGCTGAAATGGAAAATTACAGTGTTTGATCTTAAAATAGCACTTTGCTCAAAGAAGTGGTGTTCTGATACTCAGAAAAAAAGCCAGAAGCCTGATAGAGCATATGGGTACACATCAAGAATGATAGGAGAAAATCCTTGAAGATCCAAACTCATGAGCTGAAATAACAGCATGCTATATTCCCCTTGGCTGACATCTCAAGTACCTTTGTAATGGTAAAGACTAGATGTTATTTGGGCCCTGGTCACTGCAGAAATTGGATGCAGAGTCATCAGAAAAGTAGAGTAAAATCACAGAATGATTAAGGTTGGAAAAGATCTCTAAGATTAACTCTAATCTGGCACTGCCGAGTCCACCACTAAACTTATGTTCTCAAGTGCCACTTCCACTCATCTTTTAAATCCTTCCAGGGGTGATGACTCCACCACTTCTCTGAGCAGCCTCTTCAAATGCTTGGCAACCCTTTAGGTGAATATTTTTTTGGTGATCTCTGAAACAAACCTCCCTTGGCTACAGCTTAAGACTGTCTCCTCTTGTTCTATTGCTTGTTCTGTGGGAGAAGAGTCCAACCCTGCTGGGAAGGAAGTTGCTTTTTAATCCTCCCTCTTAAACCTGGAAAGGCTGGTGCTTTTACTTTACTTAATGCCTCTTCTCTATGTGAATCCCTTTGTGTATCTACAGACAGTATAATTTCAACAAAGAGAATATACCCAGGTCTTACCTGCTTCTATTTTAAATATGTTGAGGGTTTGGTGGTTTTTTTTTTCAGTTTTTCTTTTGTTCTCAATGGGGGATGAAATTGATCCTGAGTAGGTAATCTTCATTGTCAAAAACATTAATATATTACCGCTCTTATTATGTGATAGCATATTTTGATTGCATGAATAAAATATCTTAAAATCATTATTTGCAAGATGTTTCTTTAAAAATACTAATGTGACCACAATAGTTCATTTTTGATTACCAGAGCTATTATGTTTATTTTCAAACTTTCAACCAAATATCTATCACATAAGTAATCTCTTTAAGTAATAATCTATTAAATATTGTCCAGATTAACATTTTGCCTGTATTGGTATTGCATTTCTACAAGGTTTTTTTTCTGTAATTTGATAGCTGAAACTATTGGTTCCTGTTTTGCACTGGTGTGCACTTGCTTGAGTTTGTGTAACCTGATCTGTTTGTCTGAATTTTGGCTGTTCTGGGGCATGTGCTGCCTGCTTGACTCCACTCCGCTTTTGTCTCCCTAGTTTTCACTCCTGTAATGATTCCCTGCAGTCCATGAACATTAAGGTTCGTGTGACGTCAACCATACCTTGCAGATAGTGACAATAGTGCAAATAATGACAAGTATGGGGGGGGTGGGGTTACATGGTATTTCCTGTATTTAATTTGAAGGCTAATGAATTGTGAGCAGCCTGCAAGCATGTTGTACAAAGTTTGGTTTATCTTTAGGTTCAGATTTGAATCTCTGAGTGTGCTCCTGTTCCCAACCCCCTTTTATTTTCTGCTTTTTGAAAAAATCCTTTAAATTTAACATGTTTGGTGATCTTCTGTCTCTGAGTTTGCCTTTTTTCATGTTTTGTATGTATTTTATTTCTTTACTTTTAGGGGTTTTGTGTTGACAAAGCTGTTTCTATTTAACCCCCACCTGAACCTGGATAGCATGAAAAGGAAACTGGTCCAGCTAAGGAATAATTTTAGTCCCTAATGACAGTTGAGAGCACATGGAGGAAACACAGAATATTTTCTTGTGGGTTCCAAAGAGATGGCTCTAGGCTAGAAATACCTTTTGCAAAGTAGGAAATGATGTATACATGTGAGGGATTTGAAAGCTCAAATAATTTCTCTCTAGCAGCTGATGCTATAAAGTAATTTAATATTACTAGTAACAATGCCAGAAGGTAGCAAGGCAGGCAAGTTATTAATAAAAAATCAACAGCAAAAACAAAACTCCCTCTTTTTTCAGCTTTTTAATAAGTCTGTTCTAAACTGTAAGATTATAGGCTTCTGCTTATACTCTGAATGAACAGCTGTTATTGGCTGGTAGAATATAAGGAGCTCTTGGCCTTCCCTGAGAGCCTTTTGTCCGTGCAAAGGTGAGTGCAAGGGGTTGTGGTGCTGGGTACTGCTGGGCTGTTGTGATTGCTATTAAGGAAACAAAAATGAAATTATTTTGTTTCCGCCTTGGATTCAGAGAAAGTATTAAAAATCTCTGAAATTCCTGGAAATTGTGATACAACAGTTTACTCAAAGATTTCAGGAGTATTTGTGAAAGCATTCCCTTAAATGTGGAATAATGAAATTTGATGAGATAACCTTATATGTCTTCTTTTACCTCAGCTGTCTTTGTTATTAAGTTAGCAGAAAGAAGTCTTTGTTTCAGGATACTTTCACTAAGATATGCTGTAATCTTTTGGTTGATTGATTTGTTCTTACATGCTCTATTGGGAAAAAAAGCGCACATCTATATGTGATGGATACCGTGATATTATGCACTCTGTCATTCTACAGAGCAAGATGTGCACTTAAGCTGTTTTACAAGAAAGTCTTTTGAGACTCTTGAGGAAACAGGCCAGAAACATAATTATGCCAAAACTGCTGACTTTTAAAAAAGTTTCCAGTGATAATAGGATTTAAACTAAATGCAGTTTAATTTCAATTCCATTTCTGCAACTTGCAGAAAGAAATTTTACCTTGAATTTACATTTTTCTGGGTTTGAATTTGTTAACCCCTTGCATTAACCATAGTTGTGGCACTTTGTTTAGCTCTTATTTTCAGCATTAAAGAAAAAAAAAATTGTGGTTGGGAGGAGAAGATTGTAGTGTTGTTACATTGCATTTAGATGTTCTCATAGCTCAGTTATGCTTTTGAGTACAACTAAGAGAGCATATTTTGGTGCAGTAGGGAACTGGCCCCACAATTTGTTCCTAGCCCTGTTTTTACAGAGCTTGTCTGGGAGTAGCTGAGAGATGAAAAGGTGTTTTCAGCTGATCATCCCTGAACCCCAAGGATGTTTGGGTTGTTTGATTTACATTATAATCATCTGTGGTCTTCAAAGTTTAAATAGTGGGGGTTTTTTATATAATCCTGTTTTGAATGCCATTTTATTTCATTAGCTGGCAGTTCATCTACTCACACCTTGGCTTGGCAGATACAGAGTTTCTCAGTGGTGATTTGGAAAACTGGAATCAGTTTAATGGAGTTAATATTTCATGACCACCTATGGCTACATTTCACCTTTTGCGGTGCTGCTTTCAGAGTCCCTGTTCTATAATCAAAAAGCCTTTAATTGTGGGATATTAACCAAATCATCTGGTCTTCTGCACCATTTGTGGTGCATCTACAGGTGCAGAAGACAGAGAATTAAATTGTTTCCTGAAAGAGTGATGTGCGGAGCCCTGTAATCTTCACCAGCTAAAGCTCAGCTGTGTGCTTCAGAGCAATACTTAATGAGACAGTTCAAAAGGGCAGCAGGTGTGTTCTGGAGTGCAGGAGGGAATCAGTTGAGCTCTTTGCTGTTGTATTTGAAGATGTTCATGTTGAGTCATTGTTGAGGTTTGAAAGCAAAACACGTGAGAGGCTCTGAGTCAGAAATACAATTTAATAAGAAGAAAAGAAAGTAAAATAAAATAAAAATAAAATGCAGTAATACAAAAGACCACTGACAGAGTCAGAATACAACCTGAGCAGGGTGATGGAAGCAGTTCCAGATGAGGTGGTCTTCCTGATGCAGTGATTCCGTAGAAAAAGGTCCGGTAGCTTTAGTCCTCTGGAAAAAATCCAGTGGGCAAATACTGCTCCTAATGTCCCAAAACCCTAGATTATATCTAGTTGAGAATGCTTGGTTCCTCCCCCTGGGTGGAGCATTTTACAATGGAATGATGAGTCATGGAGAAGGGTCCTGGAGAGCATGATAACTCTTGGAGGGTGTTATCTATGAGTCGTTAACAGCACATCGACTAGAAGGAGGGGCGGTGTTTCAGAAGCCATTAACAGAGAATGGCCCAGGAAGAGGGGACCCGGAGAGATACTGCTCCAACATTTGGATTCAACAGTTCATGGAGGTGGTGATAGAATACTTTGTGCAAGTCTATATTACAACCCAGGACAGTCATTTTACACAGCTAGTGAACTGAGTGAACTCATGATGTGCTTTCCTTCACTTTTTCTCTTATCACAAGAAATCTTTGTGGATTTCTTGCACTTGTTCTTCATCTGTTGCCATCAACCAAACCGGACAGGTCTTTCACAGAATCACTAGGTTGGAACAGACCTTCAGGATCATCAAGTCCAACCCAGACCCTGACACCCCAACTAGACCATGGCACTGAGTGCCACATCCGGTCTTTTTTAAAACACATCCAGGGATGGTGAGTTCAAATGTGCTTGTGTTGTGGCTCCCCAGGCAATCCAAGGTGAGGTAGACTCTGGTGACATTTAGGATTAATTTGCGGGTGAGAATTATTTGAATGCAATATTTGGGGGGAAAAAAATCTCATGACATTTTGAAAATCTGATGTTTTTGAAGTTTCAAATCCATAGCAGTAATTTTACAGCAAAAAATATAATTGACAATGTCTTTTAAAAGAGTAATCAACTGTATTAAATGCAGATGTTTCATTATTGAAAGTGTTTAAATAATCTTTTTTCTCCTGTAGTTAAAAATCATGCATATGATAAGCCTTTAAATTTTTAAAAATAATTTAAGTATCTTACTTTATTTTTCCATAAACAAAAATTAATTTTTAAAAATAGTTTGAAGTTATTTGTGGAGGAAGACATTTTTCTACTGTAAGTTTTTCTCATGGGATAATTGTTTTGTGCTGCATTGAAATTTGGAACATGCATATTAGAAAAGAATTGAACTGACCCGTGACATGTTGTACTATGCTCTGCATAGACCAGGTACTTGTACACAATGCTAGCTGTGTAAAAAAGTCCGTAATTAACAGCAGTTCAAAATTTTGTTTACACGTCTTGTTTGTGGTATAGTCTCTTTAACGCTATATTTAGCCATTAGTTAATTTATTTTGTATTTGAAAAAGCAATGATACAGTGCTTAATGGCTCTGAGGTAAAGACTGGAAAAGATGACTGAGAGAAAGTGTTGCAAGTAAGATCAGATTTCTCTCTCAGCTTTGGCTTCTGAAAGATTTTCTCATTTGAGCTTGTTACTTTATCTCTCTGGAGTGCTTGCTGAGTCTCCCCTTACTGAGTAGAGAGAGTCCAGATGAAGCAGAGCTCAAAGTAAATCCATAGCTCCTTGCCTGTCATGAGATAACGCTCATTCTCGGTCATGTAGCATTTTACATTATTTGCATAAAATTGAAATTTTTGAGTAGTTTACTAAATATGTCCAGAAATTGTAAACCATGGAGTGTGGAGACACTGCAGCAGTGTCAAGCGCTCATTAAATTTAGCTGTGTGGTCAGTTACAAATGCAGGTAATCTCCCTGTTGGGACCTTTTCAGGTTCCCAGTAATTTTCAGGGTACACCACCGTAGTCTTGGGTGTGTATACTGTCTGCAGTTACCTTAGTGGATTGCACAGCTGTTCTCTAGAATCAGATTTTCTTTAATTTTTGTGGTAATGATTAATACTGCTAAATGAAAATAATCTTTGCAGGTGAATTGGTTTAGGTCTTTATAACCAGCTCTTAGCTAATTACATGTTTTTCAAGGGTTTTTAAACTCTCTTTATCAAGGTGACTTCTTTCTTTGAGGTGTTTCGTGCACAGTTGTGACACTATTTGAATGTGTCCTCATTTATATTTTAAAAAAGTTACAAAAAAATAAAAGTCATGTTATTACCAAGTACCTCAGTACTTTTGAAGTTCTCCAGGAGCAGACTCTATAGATTTGATCAGCGAGGTAACCCACATTATGTGTCCCTTTCGCTTTTCTTTCCTCTCCCCTTTTCCTACTGGTCTGATACCATTGTAGGGAAGCAGTTTGCCCCTGGGTATTTTATCCACCATGATGGATGCTGTGAAAGACATAATTTGAGGGTCTGGGACAGCCTTTGTGGCAGCCCTCCTTCCCCAGCTCCCAGCAGGAGAAGCTGTGTTGCAGACAGCCATCCTGCCTTCCCAGAGGACAGGAAAGAGTGAGAGAGGTGGGAGTGCATAGCAGATGGCAGGGGTGTAAAATAAATGAAATCGTGACCATTTTAGTTATTTTGCTATGTACCAGTTTTGAAATGTTGTATTCTGGTTTTGGATCAGTAACAGAGTAATACCTCTTGGCATGAATAAACACCCACACCAACTTTTAAATATCTAAGAGAATATTTAAACAAAGACCGAAGGGCATAATCTTATGTTAACCTTGTTTCAATTTGCTTATGTTGTTTTAATCTTTTTTCTGTGTTGTGGTGATAGTAACCATAGCAGAAGGAATAAAAATTAATCTGCCTTCTCAGTAGCATTGTCCCTCTGCTGGTGCCAAGACTTTTTCCTGAAGCTATAGGTGTTGTGTGGGGAAGTGGGTGACAAATCTTCTAACACTAAAGTGATGGTTGGTGAAACAAACAAGGCAAAATTAAAACTGATGGGAGAAAGAGGAGTATAATGTAAAATACTGTTTGTCTTAATCAAGGTGTAATAAAGTTCTGTAATGGAGGAAGAATGGGTTTTTGCTGGGGTGTGAGCCTTTGCTGTGTAATCTTTTAAAATTAAGTACTTCAGTAAAACAACATTATTTTTCCACTGATTTCTATATCAGTTTTCAGCTTCTATATCTTATGGCTAAGAATATTACAGCTTAATAAAAAGATAGGGAAAGGCACTGTGAATCAAGCTAGAACAGTTTATAATAGTGCTTCATGAACTTCTACTTAGCATCTCCTCTTGCCACTCAGTCTCCATGTAGGAGGTGGTTAAAAGGACCACTGAAGGGGCTCTTCAAAGCAAAATGAGTTGCTCTCTGAAGCACAGCCACGGCCAGCAGCGTGAGCCCCTTCCCTGGCTTACTGCAATGATGTGGATGCTGAGGGAGAAGGAACCTCCAGCAGTGGAATGGAGTAGACATCTGTGGCGAGAGCTCAAGTTCTTCCTTTCACATGCCACAAGGGTGTCTATACTTTCTCAGGAAAATTCAATGGAAAGTAATTCCATCACAGCATGAACTCCTCTGGTCAACAGATAACACAATCAGTGCTGTCACCCCCTTCCACTCAGGTCTCATTCTCTTTCCTAACATGCTCACATAAATGTTGCTTTTCAAGGGCCCTCGTTCCCCTGAGGAGCTGACTGTGTTTTATGATGACAGCGACTGTCAGCTGTACATTGTGGAGGCTCCTATCTAGGGAAATGTGAGAGGCATTTTAGCTTATCTGTTTAGCTGTTCCCTCTCCTCACATTCTCAAGGGGGCTTTTACTTGCAAAGCCATGCATGTAGTTCAAAATGTTAATGAGAACTCTGCCAAAATTGTGGAGAGATAAAGGAATATTAAATGATATCATGTACAAGCTGCCAGAATTTATGCACAAACATAAATAATTATCACAAATTTTAAATATTTTTCCTCAGTAAGCATCAAAATACTGCTGTATATGTATGTACAGAAATAGCATTTGTTGTAGGTATCTGCTAGTTGTACAGCATTTTTAAGAAAAAAAATGCACAGCTCCTGAAGTTCCTGAGCACATTCTTTCCTGGCTGTTCCACTGGTTTCCTCAGCCTTTTCTTTGCCCTGCCCACAGTCTCAACCAGCAGAACAGAGGGGGCAGCTGTGGGCATGGACATGTGGGGCAGGAAGCTCTTGAGCCCAAAAGATAACTGTCTGTTGTAGTCAACTTAAAATAAATCTGAGCATGCCTATATTTTTAGTAGTTTTAAAATTTGTCCACCTAACTGACTTCAATTATCAAATACACACTGATATAATAGCTAAATCGTTGCAGTAGTGGGAAAACTCCTTTTAAAGTCTAAATTATCAAAACGGATAATTTATTTCTGCTTCTTTAACCCTGTCTCTTTACTAGCTTTTAATGCTTATCAGAAATTCATCACATTCTGCTACTTTTCAAAAATTTCACCAGTATGAATCATTACAGTGGCTTTCGTGAAGCTGCCTTGTGCTTATAATATTATTTTAATACGTGTGCTTCATAGCAACAAAATTATTTCAATACCTGTAAGCTTTTAAAGACAAATTACTTGCAGTTCCTTTTTGGATACTAAGGTAATATCAAACCTTGTATTTCTTCAGTGACTGTGAGCTCTGGAAGAAGAGACAGATAAGCAGAAATTCTCATGGTGGAGATGAAGTCTTGGATGATATTTGTAACATGAGCTAAGCAGTTATGTTCAGAAGCCTAATACAAGACATCTGCCCAGACTACTTTAAGAAAATTTATTGGGTTTTAAGTATTTACTACATTTGTAAAGCTCTTGTAGGATAAGTAACCAGATTTAAATTTCGGTTTACATACGGATTTAATACTGTTGGGGGTTAAGTTTTTTCCTTTTTTTTTTTGTTTAAGGAATTTGTTTTCCCCATGGTTACTGGGAGACAAAGTGCTTGGTATTTAAGGGTGCTTGACCAAAACAAAGAGTTGCTCTGGGAGGGGGAGATAATGTGAGTTTCAGGGGGCAGGTAAAAGACAGAGCTGGAGGAAGCTTCTCTCTCTTGCTCTCTGGCCACTCATCGGAGAGGACATGGGCAGGCTGTTTTGCTTGCTGCAGGAGCAGTTCCACTGTCACCAGAAAACTTCGAGTCCTGAGAAAAATCTACCATCTCTGCTCGGGTGTCCAGGAANTGTTCTGGGTTTGGGGAAGCAAGGCCCTCAAGGTTCTTGGTACCATCTTGTTATTAATGCTGTAGTTGTTGTTTTGTTTGCTTTGATATACATGCTCGTAAAGAACTGTTATTTCCTATTCCCATAACTCTGAAAAAAAGCCCCCTTTAATTCTTTTTTTTTCTAAATTATAATAAATTGGAGGAAAGGGATTTGAATTATCCAGATACCTGTCTTTCAAACCAAGAAAAATACTTAAAGATGTTAGTGGTTTTGTAGTTTTCATTTGCGGTGTTGTATTTCAAGTATACCACTAATTTTGCCTTTTCAATATAATTTGAACAATTCACAACTAATTCATGTTTGTTTGTCAAAATGATAAGGGGGGGAGGTTCAAATCGTGGTGGTTGAATTGACCACGTTGTTAGTATCAGGCTATGATTTGATCTGGGTGTGGATTGTCTGGCCCTGCCCCTGTTCAGTCCTTGAGAGCAGAAAATAGTTGCTTTCAGGTGGGTCAAGTCTTAAGATTTTTTTTCTGTGCATATCTGTGCCAGCAGAAGACACATGGAATAATCATTAAAAAAAAAAAGGTGCTGGAGGAGGAGTGATAAATACATGCATTCATGTTGTCTGAAAGTACTTTGTAGTTTCAACTGAAGCTGTGTGCGTGGCCCAGCAATGGGCAAACCTACACAGCAAGATGTGTAGTCATCCTGAGGAATATGTGAGGTTGTAGGAGGATCATGGTGACCCAGTCTCAGATTTTTAAATATGGATTTGAAGTGTAGATTTTTAAATTGAACTCAGTACACTGCAGTGGTATAAGACAAAACTTTTGTTTGTGTTGGTGATGAAACTACAGTTTCATTTGGCAACTGCTTTTTAGGGCTTCAGTCTCTCAAGCCTTGTGCATTTTTGAAAGCAGCGGACTCTCCTGAGAAGCTTCCAAAAAGGATACTCAGTGGCTCTGTCACTGTATGTTGTAACTCTGTTTGCTGTGGCCAGTAGAATATGAAAAATGGGGAAAGAAACTTGACAAGTGTTTTTTTGAGAAAACAAATGAATGCTGAAATGCTTAATTATAGATATGTATGTGTGTATATGTATAATATTTATATTTTATGTATATACACACAGAATTTGTGAACTAGAAAATCAAGGGTTTAATTTTTTTTTAATTCATTGCTGTTCTTCTGGGACTGGCAGGTGCTCCCAGTCTTGGCTCAGTTACTGTCTGCATTTGCCAATTGTAATCTTTTAATCGTTATCCAACAACAGTGCTTTAACAAGAATCTGTATAATCTCTTGTTTAATAACACATACTAGTGTTTCTTTTGATCTTATCAGCACAGGGATTGCTTCAGACTTGCTGTCAGAAAACAGATCAGGAGCCTCTAACAGCTGAGTGTTGTAGGTGTAGCTGAACTGGCCCTGTGCCCAATAAGTGCCTGACAAATTGTTTTCCGTATTTTCATAAAGCCTATCAATTTTAAAGCAGCAGCAATATTGCTTCAAAAGTTGATTCAAGAGTTATTTAATTTCAACTAGGATGACCACAGGTCTGACAAGAGTTTTCACCATTATTTTTGATGTCTGGTGAAGTTCCCCCCAGATATGCTGCATTTCAATTAGAGAAGGAGATAAGGTGTTACAAAGGTTTTCGTTTTATCAGATCAACTATAGAAAGAAGGTAAAACATTGTATCACTTAAAATTATCAAATTAATATGGCTCCATTTCAGGATTTCCAGTTGCCATATGTCTTTTGGGATTACTAAAAGTTTGAGCTTGGTGAAGGACAACCACCATTTTCTCTAAGTCCTTATGCTTTCATACAAACCCAAATAACCTGTTTCCAATGTAAAATATCTTTGTTTTAAAAACTTCATTAATGACATTTCTTTTATAAGCAGTGGCAAAACTGAGAATGGAATAGCTAATTTTTGCTGCTTGCTGCAATTCTTCAGAATTGAGAAGTGTTCCTAATAGAAAAATAAGGGATCTTCTAAAGAGATTTAAATGGAAATTAAAAAATAAAAAGTAAATCACAATTTCTGATTAGTGTGTAAAAGAGGAGAGATATTATATGACTTCACAGTAACTAGACAGTGCCAGCCCAGCAGGTACAGACAGTAATGTGCGATGGTGTCGTCATGTGTTCTGTTACAGCTGTTGGATCTTGGACTCGGAGTCTCAGTTGTTCCAGATCTGTAGGTGCTTGAAGAAAATCAGAGCACTTTGCATTCTCCCTTGGCTCCTTCTCTCTCCCTGGGGGATTGAGAAATAAGGAGCTTGTGGTTAAATGTAGAAATGGTCGTTAAACACCCTGGCCATGTCTGAGGCACTGTTTGGTGCTCTAAGGTGCCATCTGTAACACAGCACTAGCCTTGGAGAGAGGAGCAAGGGACTTGGACACAAAAAAGTGGAGGGTTGCAGTAAGGCTGGAGCTGCTGCAGGATTTGGGAGTATGTTTTCCCTTCAGTCTCCATTATATTTTCACTTCAGCTTTAATAAGTCATTTGACAGACTTGAAGTGTATATTTTATTCAATACTGAAATTTAAATAAAAATAACAGATTCAGAAACTTTTGCTAAAGTGTGTAGAAATGCGTGTTTAGTATTTGTAATGCATTTGTTTTAGAGACATGCATCAGTAATACTATTTTTATGAATGCTGATGCTGCAGGAGACCATAAAATCATACAGATGGATTCTGATCAACAGTGGCCCAGTGAATCTCACCACAAACTGTGTCAAGTGCACACAAACCAGTCTAATCACATTTCATTAGTTAATCTTGGTAACCATAGAAGAAGTTGCCATTTTACTAGTCTGTTTGACAAGACTTCAGGTTCTAGCTATCATTTGAGTTTTTTCTACCAAATTACAGAATCATTTTTATTCCTGCAGGCTGGTACTCCAGCCACCTCCCTGTCTTTTCTTGAATAAGCTGAAAGCATTAAGATACTGGCAGCTTTAGTTTTATAGCGAGTAATGTAACCAAGGCATTGAATTGCTTTTTGCATCTGCCTCTCCTGATGTTGTTTAGCTCACTAACTGGTGGGAGTAGTGTTGTGCTCTGGAGAATCTGCTGGAGTACTTGCCCCAAAAGAACATCAGTCTAAGGAGTGGGGGCCAGTGACTTCTCCAAGTGATTTTTTACTTACTCAGGACAGTGAAGAGATAAGTGGATAGAATAGGAAGATAGATAGATGGATAGATAGAACGAACAGTGAATAGATAGTTCTGCTCTCTGTGGAGTGCAGGAGACCTAGTTCAGTGCTCAGGAAAGTCCCTTGCCAAACCCGTTGCTGATGTAATCTAGTGTTAAGTGGGTGCATTGGCCCTCCTTTGCACTGTGTCTGTGTAAGTGCTGTTCATGGCACTGATCTCAGGTATAGCTGATGCTCTTGGCACTTCCTGGGTTTTGGGCTGAAGTTCTCCCTTTTAGTCCCATACAGGTGATGATGTAACTGTCACATAGGAACTGCTGTCTCAGCTAATGGTGACTAATTCCATCAGGTAAATGTTTACTGTGGTAATTTTTTGCCTGAGGCGTTAAATAATGATGAAAAATAGCTATTTATGTTAGTAAGAGTGATCATCAGATAGAATTTTAAGAGGCTGAATGTAAAGTAATGTGGATTCTGCTTTTATGTAAGTTCTTTTTGTTGTCTTTGGTGTCTTTTGATACGACTTCAGGTATCTCTGTCTAGTTACTCAGAAAGGCTGTGATTTCCATCCCGTTTAACTGCAAGAAAATTACAGAAAATTGCATGCTTTTTAAACTAGCTATTTTGTTATTGGAAAAGATTAGCCAATGTATTTCATAAAGACAGTTCATTGATTAGGACGTTATATAATGTGCAGGTGGAAAAGAGATACTCCATATATATATATATATTTCCTGGGTTGTGGAGTACAAGACCAGTACATTAATGTGCATGGCTAGTTCCATTATTTTAATTTATTTTGTTTTGGTTTTATTAGAAGGGAGTTTGCTTAAGAGATAATCTTAGTGATAAGAACTGTAGAGAACATTTTAATAAGGGCAATAATACATCTTGAAACAAAATTTAGGAACCACAAGCAAGTGTAGTTTTGGTGGCTTACTGTTAGTGATGCTTTGGTTTTTCTTAGATTAATTAATATGTATAGAAGAAAACAGGATGGCTTTTGAGTGCAACAAATCATTCTACATGTCTGAAGTAGGGGTAAATTAGAAAAATAGATTGTGTAGTCAAAAGTCCCATGGAGCATCTTCTGTGATCCCTGGTATACTAAAGATAGTACAGCTACCGTGCTGCTATTCAACTGTGTATATAAAGGTGAGAGAGGGTTATAACATCTAGCAGCAGAGACAGCAGTAAACTCTTCTGTGGATGAATGTCTTTATTTTAAGGAATAAAAACATATGCAAAGTAGTTGTGGTTTTCTGCATCATATATTTTAAGAGTAAAGATCTGTAACCAACTATACAAAGCTCCTAGTTACATGTATCCCAGTTATATATCTTGTAACTTTGGAAGAAATTGGCTCAAGTACTAATTCCTGAAGGGGCTTATTTAAAATGGCTTTTTAATTTTCCATGGTTTTTACCACTAAACCTTCCCTCAGACAGACTTTAGTTGGCAGTTCAGTTTTCTGTAGCACACAGCCTCCAGGATTTACGAGTAGTAGCAGTAACTTTGCTTTTATCAAGTGTAGCTGTAGATCTCGCATACATTGCAAAGTGGTTGATCAGGAAGGTGATGGTTTTCAGGCTTTATGAATACACTGGAAGTCAAGTGTTATGTGCCAGTGGTTGAAGCTGCCTTAGGTCTTCTGTGAGCTAGTAGTAGCACTGTGCAGTGTTAAACTGTAGCTCCAGCACTCTGAGTGCTTCTACCAGCTAATATCAGTGATTTACCTCTCTTGTCTTCATTAAATAGATTATGAGTACCTTCAGTGCTTTTCTTTTTAATTACCAGGTCTGTGTTTCTTTATCACAGGCTTCAGTCCAACTCTTTATTCTGGCTCTAGGGGAGAACCAGCAGCCTCCAATCAGAGACCTTTTGTACCCCAGGAAATCTGACTATAATGGAAATGCTTAAAGAAAATGCACATAACCTCAGGATTGAGTAATGTGTGGGAAAAGCCTGAATACACAAGACTCAAGTAGTTTCGATAGTTTTAGCAGTGTTATTTTTCCTTTCTTTGGGCCAAGATTTTTATCTGGCCATGAGGGCAGGTCATTTGTGAGCTGCTTCTACTGGTGTTGCTGGGTCTACTGCTGTCACCAGGGCAAGTGGTAACCACTTTCACCCAGAGCCTTTTGTTTTGTGCTCAGTGCTGGGTACCGCCAGATGTCACTTCCTGTTGCTGATTATATGAGGGCTAAACTTCCTTGAAAAAAAATAAATACTGGCTTTGTCAGCCAACAGAGAACTGGAAAAAAGTACCTCTTCAGTTTTGTCAGCAAATTTCCTTTTTTTGATTTTTTTTAAATTAAGGTTTAGCATAGTACAGTGAAGTATAATGTAATCAATTAAATTAAAGTACTCACATATCAAATATGCTAATCTGTCTTGGAGCATCCAGATTTTGCTTTGTAACCTATGGGCATCTCTTCATAGATGTTAAAATATTTAGGGCATATAATTCTTGCTAGCAACACACAGGTTTTCTGCTTGTATCTGTTTCTTCAGCTGGAAAGCTTCAAGGTCTGTATGTTGCCAAGTACATTGTGTTGGTCTTCCATTGTAAATCAAAAAGTAATGGACTCTGCAAGAGAAAATCCCAAGTGAGACTTCCTGCTCACTGTAATAGAAATTTTAAGTTCACTTAATATCTAGAATTATATTTCTGTAGGCCTTAGTATTTTTCTTCTTCTTCTAAAATATAGTTATTTTAAAAACTAAAATAGGTATTGCATATTGTACTGAGGATATTACAAAAAATTCTAGAATGGGGAAGAAGGTTAAAAAAGGCTTATTTTGAAAGTAGCTTAGATTTGGAACAGTGATAATTTTTCTTCTTTTTCTGCCTTATTTGAGCTATGATAAGGTAGTTTCTGGACTTTCCACATGGGGCTGTGAATTTCATGTAGAAGAGTCTGGGTCTGGTTCAGCCACACCCCTTGCTGTCCTTCAGTTGTGTAAATATTGTTGTCAAACATGCCCACGGCATTTCTTGGATATGTTTGCCTCTACTATCTTAAGCATCTCTGATAAAGGAGATTCCACAATCTCACAGACAACTTGTTCTGGTGTATCACTACCCTGGAGAGAGCTCTTTCTGTTATCTAACCAATGCTTTATTTGCTGTAGATTTAACTCTGCCTTCCTCCTTCTGTACTTGATGAGACAGATTTATCAGTGTATAATAATTATATGAAAATAGGTGTCATATTCATCACTAACTAGTTCTTTTATAGTTTCAGCAGTTTTCCAACAGTTGTACCTTTACAAGCCTTTTATTTCCATCATGATCTTCTGGACTGCCTTGTTTTGTCTATGCTTTGCTTTAATAGTGGTGCTCCCAACACTGATTTTACTAGCAGGACTTATTAATGTAACATCTTACCTTTGGTTCTGAAAGAGTCTTTAATATTTTACAATGCTTTCTACAGATTTGCATTGCATGTGCCTACTTACTTGTGACCTGTGGAATTTTTATACTCTTGTATACATACTCGTTGTACTCTTGCCTACACAGTGGTTTCTTATTTTTATATATGTGATTTCTCCTGCCAACAACTTCATATTCGTTTTAATTGAATTTCATCGTGTTGGCTTTGGGCAATTCAATCGCTTTCCATCATTTAAATTATTATTGAAGAGGGAGGCAAATCTCTTCAGTGACTACACTTAAAATGCCTCTTAGTTTGATAATGAACTGCTAGCTATGTGAGTTTTTTCCTGCAGTGTTTTTGAGCAGCATAAGCAACTGTGACAAAAGTGCATTAAAATTAGGAAAAAATTACACCTGTTCCTTCCCTTAAATCATCTGTCAAAGAAGAAAATTCCAGTAATTTTAATTTAATTCTTTGTTGTGTTGGTTGTTTTTGTCTTGTTATCTAGATAGTTATAAGCTGCCTGTGTCAAACAATATATTGCAGCATGGTTGTGGATGCTAGAAGTGGTCTCATTGACTGTCTAATATGCCCTGAAATTCTCATTTACAAACGTTGCTATCAGTTCCTGCTTCTCCACCTGCCCAAGGTCTTCCACGTGTTATTTTTTTCAAGAAACATTTTTAAGTTCTGGACAACATCTGGAAATTATAGAGGCTGATTAAGCAAGGCCTTCAAGTATTTTTAGTTTCCAGATTTTGTTAAATGGGATATAGGCTGTAGACAAAATGATGAGGTGGGTTTAAAACTGGCTGAAGGGAACTGGCAGGGATGGAGGGCTGTGGTCAGCAGCACAAAGTGCAGCAGGAGACAGGTCACTGGTGGCAGACTCCAGCAGGTCATCCTTGGGTCAGCAGCATTTTTATTAATGACCTGGAGGAGTGGACAAGAAGCTTTACCCTCAGCAGCTTTGCGTGATACAAAACTGGGAGGAGCTATTGCTGCATTAGGTGGTCGTGCTGCCTACTAGAGGGATCTCCACAGGCTGGAGAAATGGGAACCTCATGAGGTTCAACAAAGGGATGAGTTGTGGCTCTGGTGAGGAATAGCCCCAGGCACCACAATATCCTTGGGGACATCAGAAAGCAGCTTCTGAAAAACAAATTGGGGGTCCTGGTGGGCACCAAGCTGGACATGAGCCAGCAAAGGGCCCTTCCAGCACAGGGGGCCACTGCCAGCAGGTTGATCAAGGTGATCTTTCCCTCCTACTCAGTGCTGCTGAGACATATCTGTAATGTTGTGTCCAGTGCTGAGTTTCCCAAACTGAGAAAATTGCAGTGCTTTAGCCTGGAGTAAAATGGGCTCTGAGGGCATCTTAATGATACATATAAATACTTGTTAGATTATTATCAAACTTCCTGGGTGGAAAAAGAAAAAAAAAAAGGTAAAAAAGGAATAAAAAAAAAAGGGTAAGAAAAAAACTGTTGAGTGAAGTGAGTGTTTTTAGTATGCAAAGGCGTATTTGGGTTTTTTGTTTTTCTTTTTTTTTTGTTTCGTTTTGTTTTGCTTTTTTGTTTTGTCATTTCCCTGCCCCCTCTCCCCGCCCCCATCATCCAGAAAACTGGTTCTTTGCTATTTCTCACTTATTTCCCAATATTGTTGCTCAGGCTGTCAAGCTGCCTTCTCCCTGTGTCTCCAGAATAACCTCCAGAGAATTGATGGTTGTATGACTGATCAAATACATTTTGAACTTTAGAGAAATGGAGCAGATCTTTTTGAGTAGAATTTGTGTTTAAAAACAAGTCTGCTTTTGCTGCTAGTTTAAATGAAATATTCCATTACCCTCATGAAATATACCTTTTTCCTAATGATTTTGTATAAAATTATTTCAGATGTTCACATTTTTGATGCAGATTAATAAAATATGATAGTACTGACAATGGAAAAGGAAGAAATGGATTGTTTACACAGTAGATGTTAAAATGTCTTGTGTGACTTTAAGTCACATGTCAGAGGACCTAGAAAAGGGAAATAGTGTCATTTTAAGATTTTGTTTTCTCTGAAAGTCATTGTAAAGATTTCCTATGCAAATTTTTGTCACACTTTCTGATCTGTTTTAACGTGCAGCAGCCTCCTGTTCTACATGTTTATAACCTTCTAATTTACACCTCTGCCACCTCTTCCATTTCTTCTCACATAAGATGTCTGTATCCTCTCATGGTCAGAACTTCTTCAACCCTTGAAAACAGGTGCAAATATTTTCTGAAAGACTTGCAATATTTCTGTGAGGATTTTGCTTCCTAAATGATGGTATGAATGTGAGCCAGTATATTGAGAACAAAACAATATCTTCTCACTTGTGAACTGTATCTGGCAAAAATGGGATGGATTAAGGCAGGTTTTCTTCATCATTTGTGAGTCCCTCTGCAGGTGATAAGGAGGAGGTAACAGGTCTAAGCCTCAGCAGAGAGGATGGCAGGACTAAGTAGGATGTTCCCCTCTCAGTGCTGGAGAGCTGCTAAGTTTGCTCAGTGACTCTTCTATGAGCACATTTATGATACAGAGCAAGATAAGATTTCTCCAAGCGAGTTTAGCACTAAGGTAAATGAGTAGAAAGAGAACTGTTAATTGAGAATAGAATTATCTACTCGCAAACTTGCTGGAAAGCAGTTCAGCACAAGCAGCAGTCTGTGCAGATGTTTTAAAAACTGTGCCTTTTAAACTGGAACTATCAATATGAGACTTGAATAAATCACAAAAGCAAAGACTGGTAAAATATGTTTAAATTTCAGTTCTAAGATTTTATTGTTTAAATTCTGTTGTTTTATAATTATTTTATTACTTGGTCTTCTATTGCAGATGCTTTTAAGTGGTGCCATTTGCTGTATCTGTTGTCCTCCTACCCCAGTTTGGGTTTCAATTTTTTAAGCTTCTATAGGAATCATTCAAAGTCCACTAGAAACTAGGCAATCCTTTTTGGTGGACTCAGGCAAGCTTTCATTCTGGCTCCTCAAGCACACAAATAAAGTGTAGCTTCTACAGTAAAAGTTATAAAATCTTCATAATCCAGAACATGCAATAGTAGTGTGTTATGTAATAACACTCTTTCTCCTTCTTGTAGGTCCTTTTGTTCTGCATCACAGCTGCTCTGTTCATGTTCTTCTTCAGGTATGTCACTGATGTATCTATTTATGTTGTAAAAATTGTTTTGAACAGTGTTTCTTAGGGCTTACTGCTTTTTTGTATTTTCTGTATATTCTTCACTCAAGCTGAATTGACTGAAGTGCTTCAGTGGCATCACCCAGTGCTGGTAACATAACTGGGCTAAAAAGGGAAATATTGAGTCTTCTGGAGAATGTACTGATTGCTTAAGGAGTTTCATTTCCTAAGTGAGACCCTGGAGATCTAACATAGTGTTAAAACAACTGAAATTTACCTTTTTATGGCTCTTTTTAAGAGCTCCTATCAAGAAGATCACATTATCTCTTGTGATAAAAAGAGAGGAAAACAGGAAAATCAAATTTTATAGTCTTAAATAATATCAAATATTTGACTTGTGTGCAGGTGTAACTACCTTCTTTCAATTTTAGAATAAACTTGTTTCACATGTTTTCACAAGTTATGATTCTGTTCATGTTTTAAAATTTGCAGTAGTGGGAGGTGAATGAGACATTTTAATGACTTGTTTCTCTCCAGTTGGCAATATATATATTTGTGTGTCATTTATCTTATTTCCCTTTAAATACCAAACCTCTCAAATTTTCTTCATTCTATCTCAAATTGGAAAATTGCTTTTTAAAGTAACCTTTGACTACAACCCTTTGACTTAGAATTTTCTGCAGCGTGCAGCCATCTCTGGTTCTTCAGGCTGTATGATCCCCTGGTAATTGCAAAACTCTGGAAGCTGCAGCTTGTTTTTCATAATTCCATTACTTACGGATATTGGCCAAGAACAGTCTGTGGATAGAAGAGGGCTGTTAATTTAGGGGATTCGAAGAAGCATTCCCCCTTTCATCTATAACCTATTAAGAACCTTGCATTGGCAGTCTTCTTGCTTTATTTTCTTCTATGACCCTGAGTCAAGCCGTAACAGCCTCAGAGAATTTGATTTGTAAGGTTGAGGTTAGACACCTGTCTGCATGAATGCTGGTCAAACGAACTCAGAGCACTAAAATTCTGGTTAAAACCACAGATGTCGTATGATCTTGGAGGAAGCTAATTGTCTCATAACTATGTCTTTGGTAATGAAACAGTGTTTCAGAGAGAACCTGCAGTAAAATCACAGAATCCTAGCATAGTTTGGTCTGAAAGGGAGCTTTAAGGTCATTTGCTTCCAGCCCTCCTGCCATGAGCAGGGACATGTTCCACTGGACCAGTGCTCAAAGCCCCATCCAGCCTGGCCTTGATCACTTCCAGAGATGAGACATCCACAGCTTGTCAGGGAAATCATTCCAGTGCTCACCGCCACATGGCATGTCACAGTAAAGAATTTCTTCTTAATATCAAATATAAGCCAACCCTCTTTCAGTTTGAGACCAATGCCTCATCCTATCACTATATGCCTTTGTAAAAAGTCCCTCTCCAGCTTTCCTCTAGCCTCTTTAGAGGTGAGAACTGACACAGAAGAGCCCAGATGTACTTGATGAATTTTTCCCTGACCTGACAGAAATACTGGCAGTTGAGTGGGCTCCAAACCACTTTCTCTTCTAAAATAATGACTCCATGCCAAGGGTGATGGAATATCCTGTTGAGCAATCATCAACAACATTTAATTCCTTTCGTCTTTGTGTTTTTACAGTAGAATTAAAATAGAGGCTCAAGTTTAGTTAAATTATTGGAAAAAAAATCTATTTCTAAACACCAATGAATGTGCTAAGACAAATTTGTCGAAAATAATTAGCACAAACTAGTTTTTGAGGTGGTTTTTTCTTCCTTTCTCGGTGTAATGAGTACTTTGAGTAAGATTTCTTCACAGTGTGCTACTTTCCTAAAGAAACCCGGTATAGAAGGGTCTGGATGAAATTACATCTGTGTATGCACAGAGTCTGGTCAACTGCTCAGGGAGAAGAGCCAGCAAAGAGGTCACTTAATCAAGCTTCAGAGTTGTCCATTTTTCTGGACTGGCTGTGACTGTGAGCTGGTTGCTGTCTGAATTGATATGTGAATTAACCTTCAGTAAGATTTTGGACAACGCTTGGAAAAATCCTGTGCGGTGTCCCAGGGAAGGCAATCTTCCTGCCTCTGTTGTCATGTAAAGCAGAAAGTAATTGGGAGAGTCATTAAATTTTGTTTCCTATTTAATGGCTCAAAATCACATCAGCATTTTTCTTAATCATAAGTGGATCAAACTAACAAAATCAGTTCATACTTTGGGAATAAACACCTTATTCAAAGTCAGATCTTTTCAGCTCGTAGAATATATTTTTGTTGACTATAAAACACTATTTACTCTTAGCAAGCATTCACTGACCTGAAAACCAGAAAATTCTCTTTTGCATTGTACTTGTCCCCAGAGTTTCTTTTTGTCCTCTCCACCCAACTAAAATGTCAACAAAAGTACTGAGAGCAGTAACAATCATGATCACCAAGATCATATAAAATGTCTTTCATTATTAAAGATAAAATCCTGATATCTATATGGTGTAATTTGAAGCTTAAAACCTTTCTAAAAAGAGAATTAATGTAAGTCTACCTCTATGCCATGGAAGTCTGACTGCTGCTTGGGAGTCAAATGTTGCACGGAATAAAGGCAAAATAGTCTTTTATTTCCTGAGTTCATATTAACTGCCTTATGTGAGGTTATTGGGTTCTCTGATCTTAAAAATTATTACTGTCCCTAATAGGTATCCCTGTTTGGCACTGCATTCCTAACAGCTCCAGGTTTAACTAAATTTGGCTGCTCCTTCTGCTCCAGGTAGTTTTGAGCTGAATCATTTTTCCTGCACAGCTTGTTCCGTGATGCATGGTAGCTGCATTGGACTGAGCCAGTGGTGCCAATTGGGAAAGCATGGAGAGCAGAGATGCTCCACAGCATTCACATGGACTTTGGTCATTTTTAAGTAACTGCATACAAGCATAACTTTAGGTGATTTTAGCTGTATCGAGGAGATGAAAAGTTATTTGAGTTGGAAAGTTCAAAACTATTTTCTTTGTGGAAGAATTGAGGTATGTTCTACACATCACACAGCTTCCAGGGTAGCTTTCAGGTTGCTGGGTTAAAAGCAGCCTGTAAAGTTGAGTTTGCTTAGTGCTGTTTCTGGAAGGCCAGTGCTCTGGTTGATAGTTATCCATTAAAAGAGAAAAATACCAATATGGCACTTAATTGCAACATGATCATACCTCTCCCTTGTGGTGGGTGTCTTCCTACCCACTCCTACTGTTGCAGGAAATACTGCTGTTACAGATGTATGAGTCTTCGTCTGTGGAAGTATAGGCATTGTTCTTCTTGATTTATTTGAATATTTCCTTTTCTAGTATATTGATTGTCTTCAGTATCTTACTATAATCTCTTATCTTATATTGTTTTCTAAACAAATTCTGTAATAATGATCTGTTGATGAGGCAGGTGTTTCATACTAGTTGAAAACTTCACGAAGCAGCCTTGATATTTATCACTAGAGTTTTCCCCAATTCTGTTGGACTGCTCAAACATTATTGCGTCTGCTACAGAACGAGAAAAAGTAGGTGATAAATCTCAGGAGTAAAGAAGTGAGGTTACAGAACTGAAATGGTAGAAGGAAAAACCAGGAATAATTACTCCAGTACAGATAAAATGAGAGTCAGAGTGAAAGGTAAATTCAGAAGAGCAACATACAAAGGAAGACAGGAGGAAGAAGGAAGGAGAGAGAGTGACTGAAGAGGGAAGAAAAAAGGTCATCTCAGGAGACAGGAAAAAATAGAAGAATATACTAGGAAAAAAGCAGCTGAAATGCAGATGATAGGTTTACAAGCAACAGAGTTATATTTACAGACAGAGGAAGCATATTTTAGTGCAGTACTTTTTTATTTCTTCTCTTCCATCCTCATCTTGTGGTATTTCTCTTCTAACTTGGACCTCTGTGTTTTCTCAAAATGCTTCTGCTCCACTCCACTGGAAGTGATGAAATTAAGATGCATTACTCATTTGTGGATAGCTGTAGTATACACAGTATAGCAGAATCTGACATATGTATATTTAATTCACACATTTAGGCACCCGCAGTTGAAACAGGGTTGTTCCCCTTCCACACATATTTGCCTAGCAATCTTAGTACAAAAGAGTGTGTAGGGAGAGGAATGTTCTCATATCTGTAGGATATTATCTGTAGGAATTAATTTTTAGGTGACAGTGAACTCCACTGGGTCTGAGTGTTTCACCTCTTACTCAGAAAACCCAGTACCTAGTGATGTCATCTGATGTTGTTGTGTCATCTGATGTGTTATGAGTAGGACTTCTTCATAGTGTGCTACTTTCCTAAAGAAACCAGGTATAGAGGGGTCTGAGTGAAAATACCCATGGATATGCACAGTCTGGCCAACTCTAGTTCCCTTCAGGGAGAAAAGACAGCAGAGAGATCACTTGATCAGTCCTTAGAGACCATTCTTAAAGTGTCTTGTAATAAAAGTACACTTTTCTTTAATGCTTCTAATTGTTTTTTAAACTGTGGCTTGCATGGAATTAAGTTTGTGGGTAGAAAGGTTTTGATTATACCATGGTTTCATGCCATCTTATTTTGGTTTGAATAATTCATTTCCAGAGTCTGTCTTCTAGAGTAATGGTAGAATGAAATGAAGAAGCAGGAGGGATCCTTCAATGTGTAAAATAAATATTTGTAAAGCACAGTAAAATTGGGGTTTTTAGTAACAGTTTCATTTTGAATAATAGACAAGGGATTTTTTGGAAGGGTGATGCAATGGCTGTGCATTTTTGTGCTTGAAGAAATCCACATAATATAAAACTTGAAATCTCTGTACAATAAATGAGCACCTACATAGAAATCCTATCCACATAAACTTAGAAAATCCAGCAATTTGGGTGAGTATGTGTTGGCAGCCTACAGTACTGATTGCTGTAGTAGTTAATCCTTAGACCATAGACTACCAGCTTATAATATATAGATGTTAATTCATCTGCTCTGAACCTTAGAAAGCAAAGCTCCACCTACGAGCTGAAACCAGCTATTAAGGGAAGCTGAATGTTTCTGATGATTGATTGATGATGAGTTGAGGACGAAGGCTGACTTCTCTAGAGATAAATGCTAAAGTGGTATTTTCTGAGATGGTAATTTCAGACAATCTGAAGTTACTGCTGTGATTTTACAAAGCAGGACATCATGTTTTTCATAACTCAGGATTTGCATAGGTTACAACAGAAAGCTCTTGATCTCTTAATGCCATTTATATATTGTATGCTGTTTAATAATGGTTAGTGAAAAAAACACCTAAGAAGTGCAGATGCAGTGTCATATACTGTTACTAAAGTAGTCCTGAAACTTGTGTAAAGACACTGAAAATCTTTGAGAAAGGTCATTTTGTTCACAGAGCCCTTTATGCTATCTCATTAAGGAAATTCTAGCCTCCCAAATTACAGCTATTTGCTCTTCTTTCTCTGTGAAACACATATCCTGTAATTTATTCAGTATTTTTGACATGATATTTCAAAGTGCCTTTATTTTCTTTTAAAGATGTGTGGTACCAGTGCCATGTTAGTCTCTTGTTTAATCACCTAAACTGCCTTCTGTGCTGAAGCAACTCCTTGAAAGATATTTTTTCCTTATAATTCTACTTTCCTTCTACTGTAGAATCAGCAGGCTTAACTGTTGGAGTTGCTGTTACATAGATTTAATATGAAACAATCTTCCCCTTTCTTATAAAGATTATTTTGGAGCCTTTTCCATTTGCTGTAGAATTACAGGAGTGCATTAAAAGTCTACTGCTGTTGAATTATTATGTAATAAATCAGAAGAAAAGAACAGATGAGGATTTTTCCATGTTTATATGTTTTTTACTATCCTTACATAAACATCTCAAAGTTAGTGATTCAAAACGTTGTTTTGGTAAATGTCATGAAACTTGATTTCTGAGGTATTTTGGATGACCTGGTGAGTAGATGAAAACATTCAGCCTCCTAAGAAATGCTATAAATACCAGTTTGCTTTATTTAGTGTGAGCTAAAGTAGAACATGAATTGCAGGAGGGGGTTGGGGAGGAGAAGATAACCTTCTGGGTTAACTCAGGCACTTCTGGCAGAGACCTGTGCTGGACTTGCACAGACTGGGTTCAAATATTAATATGGGTAGAAGGTGAGATAATCCATGTTCTGTTTATCTACCAATAGAATAAAAGCTGAAAAAGGATTTTTTACTTTTTTCTTTTCATGAAACATCTTTTTGTTCTCTCATAGTCTTTTAGCAGACTTCCACTGCATTTTAGTTTTGCTTTTTTTTTTTTTTCCCCCCTGTCTCTTAAATCTTGCTGTGCTGTATCCTACTTTTGGGTTTGGTTTGCAGGGAAGTTTTGTGGATTGCTGAATTTTGCAGAGTTCTGGTCCACACTCTGCCACGTTCACAGGAGAGGGGGACTGATTCTCCTCAGGCTAGTGCTGGACATACACTTGTAGTTCAGAAATGGTAAAGATGCATCTTCAGCATATTTTTATTACTACAAGAATTCAAGATTGTTAGATTTTCATACAGGTAACAAGAATATTTGGACCTAGGGATTTAAAAAAAAAAAAAGTGTATTTAGGTGGAAGATGTCAGTGTCCAGCAGGATTAAAGGAGGCATCTTTAGTTGGTTTGTGAGCCTCTCCTGACACTCTTGCAGTGGCTGCTTTACAATATCCATGAGCAAATTCCACTTTTGCAATTTCTGTTTTCTTATATTTTCAACTGCAAATCATTGTTTTTCACCTATTCATTTGGGTGGTACTGGAGGATGAAGACAACAGTGGTACTCATAAAATTTGAAGAAATCTATTTTGGTCCCCAGCATAGCATTAAAGAGAACCTTATAACAATTAGATCTTTAACATGTCTCTAGGGCCTGTTTCCAAGACTCATCTTCAGCTTTAGACACCTATCTGATTTAAGTTAGGAAATAGGAGGGAAAAATGGGCAGATCAAAGGCAGTTCTCATTTTGTATAGGTTTAACTCATCTTGTGGAGCTTCCTCTCTCTAACTGATTATATAGGAGATTGTGCACGAAACTTACTTGCACAGTTCTAGGTGGAGTACCTCTGGGCTAACATTTTTCTTTAAAGTTACTTACAGATCTTGTTAAATTTATTCTGAGGGATGGTAAGTGTTTGGGATTAATGAAATGCTGAGATAGTAAGATTTTTTTTTCTGACCTATTCTGCTTACATGGCCCATATTATCTATCCATTTCTTGGCTTTGATATGAAAAAAAATTACGTTATGTTCTGCTAATAACAGCAAAAAACCCAAAAGGGACATGTATACTGACGTATTTATTTAAATACTGATTTTTTGTGGATTATTGCCAAAGTTTTTGGATGGAAATTACAGGAAAAGGACACTACAGGACAAACTACTCTCCTGCTTGGAAAAAATATGTGAAACATTTGAAAATATCCTTTTAAGTTCTAAACAGAATTATTGCAATTTTTACAGTAATATAAAGTTCAAAACTTCAGTATACTCTGTGATCTCTTTAGATCTTTGTGAAGAGGAAAATGGCAAAGTATTTGTATCTTTTTTGTGTCCTAGAGGTGCATTTTTGGAACTGGAACAGTTTAAATTTGCCATTATTTATTTCTGACTTTCCAAATGTACATACCAATTTGGTAACAGTATTTAAAGTATTCCTTTAAATTAGAGATTTGTCATGTAATGTTAATTTTATGAAGGTTTTTCTAATACTTTTTCTTGAGAAAGGATGTATTAACAATATATTTAATTACTAGAATGTAGCATTTAATAGTCATGTTTGCCTTCTGAATGTATGTGTTTGTGCTACTGAAGTGTTACTAGAGCAGACTTAATCTTAAGATACCAGCAGTTATTGGACTAATTTCCTGAAAATACCCTGAGAGAAAACCTCTGACATTTTGATAATGATTGTTGATTGCGTAATGCCTGTTGTATTTACAGTTTCTCCCAAGGAAGTGCACTCCACATCAGCCTTTAATCCTTGTACTCATTATCTTACGGTCTGCCGTGGTGTGGCTGTCACGCCAAGCAATGCCACCATGTCTGTGCCTACCCCCAGAAGAGGTGCAGAGTGCATGTCCGTATACACCACAGGAAACTAAACCAAACCTGAGAGTCTATACTGCAAGATTTAGGTGTTCAAAGGGATAAGCATAAACATATTTACAGTATTTTAAACACTCCTTCTGGCAATAAGATCAAAGCAGCTGTTACCTGGTGCTGAGCGGTGCGAGTGTCATCTCTGCCTCCCCCCGTCTCAGCTGGCAGCTCCGCAGTCTCCTGTGAGCGGGTGAGAGCATAGGAAAGGTGAGCTAGAGTCACAGTGACAGTGTCACTGTCAGCAGAGACAGGTGATTAGCATTGCTTTCCCAGAGTTGGGATCGATTGGGAGCAATGGTGATGGGAGCCAAGGGGAGGGAAGGGATTGAGAGGAGGCTCCGTATGGGGCTATGTGCAGTGGGAAAACAAATACTCTTGAGTGCCTTTCAAAATACTTTTTTCTTTGGATCCTCTTGAGGACGACTGATGGATTATCCTAAGTTTCAAAACTAGCTGTTTCCCCTTGACCTGCTTCTGTTATGAGATGCACTGCTTGACCAGAGAAGAAAAGGGAAACATGAGAAGGAGAGATGGAACAGTATCCACAGTGAAGGAGTAAGAGGCCAAGCAGGACAGGGTTTTGGCTAGCTATGAACTGGCTGTAATTAAAGAAGTAGGAGAACATGGGTGGTTGCATTATTAGGGCTATAGTGCAGCTTTTTGTCTTTGGGTTTACCAAAGCTCTTCAGATAAAGTACTTCTTTAAGAGCATAGTGGATCATCAAATTAACTAATTTGCAAGTCACCAGGTCATTTTTTTCCTTTTTTTGTTTCTGCTTCTTGATCTAACAGAGAAACAATACATGCTTTTGCAGCATGCTGTCTACAATTCTGTTTTTATATGCTTAAGCAGTACCTAAATGTTATCTGTATCAAATGATAGCCCAGAATAAAAGTGACCATTGTCCTTTTGGCTTTAAAAAAAAAAAAAACCAGATACTGCCTCCAATCCCTTGAACTACCTTTCTTGTTATAGGAAGTTTGCCAGTCCCAGTACATAGTATTTTTCACTTTGTCTTTCAAGCTAATAGTGGATTGAAATGAGTAGGCAAGTATTTTATTGTTGTATTATACCCGTGTCTTCAAACTAGCTCTGTTGTTGAAGGCATGAGCTGTGGTTAGGTCAGGTCCAAATGAGGAGTATTAAATGTGTGGGCTGAACTTGGGTTAGTTTTCATTTTCTGTATGTTAAATCATGCTGCTCCTGATTCCTGCAGCCTGCAAAAAGGCTGCACAGTAGGCTTTTTCAGCTGCCAGTGAGGGAAGAAAATTATATTCTGTTTAGTTCCTGTCTTTCCTATCTTTTTTTGTGGTTGTAGATTTTCATGTTGAGATATGCTAGTAAATCTGTTCAATGATAATACACATGTCAAAAGTGAAGAAGATTCTTTAAAGCATGTGACTTTTCTTTTGTTGAGCTTCACTACTTTTAAAAAGAAACAAAACCCCTTTTACACTAAATTGAGAAGTCTTGCTTAATTGCTTCTTGTAGATTAAGTAGTATCAATGATTTTACAGCTATAGGGGAAGAAAGGAAAAAAAATTTGTAAAAGCATTATGGTACACATGCCAATTTGCATGCTAGGAAATAAGTGAAATAGGGATTTTAATCACTGTGCATACACTATTAAAAATGTAACTAAATAGCCTACAGAAATACTTTGTTTCTTTAGGAGTTAAAATAGAATACAAGTTATTTAAAATAGTTTATTGCATTTGCTTAATCAGTCAGCTTACTCTTGTACAGAAAAATACAAACTTTTGAATGTAATGTAAAGAGATTAAATTTAATTTACCATGTTTAGTCACTTTTATCCATATGGTACCTAGGTTCCTGGAATGTATTTAAACTTTCCAACAGTAAATCTTGTCCTCGTTTTAACAGATTGCTTTACATGTAGCTGGATCCAGTTGCACAGCCTCCTCAAGAGAGGAAATGCACTGCCTGCAGACAAGCAGTACAAGAATTATGGCTGTACAATAGGGAGTATTTTTCCACCATTATCACTTTTCAGTGGAGATTCTTTTTCAGATACGTAACAGTGACTCAATGAACCAGGAAAGTGTTTACCTGCAAGGTGATCTTCTGGTAACAGGAGAAGCTTTTGAGGGCTAAAATTTCAGGCGTCTCTGTCCAGAGCCATCCCCAATGGAAGAAAAGAGGGTCTCCTCCCCTTCTTTAGGTTTTGTCAGTCAATCACAAAGGGCTTTTGTACTGCTAGCATATTGATGTGTCTGGGCTTTGGCTGTTTATCATCTTCCTGTCATCCTTAAATGCAAAATTAAAGAAAGGAAATAGCTTCTGGTTCTCAGGCTTTGAGAATAAACTGCTTGTGGCTGCTGGGGACCTCGGCATCCCAGCTGCCCTGGAATGCCTTCTGTGGGGATGTGATCACTGGCACTCTCTCACATCACCCCTGTAGCTCCCAGGCACTGGCCAGAACAAGGCTGATATTACAAGTCAGATGATGAAAAAGCAATTGAGGTTCACAGATTCGATTTCTGTCTTTGATCCTGGCATTAAAGTACCAAGCTCTGTGAGTGGAAGTATAGTGCAGACAAGATTTCTGGTCGCTTTAATCCCGCTGCTAAAAAGATCCATTCACAGGATGTAGGAATTGGCGTGTATTTTTACAGGATTTCAAAGCTCTTAAATGAATTTTATCTGTATATTTTGCCAACACTACAAGCAACTAGGCTTTTTTCCTTCTTTATTTAAAATTATTTTTCTGTATGATTTTTCTTACGTCTGTACTGCATAGTAAAGATTTGGCAGCTAATTGACTTACTCTTTCACATACATTTGAGGCACTTTACATTTTACATACAGAGTACTAAAGGAGAAGATTTAAGTACCCTGCCGAAGGTCAGAGACAAAATTTGTGTGCCTTCGAGCTACAGAGTTCAGTCTAGTTCTTAAATCACAAGGCTATCTCTCCTGCATTCCTGTTGCAGGACATAATTTAACTCTAAAAAGTAGGGCATGGTGCAGAATTACTGCCAGAGAATTAGGTAGGAAGTAGTATATAAACATCTCTATAGAACCATGGAAAGAGGCAAGAGACAAAGATATTATGTAGGATAGTGTTGAATGCTTTGCACCAGTCCAGGCAGGTGCTGTCACTCACTCTTACTTTATCCACCACCACTGTAACCCCATTGTAAAAAGCCACCAAATTTATCAGGCACAATTTACCCTTAGTGAAGCCATGTTGGCTGTCGGCAATCACCGCCTCCTTTTCCATGTACCTTAGCATAGTTTCCTGGAGGATCTCCTCCATGATCTTGCCAGGCACAAAAGCAAGCTGAGGCTGGCCTATGTTCCCTGGGTCTTCCTTTTTTTTCTTTTTTAAAAGCAGGAATTTTGTTTACCCTTTTCCAGTCACAGGGAGCATCACTGTCCTGCCACAACTGCTCAGATAGGATGGAAAGTGGCTTAGCCACTTCATCTGTCAAGTTCCCTCAGGATCTGTGGATGCATCTCCTCAGGTTCTATGGATTTGTGCACCTTCAGGTTCTAAAGATGGTCTCAAACTTGATCTTTTCCTATATCAGATGGCTCTTCCATTTCCCAGTCCCTCACTTTTCCTTGTGCAACTCAGTTGGTGCTGCTGGAGCACTTGATAGTGAAGACTAAGGCAAAAAGGTCACTGAGTACCTCATTTTTCTCCAAATCCTGCATAACCATATCTCTCATTTCCTTCTAGAGAGGGCCCACATTTTCACTTGCTTTCTTTTTAGCACCAGTATACCTACAGAACCTTTTCTTGTTGCCCCTGGTGTCCCTGGCCAGATTTAAATCTCTCAGAGGTTTTTTTGGTTTTTTTTTTTTTTTTCCTTTCCTAACCTCATCCCTGGCTGCTCAGGCAGTCTCTCTGCATTTCTGCTAGGCTACCTGTCCTTGCTGCCATCCTCTGTAGGCTTTTGTTTGTTTGAGTTTGCCTAGGAGCACCTTGTTTATCCATGCAGGCCTCCAGGCATTTTTGCTGAACTTCCTTTTCGGGATGCATCACTCTTGAACTTAAAGGTATGATCTTCAAGTATGAACCAGGTTTCTTGAGCCCTTCTTCTCTCCAGGGCTTTATCCCATGGTATTTTACCAAATAGATCCCTGAAGAGGGCAAAGTCTGCTCTCCTGAAGGGTATTGAGCTTGCTGTGTGCCCTCTTTACTGCCGTAAGGATCTCGAACCCCACTACTTCATGGTCTCAGCAGCCCAGGCTGCCCTTGAGCTTCACATTCCCCACCAGCCCCCACTGTGAGAACAGTGCAGTATAGCCCCTGCCCTCATTGGCTCTCTATCAATTGGAAAAGGAAGTTATCAACACATTCTGTACTCTTTATTCCTCTTGTTTTCTTTGCTGTCTCAGCTCCTTGGCTTAATTTCTTATGTCCATTTGTTGCCTGTCAGTTCTTCCTGGTTTTGCTGCTGCTGCTCTCTTAAAAATAGTTATGTAGTTTTGCTGTAGTTGTTTGTTTAGGAAATTAGGAAAGAAAAAATATTCTCTGACAAATAAAGAGAGATCCCTTTGAGGAACAGTTAGGAAAAATTTAAGAACCATCTATGTGTTAACAAAATCCACGTATGAAAGGAGAGACACACCAAGAAATGATCTATAATTCTTTGAAGATGGATTTAGAGTTCAGAAATCCCTGCTTGTCATTTGAATGTTACCTGTGCCTATTTGATTGCTGCAATCCTTTGTGGCGAGACTGAGCGGTTGCAGACACCAGTGTGGTCATGAAATACAAGTCCTGAACTGGAAACTCACACTCATCACATGTTTCTGATTTGATAGCAGACAGGGCAGAAAATCTCCGTTTCATGAAAAGCAGAAGGCAATTACATTACATTAGAGTCTACATGTTTTGGTATGTATTTTTAAAATAAATAGTCTTTCTGTTTATGTAAGAGTTGCACGTGATCAAATATTTTACATGTAACTACTGTGCAAATTGAATATATATTTGTAGTCCAAAGACTGCAGTCCCAAAAATGGCTTTTAGCATATGACATTTGTATTTCATTTTAGAAAAAGGCATATTTTTAAGTACAGGCATTGGAAATACTTGAAATTCTGTTCCTGTGAGCTAATTGCTGACTAGAATAGGAAAATAAGAGCTACTTTGTGGTTAGATGCTTGTGGTCTCTCTTTTGGCTTTTGGCCCTTAGATAAAATGTCAGAGAAAGCACAGTAATGGATAATGGCATCTATCAGAGTACCCTGGGCATAATTTGAAGTCTGTCAAATGTCTACTACTTTATAAACATTGATTTACATAGCTCTTCTTCATTCTACCATCTGCTTGGAAGAGTATAAATTATGTCATAGATGATTTTCACAGACATGCTTCAGTTCTTAAAGTCTCCATTTCACAGAAGAAGAAACTGCTGTGAAAAAAAACCAGTTTCGTCTGTGAAATGGAGACTTTATGGGCCATTTCAAATACTCTAAAGAATGAGACATTCTTTATTCTCTTTCATATGTTTGATACATTGACTAGAAACCATACTGAGGAAAGGTTTCTAGTCTTACAGTTTTTTCCTAGATAAACCTTACCATGAACTAGCCAGATCTGATTAATATAATAATAAACTGAGATTCTGACTCTACTCTTACATTAATACCAAACCATGGTTCTCATCATCAGGTGAAACTATGGTTCATTTTAATTGACTTGTAAAAAAACTTGGATTTCACTTATGGCGAATAAGATAATTGTAAATAGTAAGTAAGGAAAGCCCTAAAAAAAAAATTAGGTTAGAACAGTCATATCTGAGTATTTGCTCAAAGGAGTAAGTTTAGTGTATTTTAGATTTAAGTCTTTTTTATAAAGTAGGTAGGATACCTTAGGTGTTTTAAATAGTAATTTTCTGATATGCCAGAGGTTCTTATCTCTATAAATTTGAATGAAAACATATTTAATTTTTTTCAATGAGACATTACAGTAGTGTTTAGCCCAGGATCATGCAAATGTCAAAAATTCTGGCATGATTCCTCACATACGCTCTTTGAAGACACTTAGAAGAAACGAGGTGAATAACAGTGTGCACAGTTACTGAAGAAGAATGAATTGTGTCAAGTCAAACTGGCTTCCCTCTGTGAAGATTAGAGGCTTCATTGATTCAGAAGTAATAGAGGATATCGTATATCTTCAGTAAATCTTTAGACAGACTCTCATGTGACATTCTCATAGGAAAGGCCAGAAAGTACACTGTAGAAAAAAATCTCTCCTACTTAAAACTGGCTGAAAAACCTGAGTACAGAATTTACCATCAGAGTGGAAGGGATCATTTGTTCCATCTGCAGATTTAGTATCAAGCTCTAAGTAATCATCCTGATCATTATTAAAGTTGTTGAACAATGAGGCCAAACCTGTCTTCCAAGATGTCTGGCTTTTTCCATGGATTTAATGAATATGTAATTCAGAGATATTTGACAAATTGGAAAATACTCCCAAAACATACAATGCAAATTGATGGAAGGTTTTGCACTTTAGAAGAAAGAATCAGCTGTACAGATGGAGAATATGGAACCTCTTTGTGGGTCATAGCTCTTGATATCAGTGTGTAGGAATTAGATGGCAAGCTGAACAAGAGTCAAAAGTACTGAGATGTGAAAAACAGCAATTGTAGTTGGGTATATGTGGCTGGTGGCTGGATGGACACAGCCAGAGACCACAGTTGTCAATGGCTCTGTGTCCAGGTGGAGGCTGGTGATGAGTGATGTCCCTCACAGCTCTTTTGGGACACAGTTCTTTTAGTGGTCTTCATCAATGACATAGACAGTGAGACTGAGTGCACTTCCATCCCTTGGAACACTTGGAAGTGTTCCAAGCTAGGTTGGCTGGTATTTTGAGCAACCTGGTCTAATTGAAGCTGTCCCTTCCCATGGCAGTGAGGTTGGAACTAGATGGTCAATTAAAGTCCCTTCCAGCCCAAACCATTCTCTGATTCTATGATGATGTAAATAAGAGTACAGCATACAAAGCATATGAAGTTACCACTGATCTCTCCTTAGTGCCAATAATGTCAGCTGCAGTAACAAAATTCATCCATACAGGGACACATGGTGCAGACCCAGAGCAGAATGGGAGTTAACAGACCATAGACCATAATAGACCATATTGTTTGAGGAACTTGAAATGTTTTGTTTACTCTAGAAAGAGGCTAAGCTGATAATAGTGTGTGCAGTACTTCTGTAATGAGGGCAAGAATAAAGAACTCTCTTTTGGGTAACAAGCAAAAGAAATAATAGTCTAAAATTGCAGGGTCTAGACGTGGGTTAGAAATAACTGTATTTGAGAAACTTTCTAATATTAATACTCACCAAATTGTGAGGGATGGTTTGATGACCGGGGTTGACATGAAGAGTAGAGCTACAGTCCTTGTTTTTGATGGAGAAGCAACTATGTGAAATTTCTTCTGTAATTTTATGTAATTATTCTATATAACTTGTGATTTAAGTTCAATTGTGATTATGACTCTGACAGTGCATGTTGATTCTAAGCACAGGAGAACTCAGGCAGGCTGACATTCATACATGGAGGCTGAATGGCTGGTGTCGAACTAACATGGAAATTTTGATGTTTATATTGAATTTTTAAAAAAATAATGATTTCTGTTCCCTGCAGGAACTGTTCCTCCATAAAGTGTGAACCATCACTCCTAAAAGAGAATCTATTTGAAATACTACATTTTCTATCACCTAGGTGCCAAAACCCAGTAAATTGTATTTAGTGATAGAATTTCTGAGGAAGGACAACTGGCAAAATAAGTATTTCACCAAAGCAACAAAGATCAGCTCAGTAGAGAGGAAGATGATGTGTTGAGGAGTAGCTGGAACACCTTTGTGACTTCATGCAAAGATGTGTGGTAGCTGTCTTAGGCTGGTTCTCTATCCATGCTGGAGTATTGATCTCTTGAAAGAAAGAGGAGTGCAAGATCTCTTGAAAGAAAGAAAAAAATACATGGTTGTAGCACAGATCTTTGTTTAGCAGCCGCTGCAGAAGGCTTTTGAAATCTTGAAATCTCATCAGTTCTATGATGGAAATACCAAGGAGCTTAAGGTTTTTCCAATTATTCAATTCCTGGTTTAGAATATCTTTTCTTTCTCTGTTGCTGCATGAAGAATTAACTAAAGAGATAACTGCCTATAGCACTTGAGGAAAAACTGAATTCATAAAATGCTTGAAACTAGAATGTATAAATAAATGGAAAAGCTTTCTGGAGTTCTGCTTTGAGTTCATTCTTCTAATTTTGTAAAGATCCGTTGATAAGACAAGAAAGTGATTTGATTTGTCCCTGTTCTTTTGAAAAGTTAAGTGTTAGACCCAGCTAAAAGGTAGCACTGTTAGGTTTTCAGCATGTGTCACCTTCCAAGGCTGACTTAATGAAATTGGAATTTAACTTATCCTCTGTTGTCACTCTGTAATAAAGACTGACAGGTTACTGATAATTTCTTGCTGATACACCTCTTCTCACAGGGACAAAGAGTAAGCCTTATGCTGAAAAGAAAGCTTTCAAATAGTTTAAGAGGTTTGGAGCTTTATTTGTGGCTTCTGATAAGAGTGTGAATGTTTTCACTGTACTGGGTGTGCTATGAGTAGGTGACAGGGCAGTGTCAGTTTGAGTTGTATCAGCACAAGCCACCCAAGCAGTTCTAGTCTAAAGAGTCATGTTAGAAATACAATGTAAATCATATTGATTAAAATGTAAAACCATTGACTGCTCTAGTCCACTATCAAAATGCTTGATTGTGTGTTATAAGGTGCTTTTGAGAGTGTTTTAAGAAGTGATCAATACAAAGGGAAGGTGCAAGAATAAATTATTTGGGTTTCTTAAGCAATATCCATGCTTTTCTCTTTGATGGTATAAGAAACATTTGCTTGCATTATATGTTTGATAAGCTGAAATTGAAGATGTGCTCATTTACAGCAGGTTCACTGTTAATCTGCTGTCAGTTGTCTTTGGGAAGCATAGAGTGATTTACCTAGGAATTATTCCTATGATTTACCAAAGCAGTCTGGTGGTTCTTTGTTGCACTCTCAGCCTCTCAGCACATCCTTATTTCAGACACATTTGATTCACAGACAGTTATTATTAATTTTAAAAATATAAAAGACTAATTTTATGCATAATTCTGTGCATATCTCTCTTGAAAATGTCCTTGCAATCAGGTAGCATAACAGCAATTAATAGAATGTTGAGCATGCCACCTGGTACTCAGAATTACAGATAACACTGTGACTGATATGCACGTTTGTGCTCACATGTATCCGTTGACAAGCAGTTATCTAGGTTTCAAAGAGAGGCATTAAAGAAAAATGCAGCACTTCTCAGGAAAAAGAAAATGAATAGAAAGTCAATTTTCTTTTGAGTATTCTTAGTCTCATTAAATAATGTACTCAAAGGTGGAAATGGCTGCACTTTCAATTCTATTTCAATTTTAATTTTAAATAAGTCCTCTGGCATTGGATTTGCAAATGCATTTTAAAGGCTTTAATTTATACTACTATATTAATTTAATGTGAAGTAAACAAGACTTTGGAAAACAACCAAAGCTATGATGGTATGTTTTAGGATCTAGGAACTATTTGATTGACTACCTTCCACTTAATTAAATTTAAAATGTGCATTTCTGTTATTTGTTCTCTAATTTGTACCTCTCTATTTCTCTTCGTAAAGTACAACTTCAGCTGAAACTGTTCTTTGACTTTGAGCAAACAATATATATGCTATACTATATTTTGTCTATATACTATACTATATTTTATGTATATGTATATTTATAGATATATATTCAGAAGCCCTCTATTACTTGAAATAACTTAAGATTCCATGTTAGGGAAGATCTGGTGCTTTAAATTGTCAGAGCACCAAAATGAGATTTGCAAATACTTAAGTTCGAGATCTTGTTTTTTCCAGTCTTTTCTTCTTTGTTCTATAGATTACACATAAAGAATTCATCTATTTAGAGGGGCTTTTTTTTTCAAGAAACTGGAAATGTTTAACCCTTAATTGTGTCCAGGATATCCTAACCTATGCCCATTCGTCCTGGAGGTTTCTTTTCCCCAAATGAGATGGTCTGCTAGGCTTGTGATTTTTCTGTCATTTTATTTTACTTGCAAAAGCAGGGAATGAAGGAAAAATCCACACACCCTTCAGCATTTCAAAAGGTGTCTGATAATGTAGAGATAAAATCAATTCAGGTCTGAGGGCTTTAAGGTGTGTGCAATGTAGGATAATTTCTCACTTCCAAGTGCTCCTTGGCATGCTGTGTGCCACTAGACTGCTGGTAAACCTCAGGGTGCTATTTACATATAGCTCTTACTCTGCTACTGTGTAGAGTGAGCTTTTGGAGAATTTCTCTTTTGGTAGCCATCTGCTCAGTAATGGCTTTTTTCTTTTTTTTTTCTATTTTTTTTTTCTTTTCCACTTAGCTGGAAATGATTACCTGGCATACTTGGCATTCATCTCAAGAACCCAACACCTTTCCTACTCTGCTTAGCATCCCTTCTCCTGTGCTTTGCTCTTTTCATCTTATGTCAGATCTAATTTGGTGCAGATATCTTGTTTTAGATATCTTGGTAAGTAGGAGGTAGATAACCTCATCTGCATTTTTATATTGACAAAGGTGCTCCAGAAATCTCCTCTTTACCTAACAATTGTCAAGTACCATTATTTAAAAACGTGCAATTGAATGTCCTTTTTAAATTGCAATTTTCATGTGATTCATTTCATGCTGTGAGAATTGCAGCTTAAAAGATAAAGACAGGTGAAAGAAAAAGAAAATTTAATAAACTACATCTGAAGTCCTGTTGCAACTTCAGAAGGCATTGCCACTTTAGATTAATTTAGGCTTTTAAAAGAATTAATAGTAAATTCCTTGTTTTTTAAAACACTAGATGTTGTAGTTCTACAATGACATTTCCTTAAAAATCATTTCCTGATTTTTAAGAACTGTTTTGATATTGAGTATGCTAGCAACTGAAAAAAAAAAAGGCATGGGAAGAGAAAGAATTATTTTAATTTTCTTTTTTGTTAAAGTATTCTTTGCTGTTACTTGTTAGAATAATAGATAAGCACTCTTTTAGATTTATTGATTAAAAAAAGAATTGAGCTGGAATATTGCCTGAATTATCTTTCCTGGTGTTTTAAAAGTAACACTTGGGAATTGGATACTTAATCTGGTATAATCTCAGATGGTTTCTGATGTGGATATTTAACGATTGGGAAGAAGTTGCTTTGTTTTCACAATCAAGTAAGTTGGTAGTTGGTGGTGAATACATTGGTGTCCCCCAGCTTGAGCAAGAGTCAGTAAAACAAAATATTCATTGTTTTCTTTGCGTAATTGTGTAATGAATATTTCCTAAGTAACACCCTATAAAGCCTCTGGCATTCTTGGATATATAGAGGAAAGAATTGTTTGCATTGTGTATAGTATTTCTGTAACCAGGTAGTTGTCTCTCTTTTATACTAACTGCCAGAGTTGCTCAGGGTGGTACGTTAGACATGAAATGGAGCTGTAAGGATCAAATTGAGCCTAATTTGAGGAAAACCAAAGGGGAGATAGGGCTGCAAACTCAAGTCTTTCCAGAGCCAGTGGGGTGGCAGATGGGAAGCAGAACTGCTCTGGTCCTCAGCCTTGTGGCACCCACCTGTGAAAAGGAGGTCAGGGACCCCCAAGGAGCCTGGAGCTCCTGCTGCTCCAAAGGCCTCACAAGTTACAGCTTTGGAAATCTGTCTGTAATGCTCATTAAGAAAATATGCCCTGAGCCTGGAGAATGCTGATGGTCTCCACCATATGTGAAGGACATGGGATGGGGGTTTTCTCTTGAGCACAATAACAGGAAATTTCTTTGGATTGCTATAATTTATTTCTTTTTTGCATTGTTTTAGAAAATTATGTCAGTGGGCTCCTGGCAGTGCAAGGGTAGAGAGTTATTCGAGCTCTCTGAGCATTGGCAGTTGTAGTTACTTTCATTTGTGTATGACTTTCTGTCTATGTCTGACCTGCATGAGCAGAATTCAGGAAGAGTGCTCAAGGACTAGCTGTCTCTCTTACTACATTTATTTTATTCAGTAATTAAATCAAGCTTTTCTGTGGTCAAGGATTTTATAAGAGTAACATTGTCCAATTCAGTTAGTGTATGAACTGTTTATCTCACAAAAGGTTTAGATTCAGGTTTAAATTAAGATCTAAGAGATGATTGTATTTCTTTCTTAAAATTATATTTTCTAAAGTATTTGTATTTTTTCTAAAATCTGGTTTTTTAAATGTGCAGACATAGGCAGCAACAGTGTAAGTATGCAACTTGAATACAATTCAATGTTTAAAGCTGAGCACTGAGCAAGCTAAACGCATGTTCAAATGTTACACAGGTTATGCTCCAAGGTTATGAGCATACATAGAAATTATTCTACTGGAACAGATCAATGATTCACCTAGTCCTGCTGAGAAGCACTGATGAAGCATGTCAAAACATAAATCAAGGACTTGATCAGGATTTCAGGTCTATCACACAATGTTTAACCCAGTTGGAGACCTGGCAACAGAGTGCAAATCATGGGTGACTGATCTCCCCCCACCTCCATCTTCCTGCCCCACAGGAGATCTCATTCCTTCATTGAGTTAAAGTCTCAGTGCTAGAAGGTACTTGCAGAAAAATCCCTCGTGGACCAGTGGTCTTCTGGGAGGCCACTGCTTGTAAGCCCTTGCTCTGTACTTGCAAGGTGGGACTGTGGCTGGGGTGCCTGTTGGAGCCAGGTCTGTGCCACAGGCCTTCTGTACTGACCTGCCTTCCTTCCCCAGCAGCCAAGGACATAGGTCCACGTTCTCCTATTTCTGCAAAGTCCTGTAAGATGAAAAATGATAGCTTGTGTAGTTGTGGGCAGGGGGACAACATACGCTGAACTGCTGTTTTGTTAAGGTCATTACGTGTTTCAGTTCTGCTAATAAACAAGCATTTGTCCCATTCCTTGGAGGAAGATGCTCAAGTGGTGACTTCTGAATGGCAAAGCATGGCACTTGCAGCATGAAGCGTGTCTTGTGAAGGTGCAAATCAACCCCTACGGATCTGCTGTAGCCACGAGAAACAGGAACAGTCTTCATACAAGGCCCTGTCATGTGTAAACCCATCTGATAGTGGTCGGGTGTAGGGTTGGTTGTGAGCTTTGGATGTACATGAAGGGTCTACAGTTTGATGTAGAATCTAGTCAAATGTGACAGAGCTGGTTCTTGAGTAGTCCATGGTGTGAAGGTTCTGAATCCTTCTTTGGGGAGTTGAAGAGAAGGAATTTCCCTTTCCATCTTTGAGGGAATTAGGAGAAAACATGATTAACTTATTTAAAGCCTGACTGTCGTAGGTTGAGGAAATACAGAGGAAGCCATGTAGAAGCCTTCCTGCAGGGCTACCCTATCCCTTTCAGGGATGGGAAGTTCCTCAGTATTGAAGAAGTGAGTGTTGTCAATGGTGATGATCTGAGTGGAGGTCACGGCATCCACAGAGTCCTCTGTTAGGCTCAACTGGAGTCCCTTATGGACAGCACATGTCCTGCTGTGGTCTCTGGCAATGGCATGTTTGGTGAATACCCAGCTGTACTGTTGCTGGATGTGTGTGGTTAGAGATCTCAGAGCAGGCACTGTTCTGCTTCATTTAAATGTGAGTTGTTTGGGTTTCAAAGCTGCTTGGAAAGCACAGGGTGAAATTAACCTGTTACTGAATGTGAGTGGAGAGATGCAGCACAAGTAAATTTAAGTGTTGTTGACATTCTTGTAGAAAATACTGGATTTCAGGTAAATTCCCCATTGTTCCACCAAATACTATTTTTAAAAACTGTATGTCTGTGACAGTGTTTCTTTAAATGCAATGTTTGACAGGTGGTGGTCAGGCAGCATGGGACTTTAATGATTTAATATGGATACTTACCACATGGTTAAAGGTGACATCATGTGGGTTTTGGTCTCAGAAAACTAAATATTCTATTTAGCAGATTCACTTTTGAAATACCAGCAATACAGAAGGATAAAATATTCTCCTAATGCTTACTAGGACTTCAAAATTGTTTCCTGTGTAAAAGGAAATTGGGAAATTCCCAAGTTATAATTGGGAACTATGAAATATAAAATAAAACCTCAAACCAGTGTATTTATAAGACACATAATCAGAGGTGTGGTATGACTTTACAAGATTGGATTGGATGGAATGTTAATTTTGGATTACACTTAGGAACTCATGTAGTGTTAAATAAGCCTGAGGTGCTGTGAAGATTGAAGCACTATACAGATGTTCATATTATTGAAAATACGATTTTATGACAGAAAATGTCTTACAGAAGGTAGTAGCTTGATACATTGATTTCTTCAGCAATTTGTGGCACGACTCAGTTTCACAGCTCTTTTCTTCCTTGTCAGATTTTTCCTGGCTTCAGCAGAGTTCTGGCTACACCTTGCACATAACTAATTTTACAGAGGGAGAGCTGGCTTTTTTCTTTTTTTTTTCCCTTAGGGCATGATGAAAAAAAGACTTTTGATGTGTTTATGAAACTGTATAAAAACAGTGCCTTCTGATTTTATATCTGCTTATCCAGTTGTAATAATAATATTACTGAAGTGATCCTGCTATTTTAAAATGAAGAGGCAGGTGGATGTCAGTGATACACACCCAGCAGTAGATCCAGAGGAACAGTATTCTCAGACACTACTCTGTGATTTTATTGCAAAAGTGGATATAATTTATTGTTTGAGGAAAAGAACGCAGCAAAATATTATTTTGAAGGTGAGCCAATTCCTATATTCTTGGACATTACACAGACCACCCAGATCTGAAGCCACATTTTATTGTCTCTTAAATCTAAATAGATTCAACTGAGCATTGAGCTGCCTGCCCGAGTCCAGCAGAACACTTATGAAAGGAAAAACCACCTTTTAATTTCCCTTACTTTTCAGATCTTCCTTAGTGAAAGGCTTCACAGCAAATAAGTCTGATGAGTTTCTGGAATAAGGAATGAGAAGATTTGCTTGTCAGAAGTGTGGTGTTCCTTGCTAAGCATTAAGTTTGCTTACTCTAGGTAATGGGCATGATTCTGCAGTACAATCTCCTTTTAGCCAGGTCTCTGTGTTACCACAGTATGGGCACAGCATTTAACAAATTGTATCCCTGAGGACAGGTACCTCTACCAGAGGACAAGACAAAAAAAAGAAAGAAAAAAAAAGATATGTGTATATTATATATGTGTATCATTGGTGACTTTGTTTCATAAAGGAATTTGACAAAATTCTATGAAATTCCATGCCTTTTCTAGTGTGCCCTGTCGAATGGTAGGGTGGCCCACCAGATGTTCTCCAGTTTAAAAAGCTCAATTTAAAAAAATATCAACAGGGGAAAAAAGTACATGTAAGTTTCTCTGATATTGGGAGCCTCATTTAAGAATGAGAAAAATGTGAATGTCCCAAATTGTAATGCTTTACTGTTTCATTCTTCTCTTATCTGCAAATGAAATATGGTCTTCATAATGTTTGCTTTTATGTTGTGATGGCTGCAGTCACTGACAGGCTCTTTCTCAGCTAATCTTGAGAAAAATCCCGTATCTAAGTGATACCAAAGAACCAGCATCCAACAGCAAATTTTCCATTGTCACATTTTTGGAAATTTTATTGAGACCCATCTTGGAGGAATAAGTCAATTTTTGCCAGTAAAGTGAATCATTCTTTTGACATACATATATGAATTTATTCTTTTAGACAATGATGTAAAAGCTGATACAATATTTCAGTTTTTGAACTTACACTGGGATCTGAGGAGTAATTTATAATGTACATTATATTTAGTTTATAGAAACATTCACAGTTAGATTTTTGCATGAATATATTATGGACTGTGTGTTTTCTTCATAAAGCACAGCTCAAATAATCACAATTCATTAAAGCGTGGATTAAACAAATCTGTGGCAAAGTATGGCATTTTCTTCTGGCTTCCTATAACTTTGTGGTGTTCCCTTGAATGTTTTGCAGAAGAGGAGACACTGTATCTGTAGTCTGTTTAGAAAAATGACTTTTTATTTTAAAAATTTTAAATTTTAGAACTTCTTGTTTAATGAGATTTTTAAGCAACAAATGATGTGATTTTCAGATTCATTGTGGATTTTAATTTGAGCTGCCTTATGCTGGCAGAATGAGGCAATCTGAGGGCAAAAAAAAAGGTAAAAGAGTGATATATGAGAATACCCATTTCAAAATATAATGGATTGAATTTAATATATGACTTTTGAAATTCATATTGTGAACATATGTTAATAGAAACTTCCCACAAAAACAGATGCCGAGATGTGAAAAAGATAAGAGTCAGGGAAAATTTGTTTTTCTTAAGTGTATCTTTTTCAGGTTAGCCTTTTAACAGACATAATTTCTGTCAGGGGAGATAACTGTGAAAGCTCATGTATTAATCCAGTGAAATCCTGACTGTGTTTTGCCTGGTTTTTATAGGAGGAAGGATATTACCCACAGCACTCCCTTCTGTTTCTGCCGGTCTCTTTCCTAAGGGAGCTTTGAACCCTAGAGGCAGTTTTGGTCATATTTGTAAAAGCATAAATGTGCCAAAGATACAGAAAATTCTGCTTTTTTCATAACACCAAGTAGTTGTGCAGACAAGACAGCTGTGCTGGTGATCACAGGATGAACCCTTTGTAGACCTCAGAGAAGTGGGTGAGGGTGTTCCACTCCTGAAATATGCTTGCCATGCACATTTTCTGGAAATCAGGCTCTGTGGATTCATTTGCTCCTGGAAGAAATCGTTGGTTTAACTGTTCATGAAAAAAACAACATTTATTTAACCTAACAGGTTTTAAACAACTTTGCCACTCTCCTGTTGAAGTTGAATGGGGATGATCAAAAAAAACCCGTCTAATTAATAATAAAGGACATTTAAAAGTCTTGGTATTTTTCTTGTCTCAAGAAGGATAACTGTTTATGTGCACTCTTCTCAGTATAGATTATTTTTTTAAAACTATTAATAGTGAAAAAAGGAAAACTACATTTTTGAAAAAACAAAAACAAACTCCATGCTGGAAGGGAGATAAGTTCAACAAGTTATGGTTTGATGTGCTGGCAAATTAGATAAAGTAGCAAAAAAAATGCTCACTGTGTGCAGATTCTCAAAATCTGAGTTGTGTAAGACCTGCCTTTGATGTATCAGAACAAAAAGTTGATGAATACTGTTTGACAAAAAGCTCAACATGTCCTGGCTATGTGCCCTTACAGCCCAGAAAGCCAACCATCCAAAGCAGCGTGGGCAGCAGGGCGAGGCAGGGGAGTCTGCCCCACAGCTCTGCTCTGGAGAGACCCCACCTGCAGTGCTGTGTCCAGCTCTGTGGTCCCAGCACAGGAGAGGTGTGGACCTGTTGGAGTGAACCCAGAGAAGAGTCATGAAGGTGATCAGAGACCTGGAGCTCCTCTCCTGTGAACACAGGCTGAGAAAGATGGAGAAGAGAAGGCTCCAGGGAGACCTGAGAGCGCCTTCCAGGGACTTTTTACAAGGGTGTGTACTGATAGGACAAGAGGGAACGGCTTTACGCTGAAAGAGAATGCATTTAGTTAGATATTGGAAAGAAATTCTTTATTATGAGAGTGGTGAGGCACCAGCACAAGTTTCCCAGAGAAGCTGTGGATGCCCCATCCCTGGAAGCGTAGAAGGCCAGGTTGAATGGGGCTCTGAGCAACCTGGTTTAGTGGAAGGTGTCCCTGCTTATAATAGAGGAGTATGAACTAGATCAGCTTTAAGGTACCTTCAGATACAAGCCATTCTTTAATTCTATGATTGTTAATTTTTAGTTTAAATTAATTTGGGACACAATTTCAGTATAACTTTTAAATTTAAGCTACTGTTTGTAACCATGCAAATTCTGTATTGATGGAACAGCAGGAAAAAAACCCATATACAAACCTCAAAAAACAAACTGGGAAATATTAATGTCTGGTAAGAGAGTCTGAATCCTCCAGGAGGGCAAGATAAATCTGAGAAGATAAAAGATGTCTTTTCTCCATGGTCTCTCTCTCCAGCTTCAATATACAAAACACCAGCAGATTTGTACACACACTGCTCCTCTGTGAAAACCTCTCCTGGCAAACCAATAGGTTTAATGAAGAGGTGCAGCTTTAGTCTATTTTTTTATTTGACACTGCCACTACACAGCCTCTTGCATCTTCATGAGCTTTCCATGTGAGGAAAGGTGTTCTGCAGCCCATGTTAACCATTTGCAAGGCATAAGAAGGTCTGGAACAGAGTCTAGATCAAACTGCATCATTTTATTTTATCAAGACAGAGCTAAAATGTATGTGACCAAGTGCTCTGTGGAGCCTCTGTGCCTTGATCACATAAATATTCTGAAGCTTCAAGGCACATGCTTCTTTGTCAAGGTTGTAGCTACAGGGTTCATTAATTGTCTGGACATCAGTGGGGCTTGCGTCTATCAAGAAGTCTTAAGTCTGGAATATTTGCCCTGATAATAGGAATATTCTACATTTTGGAGGATAACCTTCCAGAGAAGGTTCTTTAAATAATGTAATTCTGTGCACATTATATACATCAAAAAATTTCTGTGGAAACTTTTTCTGAAACACCATTGAAAGCACTTACGCCATTCCTGGTGCAGATTGCTTGTAATCAACTTTCCTTTGCTCCTTATATACTAAACTTCTTAGACGTGTTTTCTTCTGGCCCATAGGGATGGGTCCTGAATCCAAAAATGAGAAAAGAATTAATGAAGTACTTTTTCTAGGATTTGGCATGAGTAAGACAGTCATTGGTTACTTTGTCCTTTCAAACTGCCAATTTTAGATGTGGCCATTAAAGGCTCTAGGGCATTTAGACCTTACCATTACTAGTAGGATTAGCAATATGGCCAAAATGTTCTTCCTAATGGAGTCCAGAGTGATATTCCAGACTGCAGTGTGACCCCCAAAACTCACTTGGCTGCATTCCCCAGGTCAATTTTTCACAAGCACATTATGAAACACATTCATTGCTGAATGCCATATAATGTTGTTTTGCAAGCTAACAATGCACATATTTTTATGTATTTTGAAATGTATTTGTGAAAGAAGTAGTTATACTTAAAATACAGAACAAATAAGTGAATATAAAAAACTTCAAAACATACTAAATTCCCAGACTCCACCCTTTGCTCCATCATAGATAAATCAACAGTGTAAAATTGTTGTTTTTCTCTAGAACAAAAGTTTCACAGCTGTATTTAAAAGTATGCTGATGAAAAGTGATTCATAAGGTGAAGTAATAATTTTTATACAGTGCATTTGGCAGACCCCAGCCAAATTACACCATAAAAGAAATATTATATTTGACAGCAAACTGTTAGCGATGTGAAATCTGAGAATGAAAACTATCTGAAGACTTACTTATGACTGTGCTACTCTCTGATCGTACCCTGTTTTTCTTACTCAGTTGTGGTCACTATATGTTCTTCCCATCTTTGTGAATTTAAGCTTTAGAAAAATTTCTAACCTCCTTCTGTTGTTAATTAATTCATGTTTGTTTGATTTAGACATAATTGGATTACATCTAATTTGTTTGCTCCAAATTGTTTGCTACATATAATTCTTACAAGCTAAATATAAAAGTAATTAAACTTTAAAAGTTTTGGGTTACCTTACAGATTTTTAAATTACATCCATTTTGTCTACTGAATTTTCATTTAAAAAGAGCACGTGTGGTTCACCAAAATGCTGTGTATATAATGCTGGATGACTTAAAACTGTAACAAATAATTACAAGGACTTAACAGAATGGCATAAACCCCTTTATTCCCTTTGGCATGAGTGACTTGGGAGCAAAAGGTTTCGACCTACAGGGTCAAGAATACTGTGTGGAGTGTTTGAGGGTAGTAGATTTGTCAGACAATCCTATTCAGGCACTGCTTTTCCTCTGAAGCTGTCCTGATGCTCTGCAATTAGTAGACAACAGTTATCAGGGATGGTAATGCTCCTTCTGGGCTTTGTTTGTTTTGTTGTTTGTATAGAGTACTGATTAGGGCTTCTGAGTGTGGAATTCACTTGCACGTGATTTATTTTGTATGTCTAGGATGTGTTCCAGCTGTTTAGGTTTGCTTTGGGTTTTTTTATCCTGGGAAATCATGGTTTCAGATAGCAGCCAAAGTAGCAAACTTTGAGAAGTTACAAGCAGTTCTTCTTAGTAAGTATTTCTTCTTAGCTTGAGAGAATTTAGTTTTCTATCTATCATGAACTTTATTTCTATATTTATTATCTTTCTCAAAAAAAAATCCGGTATGTTACTTTTTTAGGAATTGAATGAAACATTCGTCAAGGATTTATAAGAATCTATTGAGTAAAGTTAGAAGTGAGGATGTCACTACATCTGTGTATTCTAGGAAACCCGTGGGATATTTTACAAAAGAATGTGCCCTTGCTTAAGCTTCTCATTCAGAAATTAAACCCCTATTGATACATGGAAACAGACTCCTATTCATATGTTCCATATGATTTGTAGCATCCTAATCCTTGTCATGAATCCTTTCCTTATTCTCAGCATCGTAGACTGAAACACATCAATTCAAAACATGACNTTTTTTTTTTTTGAACATCAGCTCTTGGTTGAATACAGCTCTAATCATCTCTTTTCACAAGTGCTAGGGGTTTCCTAAATCCTCTTGGAGAGTTGTTTATTTTCAGTTATTTAAAAACTTGTCCTCCGTGCATATAGTAAAATTTACTATGACTCTGCACATTCATGCAAATACCTAATTCCATAAACCTTAAATTTCTTCCACTTTTACTAGTTCTTATACTTTTCACCTTAAATTATCAGTATATTTTTGGTGAAACATGCAAAATACTACTGTTTTTAAAAAATGATTTATTTCTAGTAGCCAATAGAAAATAATGAATTTAGTTTAAATTTAGCAAGTAATGGGTAGATTGAAAGCCATGCAGCTGCTATATACTGCCTGGTTTACATACTTGTTAATAACTTACTTGACTTCAGTGTATTTTTGTTGAACTGTGGTTGCCATACTAAAGTAAAACTTTTGCTGTAGTTTCTTGCTGGATTACAAGTAAAATTCTGAAACCACAATAATCTTTACCACAGCTGGTTAGTATTTATAACTTTATTATAAACAACTAAAATGATATAGGTCCAAGAATTACCATCTGCCGTATGAAGTTAGGAACACTGTTCACATAACGTTGATGAGTATATTAAAGTAGTAAAAAAACACCATGCCACTAGAACTTGGATGCAACTCCACCTAATGACTGCAAATTAAAAATTAAGCAGCCTTGTCTAATCTGCCTTCATGGCTTTGCAGTATCCAGAGCAGTCCATGAGTCAGCATCAGGTGCAGTTAGAAAAAAGACACGTTCTGGCTTAGGAAAAGATAGATGGAGGAATGTAATCCCCTGAAGAAAACAGTCCAAATGTCCTGGCTATTACTTTAAACTTTTTCACTGGAAAGCTGTCAGAGCTGAAGGAACAGTTCATGGTGCAAATCTTTTGTCTGCTGATTTTTTCCTTTCCTGTTAAAATGTGTAGTATTAGTAGGTCAAGTGGGCCAAAAATTTCCTTTGTGTATTACTCTCTTTCTTTATTTTGCCGTATTTAGTTTGGTGCTGGAATTAAGGAGACATGTCATCAGCAATCCCTGTTTATTTATTCTCACTAGAGCCTTATAAAGGGAACACATTTCAGAAGCAAGACAGAGACATAAAGTCTCTCCTGAAGCACTCTGTACAAGAAAACTCAGAGGAAAAAGGAGAGAAGGGTGGCCAGCTTAACTGGATGGGTACATGCACAGCCCACAGTTTCATATTGAGTCTTTGGTCTATCAGTCACATTTGACATTGTTTCTTACAAAATACTGACTTTGAAAAAAGTGCCTGGCACAGACCAGTAGAACAGTTAATTCCAGTTGGCTGCACATTTGTATCAAGCGCAGAAGCAGTGGCAGATGTGCTTTCTGGCTCTCCTGCAGCTGTCTCACAGTTGTATTCCACAGCCAAGCCCATTATGTCACTTCTCCAGTTGTGGATTTTGTCCATGGGGATTTATTTACCTGGTGGTGCCTCTTCTTTGGGCTGATAACTGACAAGCACTGGATACCTCCTTTACTTTTTCTTCGTGGAGTTAAGCTCCAAAACTGACCTTTACTTTTGGATAACAAACACAATGTATCACCATTCCCAGGCCTGCTGGGATTGCAGCCGCCTGAAGGTTTGATTGCAAAACCATTTTTATATGGCTCTATATTTTCAACAACAACAAAGTGCATTGAGCTTGCTGGCTAAATATAAAATAAGGACAAGATTAATTTTTATTCTAGGAGGACAAATGGTTACATTTGTGACTTGAACATTAAAAGAGAATGAAAATTCCAATATGAAACAGATGGATTCAAAGTTGAAATGTGATTTTCTTGCTCTTGTTTACTATTTTTTGAGGGTTTTTTCAGCTGAAGGAACCAAGGGTTGACCATGGGCTGATCTCTTCTGGTTTTTATTCACTGCAATGATACTTTGTTATCAAGGACAAAGAAACTTTCAGAACAGCTTTAGAGAATCTCTACTTTCTGTTCCCCTCTTAATAAGGTTATGCAGTTGGTTTAAATTTTGCATATGTGAGGACATTTGTGTTAAGTGTTGGCTCTATTTTTCAGTCTTTTAATGTAGAATAAAAAGACTTGAAGTCATGAAAGGTTGTCTTATTTTCTCCCCATTCATGTCAATTATCTGGCTTTTATTTTTCTTTAAAGTTTTCAGTAATGTAGAGTCCATGGCATTCTTAAGCAATCTATTCTTAGCCTTTTTTTGGATAAGAGTTTTACAGAGTCTAATTGAATATGTCTTGATATGCTTTTGGTCTGTTCCTTCTTCTCTCATCCACAAACATGAGGGAAACAGATTATTTGCTTTACTTTGTAGCAAACTTCAGGAGCAAAGAATTATCACATACTGCTATATTTTTCTCCCCCTTGTCTCCCTCTACTCTATTCCCCTTTGTGATGCACAAGACAATTTATTTCAGTTGATAAAGCTTGATAAATGCAATAGAGCAAGACAATTCAGTGTTTTGCAAGTTGTAGGCTTTCTTTTGCAATCCAAATCAGATTTTGCTTTTTAATGCTTCGCAGTTCTTATCCTGTATTTGTGTAGCTGATTGTTTCTACATATATATAATGCACATGCAGGTGATGAATAGCATCCTGGGGTTTTTTTGTGAGCCAATCTCTTCCACTTCATAAAGTCATAGAATCACAGAATGGTTTGGGTTGAAAAGAGCCTTAAAGATCATCTAGTTCCTGCCTCCCTGCCATGGACAGGGACACTTTTCACTGAACCAGGTTGCTCAGAGCCCCATCCAGCCTGACCTTGGACCCTTCCAGAGATGAAGCATCCACAGCTTCTCTGGGCAACCTGTAACAGTGTCTCACCATGCTCACAGGAATTTTTTTCCCTGAATTCTAATCAAAACCTACTCTCAGTTTAAATTTACTGCCTCTTGTCCTAAGACTAAATGTCTTTCTAAAAAGTCCTACTCTGGTTCTCTTGTAACCCCTTTAGGTATTAGAAGGTGATATAAGGTTTCTCCAAAGTCTTCTTCAGGCTGAACAGTGCCAACTCTCTCAACCTGTTTTAGTAGCCCTTGTAGCCCTTTTCTGCTCAGTATTATCTGCAGATGTAATAGGCATGCACTTTTTTCTCTGTCACCACTCTCACTACTGAAATTACTGAGTAGCAGACATCCCGAATTGGTCCTTGTGGAGTATCACTTAGTACGTCCTTTCAGTTTTTCAGGAAGCTGTTGACAACTGCTCTTGTCTAACCCATTTTGTATTCATTCTGGATATCTTCTGTTAGATATGTTTCTGTGGTTGTTTTTATAAGAAAATGTCACATGCTCTAGGTCCAAAGTCTCAATTAAGTCGATAGCATATGACACACATCACTTTGCATTCCTAGTCACAAAATGAGACCAGTGTTATAAGCATTTTTTTTTTTTTTAATAAGCGTATGTTCATTGTTAGTCATGTCCTCGTGATTGTCTTCCAGGTGCTCACAGGGTCTGTTTATGTATTACCTTCCTCCTTAGGAAGCCAGTTGAATTGCAGTTTTGTCTAATTCCTCCTTTCCCAGACAGTGTAATAGTGTTAAGCACTGTCTTTTCTAAAAATAACTGAACATCCCACAGTTATGTAGCTTTCTCACTATTGAGGTCACTTTGGTGGCTCACAATCAATCTGTACCTGCCCTTCTCTAGGAATGTCAGGAAAATTCAGATTATGGTACATACTTTGCAGCTGACAAAAGCAGATGTAGTATATTTACAAAGTGAAATAATTGTGGGAAGTGGTTTAGTGTTCTCCTAAAGGATTCCAACAGCATTTAACTTCCCAGCAATAATTTTTGGAAGATTAGTTTCATAAATACCATGTTCTTACTTAAATTAGTTAACTGCAGCAAGAAGGATACAGTGTAACGTAATTAATTTTATTTTTCTTCATATTTTTGAGGAAATCTTGTGTTTTGTCTGGATGCTTATATACATTCTTGGTATGGAGTTAATTTTTTCTTAAAAAATGTTTTTTCAAAAAATCAGAATTGGGAGTATTACAGATGTTCAGAAGCCACATTTACATGTTTATTAGAAGAAAGGACAAGAATTGTCCATCACAGAAGTGACAGATCCTCCCTTTGACTGTGGCCTGTAGGCTTGGGCTTTGTGTCAGGTCACTCCAGGTCTCATGACCCGTCTCTCAAGTTGGTCTTTTTGGTTTTATTTTGGGTTTTTTTAGTGATGCAACTTTCTATTCCAAATACTGCACCTGGATGTGCAGCACTAAAAATATGGTCTAATTGACCAGTACTGTAGTAATTTAAAATAAAACTGTTATTGTAGAGTAAAATGTGGTCTCTTGCTGAAGTATAAGCCAGCAAGGGAGTTACTTGGGAGTGAATTTCTGTGGTTGCACTGAAATTTGGTTTTCAAAATAGTGTTTTCTTGAGGTTGTGCACAAACACTTTATTCACTCTGTGGTTTTTCCAGAGCAGATTTTACATTTTAATGTAATTTAAAGACTTCCCATGGTACTTAAAAGCATCAGAGGCAAACACCACCGCATTCATCTTGGAGATGTGGGTGTGAACTCTGGGTCAGCGGGTAAATCTGCAAGGGGCAGTCATCATCACAAAGAAATGGAAGTTGAATTTCAACAAACTTTGCAACATGGTCATTTGGTTTGTGTGTAACAACCATCTGACTTTGTCCTAATGCTTATGGCTAAATACTTGTAACAGTCTCGATGATTTTGGCAACATTCTGCATTATAGGAATTAAGGATATTTCTGAATAATAGAGTCAAGGTCTCAGTTCAAGTCAATGTGCTAAAAATAACTCACTGATCTTCACTCTCTGTCCTAGCTTAGCAATGGCCTGGGCACATTCAGAATGATTGCTAATTTCTTTAAAATATATTTATAGCTTTTCATTTCATTATATATTTATTCTGATAATGTATTTTATTAAATGTCAGAGACAGAGTTAATAAATATAAAATTATAAATATATTTTCTCCTTTTAATCATATTTTCCTCAAATTGAAACAAAGCAAACAGCCAAACCTTTCCCTGAAATCCAATTACAGGATCATTTCTGAAAATCAAATATTGTGTCTATTTCATTTGAATGCTTGAATTAATCTTTCAGTGAGAGGTTTCGCTCACTGAAATTTTGAATAATCTACAAATAGCATTAAATATGTTTACAGAAAACAGTTTCAACAAATTTAGCCTCTTATTTTTTCTTTTCTCTCTTTTTTCTTTTTTTTTTCCAATTGCAGAGAGCCGGTAGAAAAAGCCAGAGGAAAATTTGTCAGTAGATAAACTTAGCACAGGTCCCCTTCTAAGATAGAATCACTGCAGATGCCACCATTATTTAATGAGTTGTGGTTCTAAGATTATTTGTTTTTTAATCTCATAACAGCATGTCCTTTTAGCAACTGACTCATTGTTCCAACAACAATGAGACAGCATCAGTGCAGCCCTGGCTCCAGAGGTGGACGTGGGTTTGTACACGTGTCGAGGTACATTTCTCTGTGTCCTCATGCCTCTAGAGACAATTTGACTTCCCATCTTCGTGTCTCCAGGGTTTTTTTCCATTTCCTATTTTTGTTCTGTGCCTGATTTGGAGAGAGTGTTTGGGTTTTGCTTTAACAGAAGGTTGTTGTATTTTGTTAAAACTCATGTAAGGAAAAGGTCAAAATTGGATAGTGGAAAAGTTACAGCACTTTGCAAAATTCAACAAATCATTTGAACTAAACAGATAAATGCTTAACTTCATTGTTTAGTCAGTTTTGTAAATTGCTTGGAGAACTGTATTCAGCTCTGAAGTCCTCAGCACAGGAAGGACATGGACTTGTTGGAGAAGGTTCAGAGGAGGCCATGACGATGATCAGAGGGCTAGAATACCTTTTCTGTGACAAGCTGAGCTGTGGTTGTTCAGCCTGGAGAAGAGAGGGCTCCTGGGAGACCTTAGAGAACCTTTGAGTACCTAAGGGGGATTTATGAGAAAGGTGGGGAAAGACTTTTTAATAGAACCTGTAATGACAGGGCAAGAGTTAATGTTTTTAAACTAAAAGGGTAGATTTAGACTGGATATGAGAAAGAAATTTATTATTATAAGGGTGGTGAGACACTGGCAGAAGTTCCCCAGGAGGGTGGTAGATATCCCATTCAGAGCTAGGCAGGATGGGGCTCTGAGCAACCTGATCCGGTGGAGGGTGTCTCTGCCCTTGGCAGGGGTATTGGACTAGAGGATCTTTAAGGGGTTCTATGTTGGCTTCTGTTAGCTGTGTAATGCAGGGGCTTTGATGAAGGATTTTGAGATGGGAATGTGGCCACCCATCCAGATGATTGAATGATTCAGTTGTTGCTCCTGAGCCCACAGCACAGCATTGTTGGTATGAAATGATATGGAACATCTGCATCCAGCTAAAATAACAAAAATATTTTGGTTGTTTTCAAGATCTCGTAAGAGAAATTCCACTTACTGAAATTGCAGTTACTTGCACATTTCAGAAAGTGCTAATCTCTGAAGAAAGGAGAGTGTTGTAAGTAGTAGGATAATTAACATCACTAGAAATCTGATTTTAATTTGACAGTAACACAGAAAACTTGATTAACAATCAGATGTGAAATGCTGATTGATTGCAGCTTTGGTTTAGACCTCTGAATCCAGTATTGTAATTTAATTTCAATAGAAACAGCTTTCTTTTCAATTGCAGTGTCACATTCTTCACAGATTGGTAGAATTGTTGTTCTAAAATGTAATTCCCTGCATTTACATGAGAGCTTAATGGGACCATAGGTCACTGTTGACTACATGGTTTGTCATTTCCATGCACCTTTTCTTTCCAAGTGTTGTAAATGATGCATTCAATTTAGGTTAAGGAAAAAATGTACATTCTACATGGTGCTAATCTCACCCTTCTCCTTGAATGTTGTCCCTACTTACTCTTTCTTGGTTATTTTTTTACAAAATATGGGTTTGTATTCACTGCACATGATGGTTGCGAAACAATGGCCTTTTCAAAAGATCATTTTATACTTCAGGCACAACTAAAAGAAATGCCATGGATACATTCTTTAATGTTTTAGTGAAACACGCAAAAGTTAACTATCTGATTTGGAAACACAAGTTATGAGTCTTTTGATTGAATTTTGATGCTGGCTACATTTGCACATTTTAAAATGTACATTTTAAAATGCACATTTAAAAGTTAACTATCTGATTTGGAAACACAAGTTATGAGACTTTTGACTGAATTTTGATCCTGGCTACATTTGCACATTTAGAAGTTTGAAGTATAAGTTTTATGAACTCCAACTCCTCTGATTCAATTATTTTTAATGTGATTTCTGAACATGTTTTCCCAAAGTTACATGTTGTCCATGGGGTACAAGATTAGATTTTTTGCTTATAATTGCACCTTATAATTTTTTCATATTTCTGTCTTGAATGGGTAAGACCTGTGTGTAAAGATAGAAGGAAAATACATGTTTAATCTAAAAAACCAGAAACTCAAAAAGAGAGTCTGGGTATTAATATTTTTTCCCATAAATTTACATCTGGATTTTCTCTGTGCAATTATTTTTTAAGAAAAAGAAACGAGCTTTTGAGAATAAGGTTTGAAGGACAGTTGGGGGGAATTGTGAAAGAGCAGCTCAACATGTAGGAAGAAAGAGCAAAAGAGAAAATGAAAAAGGAAGAAGAGAAATAGATACAGAAGACATCTCAGAAAAATGGCACCTGTTGCTGTTGACTTTCAACACTGGGGAGTGGATGTGGAATGAATCATTTAAGATCATGGACTCTAGCTGAAAAACAGAAGGAGGGAGATATAGTAACCTCTCTTAAGTGACTTAGAAAACAGATTATCCTCTAGAGATCAGCATAGATCACAAAATACTATAGATAGCCTTTAATTCCTAGAAGCAAGGGATTTAATACCAAGAGGTATAGCTGGCATGTTCAGACACAGCCACATTTCATCACTGTGATCCTCTCTTCTCCATAAAGAAGACACCTTAACTTGGAAACATGGTCCCCCTGACCAGTCTTCACAGGCTGAGGTAGTGCAGTAAAATGCTAACACATGTCCTGGGCTTGAAGTGCTTCCTTCCCACGTGGCCATAATGAGAGCTCTGCATATAGGAGTTTCTAATTTACTCTTACCCTGAAGGATAACATAAGCACTGTGGGGATATTGTTAAACATGGCATGTTGTTACTCCTGTGAACTGCTTTCTGCTTACCAGTTCCATAGGTGAAAAGTGGTGTTCCCTCAGAAGGTTTCTTGTTCAGGGTATATCTGTTGATCACAGAGAAATCTTGAGAAGAGCTATAACAAGGCATACTAATAAAAAACCCCAAAACAGACATACTAATAAAAAAACCCCAAGTATAATTGCTGGCATCCAGCCTTAGAGTTCAGTGTGGGAAATTCTTCCTGCAGGATGGAGGGAGAGTACAGTTAACTCCTATATAGCACCTCTTTACATATACAAACATAATTGCAATCAGTTTGTATCTTGTTGGAAGTATAGTTTGTATCAAGCCCTGGCTCTATTCCACTTTTGCTGTTTTCTTTATGAAAAAATAAATGTGTGTGGTCATAAGTTAAATTTATCTTATAAATATGCACTATTAAAATTGACTCTATTTGCTCATGTGCCAGAATAGTCCCAGCAGGGGAATTTTGAAAACCCAAATTTATTGCTTTGGCTCCTTGATTCTTCTGCTCCTTTGGCTCCAACCAGGTCTCTGGCCAAACACAAGCTGGAACAGAGTAGAGCATTTCTGCTGTGTGATCAGGTACATGGTGCCAGCAGCGACAGCTGGCAAAGTCACTGGTGCTCTTGGCTTTGTATCAGGGACAATCTCCATCTGATGGGAAAATGTAGCCAAATTATGCCCTGTTTAAATTACTGCTTGCTGGGCAAAAAGCAGTGTTGCCCTCCTGCAGCATGGGATTTGGTCCCTGGGATATTCAGGGTGGTGGAAAACCCAGTAGTAGAGCAGTTTGGTTTAGAAGGAACCTTAATGATTGTCATGGGCCGGGACACCTTCCACTAGACGAGGTTGTTCAAAGACCTGTCTAACCTGGCCTTGAAAGCTGCCAGGGATGGGGCATCCACAGCTTCTCTGGGCAACCTGTGCCTCATCACCCTCACAGTGAAGAGTTTCTCCCTACTATCTAATCTAAACCTGCCCTGTCAATTTAAAGCCTTTCCCTGTTGTCCTATCACTACACGCCCTTGCAGAAAGGTAGGTGAGCTACACCCAGTTCCTCTGATGCCATACAACTCTATTATCCCAGGCTTTGCAAGTTGAATAGTACCCTAAATTTACTCCCTTAAAATTCACTATTTAGATTTTTCCCGTCCCAGGGGTGTCTGCAGTGCTGGGCACATGTAATGCATTGTGCTAGGCTCATTTGCAGCTTGAGTGGTTCATGGGGGTCAGCAGCAAAGTGCAGGCTTTTTCAGCCCTTAAGCAGTGAAGCATTAAGTAAAAGTTATTATAACCAATTAGTGGTGGCATTACTATTACCAATTAGTGGCTGTATGAAGCAAATCATTACTCTTAGTTCAGTTATTAGCAGCCAGGTGTTCATGAGACGTGCCATGTGCAGCCAGTGTTGTACCTCAACAGTCTCTGTCTAGTCCAGTCACTGAATTTGTGGTGTCTCTCTGCAAGGGGGTTGTGACAACCTCCCCCTCCCCCTGCAAAAAAGTTTAAAGTCCGTGTGTAGGGCTTTTTTGGTTGCTGCCAGTGTTGTGTACCTAGTGAGTGAATAAAAAACGTAATTTCAGTCTCTACACTGGCATTCTGAAACCTTAAATATAATGAATTCATGATCCATGATGTAACGCAAAAAATTAGAATTCCAGTTTTGTTGTTGATTGCCTCTTCATTCATAAGAGCAAAATGGCCATGCCAGAGAAGCAGAGTTACAATACAAATTACTCTTGACTGCAAGTATTGTTTCTCTAGGACTCCAGTTTATAAAACCCTTTATAAACAATATTTCCACACACCCATTAGTTTTGCAGAATGGCTTTACAGAAAACAGTTTAGACAGCAAACAACATTAGTTAAATTTTATTTAAGAGCTTAATTGCACTTTTTAGGTTTTTAAAATTAAATAGGAAGTTAAGGGGGGGGGAAAATTCTCATTGTGTCTTTAATGTCACTTCCTTACTGAACTATGTATTTAACTTAGATACATTTTTCAGGGAGATTCTTAGCTGTAGCTCCAAATACACAGAACAAGTAAAAAAATAAGAAAAGTAAGCATAGCTAATAAAATTCCAATATACTAAATACTTTCTGCATAGAAAATACTCCTTTTTTGTGTAATTAGAATAGCCATTAGAATTTTTTTTTTTCTTGGAGGAAAAAAGTAGAGGGTTGGAGTGCTGTTTTCTCTTCTGGTGATTCAGATGTCTCCTGATTTTCAATATTAGTGAAGAGAGGATTTTTGACATTTTCTTTGAGTTCAGTTTAAACGAAATGAATTGTAGGATAGCATCCATCAGGGTGCTTTGAGCAAAGCTGGGCAGGGACATCTGGTGGTGCAGTAAAGGAATCATTGAACACTTGCAACTAGAAGTGCAGTTGCATTGGAATGATTAAGAAGAAAAAATAATTATGGTCATACTGTTTCTGTTCTGATACTATTCTAGAAACACTTACATGCCTGTTTAGATTGCAGTTTGTGTATGGTTTTAATTTACTGGAAAAGTAGAAACTGAAGCCCTATTCATGAGCTAGCAGCTTGCAGGCGTAATGTGTTGGACACTCTTCACTCAAAAGGCATTTAATCTACAGTCAGCTGCAGGTTTAAAATCAAACTTATTAAACTGGACCGTGGTTCTGTGGATGGAGTGGGGTATATTTAAACCTGTGCATTTGGAGTCTGGATTTCTGCCAGTGATTCACTGTGATCTCTGGGCTAAGCTGATTTTACTTGTTGCAGTCCATCATTTAGTTTTCAACCCATCTCTGAGTCCACCTTTCTGTAAAAGTGCTGTAATAGTGTTTCATCTTCTGAATTATATGTTTGGATAAAGAATCACAAGTGAAATTGCTACATATCTTTGGTTTCAAAGTTCTATGTTAATTAAAGATACAATGAGCAATTTTATTTGTATGTATTTACCTTGAAAACCTATGGATCATAAATATGTGACCAGTATTTTAACTGCAGTCATTTTAAAAGAAAAATTATTTGCAATGAATTTTGGGGTGCTGTGTGTAACTGCACATGCTGACAAACCAAGTCCTTGGAAACATACATGTTGAAGGTAACCTTGGGAAGAATTTCCCAGGAGTATTTAGTGCTGTGATGTCTTACCAGCTCTGAACCAGGCTCTCCCCTGCCAGGAAAAGCAAGAGTTTCTTAATTTGTGAACATCTTTGATCTTGATATGTTTTTCCTGCTGTTCATGTATATCCAGCTATTGGTTGTACATGTTGACCATGCATGGAGCCTTCTGGGATATGGTGTCACCTGCTCTTGAAGGGTGTGGGCACAGCGCTTCCAGGGACAATGTGGTCTCTGCAGGTGGAAGCCAAAGGGTTTTTGTCATCTGCTTCTGTTAACAAAGCTTTTGTGACTGCTGTTCTGTCTTCCCTTAGAGTAGGTATGCTCTTGAAATGGTGGTGTTGATAAGTTACTGGTTTGTGTTTTGTGTATGGTGTCAGGAATGCATTTTTACCATCATGTATTCCCCATACAATTCTAAAAAAAATAAAAGAGAGGAAAACACAAGTATCTCCTCTCTCTTCTGCTACCGACATGGTTTTTCAGGAGGAATCAGTAGCAGCTCCAAGCTTTAGCTCCTTTCATTGTATCCTGGACAGAAAAAAAAGTCAATAACCTAAAGTTTCATAGCTGAATATGGGCTCCTTGCTGTGGTCATTCTTCACACAAGAACCCTATAGCTGGTAAGAACAGACATATATATAGAGAGAGAGAGAGAGAGAGAGCTGTAGATATATATGTATGTAGGTATATATATATACTATCAAACTCAGAATCAGAGCAACCACTGACTGTATAATTGAAAAACTGGGACTTTCAGATTAAGAGTCTTCTTACAGTAAGAAGCTGCAGAGATCAGCACTTTGCAAAGTACAAAAAATTATCTTAAAGTCAGAGAAAGTATTCCCTGCAGCTTTTCACAAAAAGGGTGGGTGTTTGATTGAGATCCAACCCTCCTTTCTCTCCTTGCAGTAAAACTTCTGTTTTGTTAAACTCATCATGACTACTTTTCCATAAAGCAACAGTTCTTTGTCATCTTGCATTGTTGCTCTAGTGGTTCTGTTACCATCCTTTAAAAATTTCTCCACTCTTGGTTTGGATAAAAAAGAGAAGCACTGGCATTTGATGCTGTGTCCTTTGTTTCAGAGATGTCCCAAGGCTGTGGTGACAACTGGGAATCAAGGATAGCCACAGAGTTGTTGCAAACATGCTGGGTTTTGTTAATGAAAAGCTGATGTTCCTCCACAGCCCTTCTATGTCATATTTAATCTGTAACACTTTATATTGCCAGCAGCCCATTATAGAGAAATCTGTTGGTTTTGTCTTCCAGGTGCAAAGATGGCTTGAAAGGATTTACATACTCTGCGTTAAAGTAAGTAAAGTTTCTGTGACTATGTAAGACAAGATTTTGAGGAGTCATACACAGTGCCAGCTGTATTGTAAGGAAAGAATATTCCTAAGAAAAATCATGCTACTTTAAAATTTTTCCAGCTTTTGAGTACACAACATATTTTGAAGAAGGCATAATCATAAAATCATTTGGGTTGGAAAAGACTTCTAAGATCATCTAGTCCAGCCTTTAACTCAACACTGCCAGGTCCACCACTAAACCATGTCCCTAAGAGCCACATCTACATGTCTTTTAAATACTTCCAGAGACGGTGACTCCTCCACTTCCTGGGCAGCCTGTTCCAGTGCTTGACAATCGTTTCACTGAAGAAAATTTTCTAATATCTGATCTAAACCTCCCCTGGTGCAGCTTGAGGCAATTTCTTCTTGTGTGCTAGCAAGAGAGAAATCTCTTCATATTTGGGACTGTTATTAAAGGAAACTCAGACATGGGATTATATGTTTTTGAAGGAGTGCTAATCTGTCTTTCTAAAACATGGGATTTGTGATAACCCATGTTTTCCTGGAAGCAAACGGCTGCTGTGTTTTTACCTGGAGCTTATTTGCTGCATTACAGGATGACAAAGTTTTTATATCTTCATTACCCTCAGCAAGACTGCCAAGGTACAGTGTAACTTGGATTATAGTGCATGGTGTTAGGAAACATCCTGCCATTGTGTCCTCTCTTGCCCTTGATACACAGTAATTCTGCACCTAAGATGAGCCAGTGTATTGACAATATCAACTTCTGGGTGAGGAAAGAAGGCTGAAGATGAGGCCGAGCAAAACAAAGTTGATGCTTTTGGTGGGAGCAAAAACATTTTGAAGATTCTGCAAAATAGATATTTTATAAAATTATTTTAGTAATTATCAACCTTTATGTAACTCCTTTTTGATGGAGATAATTGAGATATTTCAAGTGCATTTTTTTATTCTTGCTTAGTGTTCTTCCTTTGTCTGAGGGATGGACTTCCCTATTAATGCTTTTGGTTTTAGTTTTAAAAAATTCCTGGCATCAACTTTATCCTCCAGCTGAAATATATCTTTAAATATATGTCAATGGAGTGATCTTCTCTGAAGAAGTATGAGGCTTGGCAGCTGTATAAGATGGGTTTTTACAGACCTGGGAGTAACTTCAATCTAGTGCAAGACTTAGAGGCTTATACAGGACTTCATGTATTTCTCTGAATTATTTATGTAATTGTGTTGTTCTGTTTTGCTTTTTTTGTTCAGGTTCATTGTAGGGAAAGAAGAAATCCCCACCCATTCTTTTTCACCTGAAGCAGCATTTTCAAGAACAGATAGAAAAATCAAGCATAGTGAAAATGTATCACAGCCAATGAACATACTGGCACTAACAAAAAAGCTCATGGACAAAGTGTGAGTGAAAAAACCCAAAAGAAAAACAAAACAAAATTAATCGTTGTTACATAGAGAACTTAAACGTCTCTTAAGTTGTATTTGACAATAATACTTCTGTTTTACATTTCAGTGTTTTTCTATTTAATTTTTACTAGGTAGTTAATGAAGTTGCAAGTTATGAACTCTAGTGAAAGTAAAACTTGAAGACCTATATCTCATAGCTATGACTTGAAACATGCAGTTGTCTAATAAGAGAGAGCATATTCAGTCCATGATGAGTGCAGGATGGTGGTTGCTTTTTCTGCACTTTTCAGCAAAACCAGTTCATGGCATAGTGGTACTAGTGGTACTATTAAGGAGAAAAATTGCACAGAAACAGACCCTACTTATGTCACCATAAGTGACCATAAGAGTCTTTTGGGGGACCTACCTCCCTGCATTGCATAAAGGAGAACTACATAAAATAGGATTGATGGCACGTGGGCTGCCTCTGCTGTCAGGAGATAGGAAACTACAAAGCAAAGAGTGAGTCTAAAACTGTTTTGCACAAGGTCAGGTCTAGACATCTGAAGTTAGGCAAGGTAGGTGCCCCCCTGTCTACAGGATCCAATTCACTGTCTTTTAGTATGAGCTTAAAGAAGTGAGTGCAGTGAGGCTTTCACTCTGATATGTTCGGATGATTTACTTCTGCTGTGACTGATTCCTCTGCTTCAGGCACGTTGGATACCAGGAGGAGTCATTCATTTACAGGGAAGATGGAGTAAAAATTGGGTTAGGGGTATGTTCACATGACACCTATGAATCTTCACTGCCACTGACCTCTTCAAGAGCAGTTTTATGACCAAATCTGTACCTGCTGTCACACAGGAGAGTCTTCCAAGTGCATTGTGTACTCAAAGTAGTGGCTTATTTTACCTGCTCAGATGATGAACAAACATGAAGTAATCCCCATCACATGGTGACTTCCTATGATTTGCTGTGGGTTTTAGTTGAAAAATATGAGGGAAGTCCTCAGTGGTTTTTCAGGCATGACTGTATTAGACAGCAAAAGACCTACAAGGAAAAGTCACCTCCAGCCATAATATAATTCTTTTACCTGAATTGCTTATGCCTGTTTTATCTTAAATACCTGTTACTCAGTTTGCTAGACATAGTTCATAGCTCTTCTGTTGTTGGTTAAATACAAAGATTCAAGATGGAGAAGAACATTTTTTCTTTAAGGTTTTGAAACTCCCAGCTCAGACATTCAGCAAACTTTCAATATGGAGTTTTTATGCTCTCGCTGGGTTCTCTTCCATATGGTTCTTTTCAATATAATTGAGTCTAAATGCCGGTAACCTGAGCACATTCTCATTACAATTTTTGCTACATAAACTGACCTCACAGATGATTTATGGCCATTAGACTTTATAGTACACGATTCAAAACTTCCAAGATATTTGACATAGTATATAAATTGTGTAATTTATTTTACATTAAATCTTAAATACTTGGATATAGCAAAATATAATGTTCAGACCTGGTATGAAATTACTTATTTTAATTCTACATAATGCAGGGCTAGAAACTGTACAATCCACACATCACACCAGCCCAAGCCAGTCTGTTTTAAATGCTCAAAGTCAAATTCTCAGTCCAAAGGAAGAACTCATAAATATCTACACTGCAGAAGAAATAGCCCAAAAGTGAGAGGCTTGTAATTGAGAGAAGTCTCACAGGGTATTTCTGTGCATTTGTATGATCTGCAGTGCCCTTCAGTGACCCTTACAGTGATGTGAAAGGTGAAAGGACACAGGTAACAGATGGTTGTTTAAATATCCTTCCAGAACCATGGAGCAGAGACAAACCAGGAAAGGTCACATCACTTTTTGTTGACTACAGCAGAAAATTTGTTCTTTAATTTAGCATTTTATGGCAAGAGCTTGGATCCAAGTAAGTGTGCAGACACTTTTTTCTCGGTATACAACTAAAGTATTGTTAGTTTTTATTGTCCTTTTATGGCATCATAAAAGTTCACAGTGCCCTTCAGTGGGTAATGGGGAGAATGAGTGCTGGGCAAATAGCACTTTATGTATTTTTAGGCAAGAAAAATTTATGAAGTCTCCTGTCGCTGACGCTGAAAACAGCTACGAGTTAATACGTGTTTCATTATGCTTTTTGCAGGTGCAAACATGGCCCAAGGCATAGATGCTGTAAACACTATGGAGATAATTGCATCTCATACTGCATTAAAGTAAGTGCAGAAAAAGTTCGATTGACAAACTCTGGCAAAGAGGGGATAAAAATCTGTAGTCAGGAAAAGCATATGCTTAGGAAGTGAGAAATGAGCCTGTTACTCATTCTTCTTCTATTGAAAATGTGACAAACCAGAAAACAGATTTTCTCAGTTTAGGACTGGGCGGTGGTGGGGTTAAAGTTCTCTGGTCTTTCAGATTAGCTGTAGTGAATGAGTAACACAAAATGTGTGGGAAAAAATGGACTAGCAAGCAAGGAACTTGTTTAACTATGTGATGCACTTCACGGCTGAGCCCACTTGTGACTCCCCCTAAATAAAGCACCTGGAATGTGCTGCTGTGGCAGGCGGCCGTGGCTCCCGTGCAGCTGCACAGCTCTGGAACGTCGCTGCCGGGCACTGGGTGCACTCCTCCAGTCATTTATTTTAAGGGCTTGGGGTAATGAGAGATCGGTCACAGTTGCTACGCCCAGGAAGAGCTGTTTGTCTCTGATGGTAGAATTCATCCTCCATTTTTAATGTGATCAGTGCATTTTTTTTTTTAAGAGAATTACTGTGCAGAAATTTGTGTTGGCTGGCATTGGGTTGGCACAGGTGGTACCACCTGCTGTGCCTGTTTTGGGAGTTGGTAAGAGTCCGGAAGATCCCAGTCCCTTGACAGTTGACCTGTTTTTATATATGGAGCAGCAAAAATGTATTTGGGTATCTTCAGATGCTTTTAATGTGTATTACTTTCAAAAATAACTTTTTAAAATGTTAAAAGAACCTGAGGGATGGGGAGGAAGGTGGATATTCAGGAGTACACATCCTTTTCACTTATTGATTCAGCATAATTTTGTTTTGTTTTATATATCCTTAAATGGAATGAGGGGAGGAAAAAACCTCACTGATAATAGAGGTCAATAAAGACTTGACCTGACAAAAAGTAAATTTTAAAAAGGAATTTTTATAAAGCTATTCTCTCTTTAGAGAAGACAGTTGTGCATTTGAAATTTATTTTATTCTTGGACCCATCCTCTGTAGTATTTTGATATAAATTATTCTTGACTACAGTAGTCTAATGAGGAAGATATTGCTGAAGTAGCAGTCAGATCCTCTAATTTTCTCTGTTCTTTTTATTTAAATGAAAAAAATGAGTGAAAAATTTTATTTTTATGTATTTATATTTTTAAAGATACAAAATACTTTAAAGTTCTATGACTGTTCCTGGAGTTGATCAGTAACAACTGTCAGCTGACATGATTTGAGCATGTTTTTGTAATTTCTTTTCTGTAATGGAGCTTTCAGATCTGATAACGATGTGATTAACTGCTTATTGGCAAAATTTCCCCTTAGTGCTATTTTCCCTTACCCTTAAACAACTTGTCTTCTTATTAATACATCTATGCTTTAACTGTCATTTGCATGCTCTTTTTCTCCTGCTTCACATTTAAATGCACATTAGCTCATTGACATCATCATGGCTTTTATGTAACATTCAGTAGTGTCACACCACTTGAGTTCATTGACTTCCCTTCAAACTTTAAATACATGAAATGTTTTGTGCCTGTAAATGTCTGAAAAGAGCTGTGACAGAAGCAGCAGAACAATATTTTTCTTCTTTTGGATTCTAGTTGTTTACAGTGAGGAGCCATTAGCCAACAGTAGAAGTCCAGATGTCTGTTTTTTCTGCTGGTGCTGTGGAAAGGGCCAGATAACTCTCCAAATTTACTAGTGACTAGGGTGACCTCAAAGAAGGTCATAGGATCATACAATGGTTTGGGTTGGAAGGGACCTTAAAGACCATCTCACTCCAGCCCCCATGCTATGGGCAGGGACACCTTCCACTAGAGCAGGTTACTCACAGCCCCATCCAAACTGACCATGAGCAGTTCCAGGAATGGGGTATCCACAACTTCTTGAGATTCTTAGGATTGTAGTTTCAAAGTTCTGTCTCTTGAAGGAATTTGGGCTACTATATACCCAGAATAAAGAATAAATATCTTAATTAATTAACTTTAACTATCTTAACTAATTCCTAATGTATTGCAACAGGTTGACTGAGTTTTTGGTATGTTTCTGAACTCTGTTTATGTGCACATGTGCTTTTCTGAATTTGAATTACAGCAAGTATCTTGAATGCATTATTAAGAAATTGGTTTATCAGAAGCAGAAAGAAAGGTTTATTAGACAAATTCTGGAGATGTGTCATTACACTGTGCTACTATTTATGGCTGATCCGAGCTCCAACTCAAAACCTCTGTAGAGAAATGGCTCTTAGCAGAGTTTTCTTTGCTCACTTGTGTTTATTATAGTGTCCTGCATATGCTCTGCTATGTACGATATTGATTCTTACTGGATGTCTTTTTATGGAAGATAAAAGTTACAATACTGTGCATGAATTATTAGATACAATACTTCCTGTGACTGTGAAAAAACACCTGTAGTTGTGATATGATTTCATCTGGTTGAAGTAATGAGCTAAATAGAGAGATTTTGCACAATACTTGGTATGTCATGCACATCAACACTAAATCTCAATCCTTTGGTTCAGCACTTCTAATATGGCTACTAATAGGAATAAAATCAGGGATGTGTTTGAGTGTTTCTAGTTGTAATTTAGATGTTTCCTCACCCCACTGAAGTCACCTTTCCTCGGTAAAAACATCTAATACACCATTCTGCTGTTTCTTCTTTTGGGCTTTGTTCTTAACTGCTGGGTTTAGGGCTTCTTCTTCTTCTTTTTTTTTTAATTTTTTTTTTTTTTTAATACATGAAGGAATGGAATTTTTTCAATCAAAAAAAAAATGCTGTTGGATGGCTTGATGACTTTGATTGGATGACTTATTTTCTTCCACTTGATTCTCATAAACCACTTCTTGAGGAGCAGGAAGAGTAATTGATTCAGGAAGAGTTTATTACTGGATGTTTAACCACAGTAAAATTTTATGAGCTTTATGATGCATTATAAAATTCTTTAGGAGGTAAAAATGGTTTGAGTTTCTGGGACTGAAAGATTGCTCAATCAAACCCCCTGCCAGATTTCCTGGAATTGTGTCCCTGTCACTGTAATAGAACAAGGTGCCTGCCTTATTTGCAGGTAAGTGCAGAAATAGTATTCACATAAAGCATCTGCCAAGCAAAAACTGGGTAAAATTTATTCAGAATTATTTAAAAATATTCACCTTAGGGTAAGAATAATGGTAGAAAGCATTGGAGGAAGTTAGAAGAAACTGGGGAGAATAATTTGGAAAAAAAAGTGAGTGTGTATTTGTGTCATGTTAAAAAAAACCCCAACAGATCTTTATCCAAGGTGGAATGGTAAGTAAATTCTTTGGAAACCATTTTTTCTTTTCTCAGTACCTCTGCACATGAAGTCCCTTCCAGTTTCACCCTTCCCCTTGCTGCAGGCATCCCACAACCTCATGTTTGGCTGAGGCAAAGTCCATGAGCACGTGCCAAGCCACCAGGGTTAACTTCTAATTCTCCCACTTTCTGAAATTTATTTTTGGTGGACTTTTTCCACCTTACTGTTTTCTCCAGACATTTGAGTGTAGAAGTGCTCTTTTTTTTCCACTGCACTGCTTTCCTCTATAAACTCATTTGTGGTTAAAAGCTGGTCAGTAACCTGGAAATGAAGTCATCAGGATTATTTCAAAGGACAGAATTTTGGAGTAGAAGAGAAGGCTCTCTCCTGTGACCTTTCAGAAGTTAATAGAAATTAAAGAAGAGTCAGTTGTCTCTGATTTTACTGCTTTTGCTATTTTAGAGGGTAACTGGGAAAAAGAAGTCTTGAGTTTGAAGGTGAGGATAGGATACATTTATGCATTTTACATATTACCTTCAGAGTGGGTTTTAAACTATTTGATGTCAAAATAAAACCTTCTGTAGAAGCTTTTGCTTTTCCTTTTTCAGAATTTGTGGTTTCTTACCACAAAATCTCTCTTTCTTTTCTCTAGGGCTTCATTAGGATGTTTAGCATCGGTTACCTGATCCAGTGTTGCCTTCGTATTCCTTCCACCTTCCGGCATCTGCTTACACAGCCATCACGGCTACTTTCCCTCTTCTACAACAAGGAAAATTTCCAGCTTGGAGCTTTCCTGGGATCTTTTGTCAGTATATACAAAGTAAGTTTATAGCTTACTGAAATGACAAATGCTGTGTTTTTTATTTCACTTTTCAGAATATCACAACGAGCTAAAAGGTCAAGCTGCTTAGTAGTACTGGTACTGTTTCCTACAGCATGTCACTGACAAATTTTATACTATTGCAATAATCAAACTGTAAACAGAAAGCTATTCTCCTAATCTGTGTGTTTTTTCTGTAATTTCTAAATAAACCACGGATGGATGTTGCAGCTTGTTTCCAAGATCAAGAGATAGAGAGTACTTCAGAGAAAGTGAATTCAGATTTCAGAGGGATTTGCTGCTACACAAGAGCATTTTAGTGCAGGCAGAAGTAGTGACTGCAGTAGCATCTGTGTTGCCAGAGAGAAGCCATGTGCACATTTTGTTGGCTCACATAGCTGGAATTCTTACTTGACACTAAATAGCAGGAGACTGCAGAACATACAGTGTGTATGAGGAGACATTGCACTTACTGCTTGGAAGTCTATCCTTTTTACCCCATTATAAGATGACAGATTGTGAACTGGTACGCATTCATACAGCATTGTTGGAATTATTCAAATTATGTTTATTTATGCCAAAAGAGAATGTGACAAAGCACATGCAGAATATATTGCACAGTGCAGTGCTGAAGTGTCTTTTGCATGTTTGTATTCTTAATCACATGGCATTTTTCAGCTGCCACTGTATATGCTCTGCAAATTCAAGATCATGCTGTATTATTCAGGGTAAATATTATTTACTGAAAAATAAAAGAGGAGGTCTTACACATAAGCAAAACAGCATTTCACTTGATTAATAATTAAATTGAGAGACAAGAATTTGTAGGTTACAGAGTCTAAAATTTTGGATGACAAAAGTGCAAATGAGCTGTTCAGAGTTTGCTTGAAAATTAGATTTTTGCTTAAACTTTTAAGAAAAAAGCCTTTAGAGAAGAAAAGCATTTAAACTGCAAAAGCTAAAAAGATTTTAAGAGCTCCAGTTGAGAGGTGCAATTCAGCCCAGTGGATACTCATTTTATGAGGGTGACATGTTCTGACCTTTATTTACTATTTTTAAGTGTATGCTCAGCACTGGTGAGGCCAAACCTCAAATCCTGTGTTCAGTTCTGGGCCCCTCACTGCAAGAAAGACATTGAGGGGCTGGAGCATGTCCAGAGAAGGGCAATGGAACGGATGAGGGGTCTGGAGCACAAAGCTGATGAGGAGTGGCTGAGGGAGCTGGGGGTGTTTAGCCTGGAGAAAAGGAGGCTCAGGAGGGACCTTATCTACAGCTGCCTGAAAGGAGGGTGCAGCCAGGTGTGGGTCAGTCTCTTTTCCCAAGCAGCAAGGGACAGGACAAGAGGAATTGGCCTAAAGTTGCCCGAGTGAGTTTTAGATTCAATAGTAGGAAATATTCCTTCACCTAAAGGGTTGTCAAGCACTGCAACAGGATGCCCAGGGAAGTGGTGGAGTTGTCGTCTCTGGAAGTGTTCAAAAGGTGTGTGGATGTGGCACTTGATGGTTTAGTGGTGGACTTGGTGGATGCAAGATCAACAGTTGGGTTTGATCTTAAATGTCCTTTCCAGGCTAAAGATCCTCCAATTCTATGATTTATTGTGTGTAACTGTTTACATTTTGTAACGTACACAAATTTGAGTTGCATTATATTTTTCTTCCAGTCTAAATAGGCTTGTAGGGCAGCAAAGAATATAGTCACTCAAAAAAATTGGACCATGGCAAAAAGAAAAAAAAAAATTAAATGCTTGGTGCATTTTGGATCCAAGGAAGTATGCAGTCCTACTCTTTTAGATTAATGTGTTTTCCTAGTTCCAGAATTTATTGGATGCATGAAAAAAATCTCTAGGGCTTTGGTATGTAGTTGAAAAAAACCCTTTGTCATGGAAAAGAGTCTAGACAGGTACAGCAAATGAGGATGACATGAATTCAAGATTAGCTTTGGTATTAGATTGGAAATCAAATTAGATTAATCTGCTATCTGATTTTGAAAGAAACGACAGCAGTAAATTAAAAGTTTAAGACATTGAAATGTTATGGGTACTGTGTCCAGCTCTCTGGACTTTAGTATCACCAGTGCTTTTAAAAAGCTTGTTCTTTAGTTGTGTTGATTTGTTGTGATTTTTTTGATGTAATTTAGTGTTTCTTGATGTGGTAGAGATTACCTAATGAGGCATAACGTGTCTCAATAATGAAAGTTTCTGCAGCTCCTAAGAAATTACAATGTGATTTTACATTTCCCTTACAAGACTCTTACAGTGGGAAAGTTTACCTCCTCGCTTATCAATTAAATTTCCTTTTCTTGTAACAACCTTACCATGTAGAAGATTGCATTTTCCCTGGAAGTGTTCAAGGCCAGGCTGGATGAGGCTCTGAGCAAACTGCTCTAGTGGAAGGTGTTCCTGCCCATGGCAGGGGAGATGGAATGAGATCATTTTTAAGGTCCCTTCCAACCCAAACTAATTTATGATTCTGTAATCGTGAGTATTCCACACTACACTCTTGATTCATGTTGTGTGCTATATTACTAGCTTAAAAGGAATACCTCCATTCTGTGTGTTATAAAGAAATAAGTAGGGCTAAGCCTGCATTCTGTTCACCTGCAGGGTACAAGTTGCTTCCTGCGCTGGGTCCGAAACCTGGATGATGAACTTCATGCACTTGTAGCTGGTGAGTCCATGGAGAGTTTGTGTTGTGTGTGTTGGGGCTCTGTAAGTATTCCTCTTGTCAGCCCTCCCATTCCCTTTTCAGACTTCTGTGAAGAAAACAGGACTTCGTTCCTATTCCTATGTACATCAAGGTTGTGTCAAAGTCACAGTGATGTTTCAAGTAGTGTCAAAGGAAGAGTTGCAATTAAAATTGTAATTTTAAATGTGGCATTTATGGTCAGCTCCAAGGACAGTGTATTACTATGTACACAAATATAAACTTGTCCTTTAATTTGCAGCTGTAGAGATGTGAGTTGAAAATACTGATTCTTCCATTCGTGACAGAATACACATTGGGCTCCACTGGGTCCAGAGAAAGACCCTTTTGCCATGGCATTCGTGTGGTGGTGAGGCCCTTCCCTAATGTGCATCTGTCACATGTGGAATCTCAGAAGTCTCTCATCCCACAGAGACCAGAGAAATTTGATATTGTGCTCCAGAGGGCTGAACTACAGATTTGTTTCAGCATTTTGAAACTTTCTCTTTTTAGTGATACAAACCATATTTGGAGGGCAACAAAAGAACATCACTGAACTGTGCTGTCTGTAGCAACAGAAATAAATAGTCCTGTGCAGTGTTTGTTGGGCTGACACACAACAGTGACCTTAACAACACAAATCACAACCTAACAATGCTTTTCTAATTGTTACAGGGTGTCTAGCAGGAATTTCTATGATGTTTTACAAAAGTACAACTATCTCTATGTATCTGGTGTCTAAATTAGTAGAGGTAAGTTATTACCCTCCTGAAAGAGGTCTTCATTTAATGTGTTTTTTCAAGGCAGAAGAAAGGAAAGTGAACTTCAGGGGTTTTGTCTGGCAATTCCAGTAAAATACAAAGTTGTATGGTGATGGTGTTTCAGTATATGTGTGCCAAGAGGCAATGCTGCCATGTGGTCTCATTTCTTATTTGCTTTCTTCTCTTTTACTCATTTTAAATGTCCTTTATCCACTGGTCTTCATGTATATTCTCCATTATTTTTTTTAATCTCCTGACAACCCTTTGCTGTGTAGCTTTTGCAGATTTTTTAAATCAGAAAGTTCCAAGAATATCTGTTCTGCCAGAAACATAAATCAAACCTAGTCCTTAATTGCAGATTTATTGCCAAAAGCTACAGCTTAACTTCCTGCCTTTGTTCCCTAATTTTGGCATTCAACAGTATAAGATAACTCAAAATAGCTTAGGTTTTAGTCTATAGCTGAAGTTGTTTGTTAGTGTATTACAGCTGATTGAATTCCCAGCTTTGAAATGAACTTTGTTCTAATTACTGGTCTTTGGGCTTGAATTATTTCTCTGAACTTATTACAATTAGGAGCCAAGGAAAAAAAAATAGTTACAGAGTTTGGATATGTTGATTATACTTTTCTAACCAGCATTTGATTTCTTACTGTGATTTTTCCAGAAAATAGAGATTTAGTCATGGTTAATTCCCTAACACCACCACTGGAATGAGTTGATAATGTTCTCTCACTGTGCATCATACCTGAAACAGATATTTCTCCTGCAGACCTTGAAGGCCTTGTTCTCTAGTGGTATTTATCCACCTCCACTACCAGAGCAGAATTCATTTTAAAGAACATAAAAAGAAGGAACTTTTTCTTGTTACACATAAAATTAAACATGAAAAGGGAAGATACTCTCTGTTCCTCCTTCTGGTTATCCCAGACCAAGCTCTGAAGGCACTTCACGTATTGGTCATATTAGGGCAGATCTGAGTTATCCATATTGACTTTTAGAACACCAGTTGTGAAAAAACAGTGTTATCTTGTATTGCTGGTGGTTTTCTCTGGACTTTGAGACATCATGGCTACAGTGAAATAAGAAAAGCGCTGTGTGTTCTTTCTTTCTTCCTTTTTTTTTTTTTTCCTACTTTTATCGTCTTACGCAAGCCAAGGGTAACTGACCAAAGAGGCGTGTGCTGCTTTGCAAGGTCAGGCTGTGCTCAGGAAAATAAACTGTACATGTTTTCTCAGAAAGTAAAGTATGTGATTTCAAGCTGTTTAAGAACAGTGAATATTCACTTTGGCGGAATAGTTATTACATTGTTCTTTTGCTTTTTTAAAAAGAAGAATTTAACAGAACAAACTTTCCCCTTTTCATCTTTAGGTTCTGTAACACCCAAGCTGTTGCTAGTCTTGTTCTGTGCATTCATAGCCTCTTATTAGATTGATCTTGTCCAACTTTTATAATCTATTGTAATGAACGTCATATTTGTAGGCATATGCAAAATTATAAAGTTGATGTGGTTTTTTTAAAGGTAAAATAAAAAAATAAAAAGATACTTTGATTTTGTTGCATTCAACATTTTTTGTTTATTTTTATAGACTATGTACTTCAAAGGCATTGAAGCAGGGAAGGTTCCCTATTTTCCTCATGCAGACAGCATCATCTATGCCATTTCTACATCAATATGCTTTCAGGCAGTAAGTATGTTCTCTAATAACATGAAGTTCTTCAAATCAAATGTTGAATGAAAAGAGGAGCACAGGGAGATAGTTCTATAGATTAGACAGTGAGATGTAGTGATTCACAGCATCTTGCTCCAGCATCCTGGAGCTCCTGCATCCTGATTTTGAGTGTGGGAAGGTCATTTCTCAGACTCAATTTCTCCTGTGCTTATAGCTGAATACATTATACAAAGAATTGAATTCTTTGGAAAGGATCTTAAAATGCACTCACCCAGAAGATGAACATTAATGTATAAACTTCCATATGCATGTGAAAGGACAATTTCTCAAGAAGGCAAACAGTGTAATACAATATTTTATGGTTTTTAAAATCAACTGAAAGTTTCCACTGTTAGCTGACTTGAATTAATATTGCCTAGTTGAAAAAATCTGCAAAAAATAGTAAAAACCCTGAAGTGTTATATTTGAAACATCTTTTGCACTTCTCAAGTTAGCTACATGCCTTTACCCTCAGTCCTTTTATCGTCTGCATCAGCTAGAAAATCAACTTTTCAGTGCTACCCAAATAGCTCTACTGTTCTACTACATCTCACCATTTCTAGACCTTCTGCTGAAACATCCCTGCATGAGCTGCATATCCTCTGGACCTCCATAACAATGTATATTTTTTGTGCCCCGCCCCCCCCCCAATAAAGAGAATATGAAATGACCCTAAAGCAATCTTATGCAGTCTTGTGGTTAACAGGACATTTAAGAGACACTCCTCCTCCTCATTGTTCCCATGAACTTGGGAATATCTCTAAGTCTAGTATCAAAGTGAATTAATATTTTTGTGCTTGGGATGTGCCTGAAGGTCTCCAAAATACTGCTGTCAGGGACAATTGTGTGAGACTAACAGACAAAAAGTTCATATGAGAAAAGGAGGGTTTTTTGATTACTTAATAACTAATTGGAAAACGAATCTAAGACCAGAAACAAATTGCTAGATTTAGCAGGAAGAAGGAAGGAGAAATTATAAAAAGGATCTATGCTGAGATGTTTGTTATTTGCTATCTTATATTTCTGAGTGACCCAGAAAAGTAGTGGAATAGAGAGAAGACACAGATTTTGGTTATATGACATTATTTAAGATAATGTAACATGGAATATAAATATGACTACAATAAATGGTGCATCACAAAATGCAGAATGGATATGGGATTAAGTAGAAGGTAAATTTGGCATCCACCAATGCAATCATGTACGTACAAATAATGATTGTTGTTGCTTTCTCTGCAATGAGATGTAAGCTAATTGTCACCACTGGTAAAATACTGTATTCTGGGAATATCAGTCTGTGCTGGTGGTGGTCATACAAAGCATTGAATTCAGCAGAGAGCAGTAAAAATGAGTTCCATAACAATCCTTTTGCTAATTTTGGCCACCTAATGTAGCAGATGAAGCTTTTGCCTGACATTGTCAGCTGGCTCTGACAGAATCCTCTCCTTGCAGGCTGTCATGGAAGTTCAAAACCTGAGACCTTCGTACTGGAAATTTCTTTTACGACTAACGAAGGGCAGGTATGTTCTCAGGCGTGTGTTATGGCTTGTCTAAACCTGTCATTGATCACACTCGGCTTTCTTTGTCATTCACTGCCAACAGCAGAGCCCTAGAAGTACATGAGGGCTCATTTCCTGTGGATTTACTTTGCTTTTCAAACAGTTTCCAGTACTCTTGAAGTTCTTTGCTGCTGAAATGACATTGCTGGGTTTAGTGTAATGACAGGAGCAGACTTAACTCCAGTGAAGACTATTTAGCAGATGAGTGTTTTACTTGAAGCCTTTTTAGTTCACTTGGAGGGTGGGATGCTTTCAGATTCCATTAGAACATGAAGAATCCAATGAACAACTATACATGTTGAAGAAATCACTTAATATTACAGTGATTGACAACATGGTATTATTGTGGGTTTAAAAGCATTATGAGAAATGTCAGAATATCTCCTAAGAATACTTGAAAGCTTCAGTACATTTTTTATAACTATTTCAGTTAGGAAAGCATTTTTTTTTCTTGGAAAGCTAATGAAAAATTTTCACTGATTGTAATCATAAATATACACTGTAAAATCATACTGGATTGTTTTCTACTTGCTGCAGAAATCTGAAAAACCTTCTTTTGAAAATAAATCTTGCTGTAACTGACTTCCAAAAATACAGTTTAGTGAAGTGTACACTGTTAAACTGATGCAGTGTGTGGCAGGAGAAGGCATCCAAATCTTGATCAGTTTATGAATGGGGTTATAAAAGGTAATGTTTCTTGTGACAACGAGCTCTCTGGGCTGTAAAAATAGAAATGAAATCAGAGGCTAGTCCCTGGAGCATGTTGAGCCTACACTCCCTGTGGCACAGTACACACATGAGATGATTGAATACATTGCAAGATTTAGTGGGAAGCTTTCCTTGGGATGCCTGGAGGCAGTCCTTAGGCAACCTCTGAGGCCATACAAACATGATACAGGGAATTACGTCAGTGCAGATGTCTGATTTTGGCTGCATTTTTTCATTTTGTCCTAATCTTAAGCTTGGTTTAGTTGAAAGAGGGGAAGGAATAGAAATTCTGTTCTGCTCATTTATTTTATCTGAAGCAAATCTCTGTAATAGTAATTTTGACACTCTCTCCGTAAAGGCAATTTCTTTTGGCATTTCATACACTTTTCATTCCACAGTTGTGAAGAAAAACAAAGTGGAAATAGGTTGTAACACCCATAAAATTGACATCCAGACATGGGCAAGGCAGGGCCACAGTTTGCTCTGCTGGAGTGAGAGAGAACAGTAGTAAATTTTACTTTGAATTTTTTTTGTGGAATTAAAAGTAGAAGGGGGATCTTCCCCTTTTTCATAAGTTGCACTGTCTGAAGTACGCTTACACAAACACTATTAGCCACATTTTTAAAATAGATTTTTTAAAAAACCTTTATTGCCTCAGGCGAAAATCTTTCAATCTCTGAACAGTGCAGGTTGACGCTTATATGTTAGGAGATTTTAGTAAATTATAATGGCGTGAAATAATTTTATTTTTTCATAAGTAAGTGAGTCATGCATTCATGCTTTCTTGTCTTTTTTCTTTCAGGTTTGCTCTCATGAACAGAAAAGTTTTAGATGTGTTTGGTACTGAAGCATCTAAGAACTTCAAGGATTTCACGCCTAAGCTTGACCCAAGATACACAGTTGTGCCACCAGAGCTACCGCTGGAGCTGTCTTGAACACGACAGTGTGGCTCATCCTTGAATGTGATCAGCATTTTGTCCTGAAAAGTTAATTAACTTGACAGTCGTATGGATGGAGGAGGGCTAGGGCTCCACTTCAGTATTACTTCAATGAGAAATGCTTTTTACCAATCAGAAATACTGGAGCTTTTCAGGGAGGTGTGGCTTAGTGATTAAGCCCCTTCCATAAGCAGAAAACATTTCTGGATTACTGTAGTTGGTTGGCAGTGTGGTAGAATTCTGAATGAATTAAACAAATGAGTAATATATTTAGAGATGAAAAGTAAAACATAAATGTGCTTCATAATTTCAAAAATTCCATAGTTCATACCATAGAGTATTTCTTGGTAAAACTAAAAGTAATTATTAATTTAGAAAAGAAGACAATTGGCATTGTTTAGGTCCAAAATTTTGCCTGATCTTAAAAATATTTCAATCTGGTGAAAATGCCTCCCTGGTTTTCTGCATTGTGTCACTGATTCGTCTCAAGGGCCACCACCACCTCATTAGTTAAAATCAGTTAAAATTTTACACAGCTGTGGTAGCAAAATGAGGCATTCCTTAGGAAATAAAATGCATATTGATTCAGAAATCACATTCCAGGGCTGTAAATTCCGCTGATGACACAGATAACAGACAAGGAAAACAAGAAGGCGATACCAGTGGCTGCTGCGCGCCAAGGAGCAGCGGGTGTGGCGGTCGGCATCTGCCAAGTGGAAAAGGACACAACTGGCAGAGGAAGGAATGAAACGTTCCAGCCTCTGAGATGGTGCTGGAAACAGCAGACAGTTACAAAAATAAAAAAGCCAAGCACAAAACAAAACAAAGCAAAACACACACCCAACTCCCCCCTCCCATGCTAAAATATACTGAAGGAAAATGTTTATTTTTTAAAGGGTTTGACATTGTCACCTTAGATGGCATCGGGTTGTTTGTCAGGCTGCAGCACTAGCCAACATTTCAAGCATTTCTTTGGAAGAGAACTGACCCCTGAGGTTAGGCTGTTACAGAGAACAGTTTTGACAATCATATTAATAGTCTTGTAGTTCCTTGTAGTTGGTGAAGAGTGGTTTTCCATCGGGCCACCAGAACCACGACTGGCACAGTTACATTAAATTTGATGTTGTACTCAATGCAAATAACTACCTACACAAAGTCCATCTCATTTTTACTGTACATATTTCTGCAGATTTGTGTTCTCAAGTGAGACCTTGACATGCTAATTGCCTTTTTTTTTTTTTTTTGCTTTGCTTTTTTGGGCTTTTTTAAATTATAACCCATTTGGGTGATGCTGAATGGTGTTCATTACCCTAGAAGTTAATGAAAAGATGAACTATATTCACATTCAACTGAAAAAGCTGAAAAGAGACAGGATAAGCCAAGGAAGTTGCAGTAGGTTGCATGTATTTAAAAAAAAAAAAAAAAAAAAAAAAAAAAGAAGTCAGTGTTTTACTGGAAGTCTTTATCAGATAATATGAACTGGACTAATTAGTAGACTCTTTGTCTGGTAACACTGTAATCCTACCCCAGCCATAAGCATATTTTAATTCCACATAGCTGAATTTCTTAATTTGAATATACAGTAATTTTTATCAGATTTATGGTCATGAAAATTTTACCAATTTGTGCACAAAATCTGCTTCTTCATCAGCTACACTAACAGTGATGTTTTGTCACTGTTACAAAAGGTGCTTCATCCTTTTAAACAGTGGTTGTCCAATTTAGTGAATAAAGTTCTGCAAGCTAGTTTATATGCAATATTTTGTTGCTTGGAATTATATTAGAATTCCTCAAAAGGAAATAAAAGTTAATTGAACAACAATTTTAGAAGGATTGTAAGAGATTTGTAGTGTTTTTCCACTGGAATATGGTCTAAAGTATTTGACCTTGTAAAGTCTGAGAAGTTATATATTTTAGGTGGTATATTAAAACTCACACACTATATTATGAATACTTTCTAGTGTAACTATATACCATTCTTAAACTTAAAGATATTTTATAGATGGATTAAGTTTCTCCACTGGAATGACAATTGTGATTGTTTCTCTATTTGAGGGGGGTTTTTGGGAAAAAAATCCAAGAACTACATCTCAGCAGCTAAATAACAGTTTTGTCTATGGTTTTTTGCTTCCAAAATTCACAGTTCTTGTTTCAAGTTATTTTCATGTAATATAAAGAGAAATTAAAAATTTTTAAATTATTTTTATTCAAATTGAATATATGTAAGAGAAAAAAAAATAAAGTCCTAATGTTCTTCCCAATAATAAACTGTTGCTGCTTTTAAAAGTGACTTTTTGGGCCATGTTGTTAATAAGCTCTGTGGAGTCCTAAGTGAAATGAAGTCATAGGATCATACAGTGGTTTGGGTTGGAAGGGACCTCTTAAAGGCCATCTGGACCTTTTAAAGGCCAACCAGAGTAGGTTGCTCAGAGCCCCATCCAACCTGGCCTTGAATGTTTCCAGGGATGGAGCAACCACCATCTCTCTGGGCAGCCTGTGCCAGTGTCTCACCACGCTCCTTGTAAAAAGCTTCTTTCTTACATCTTATCCAAGTGGACTCTCTTCAGTTTGCAGGCATTATCCTTGGAAGTGATTCTTGGTGCTGAAAGAATGCCAGGAATGTGACTGAGCATTTAAATTTGTTGCAAAATAAAGTCTTACTTCAATGTCAGAGAACAGGTAACACAGGAGCAGGTCAGCTGGCAACTTCAGCTCTGCTCTTCCTTTGGTAATGAGGTAATGTGAGTTATGTTACTGTTCCTGTTTTAAACAGAGTAAACTACATCTCCCGCTCTGCCCGCAGGGAAGAGCCACACACCCTGAGCTCTGCCTGCCTCGTGGCTGGATGGTTGGGCCATGTGTGACTGAAAGGGCAGCAGCACTTTCTGCTTCTTGATGTTTGTGATCATAGGATGGGTGTCTTTGACGATGCCAAATGTCTTGCAGAAGTTCATTTTGCAAAGAGGAATGTGGGGTAGGCTTGTGCAGGGGTTGGTGGGAAGTGGTGGGTCAACCTGAAATGTCACAGTTCTGCAGTAAATTTTGGGTGTCCCTAGGGAGTCTGCTTGGGGCAACAGTGCCTGGCTCCCTGCAGGCATCTCAGGAGGCTGCTGCTTCATCCGTGGCTCCGAGAAACAAGCATGGCCTATGGCTTAGTTCTTCATCCCTCCCTCACCTCTCTTCATCCCAGTGTTGAGTCATTCCTCTTTGCAAGTTTCCTTCCTTTTTTCCAAGCCACTGTGCTTTTGCCTGTATTTGAGGACAAAGGAAAGGGGTTTTTTCCAGATTCCTGATGACATCCGAGGTAGAAGAGTCTGCTGTGGTCTGAGCCCAGCATTATGCTCAAGTTCAGAACAGCTTGTATGCAGCTTCAATTTCCAACTCTGTCAGAGGGAAATATTTCTGGACAAGTGGTCCTTGAGTGTGCGTGCACTGACAAGGCACAAAAAGGGAGCAAGAAAATCAGTGAGGATTATACTGTGATTTTACTATTTTGAGGAATTTTTTTACACAACTACATTTAACATTGGGGGAGGCAGGGACCAGGCTCCCTATGGCTGGACTGGGTGGTTTTAGAGGTCTTTATCAGCTCATGTGATTCTGCATCAGGGTTATGAGTCCTTGCTCTGGTGCAAAAGCACAGGACTTAGGGAGATGTAGCAAAATGCAGTTCGGGTCAGCAGTCATTTTGGTGGCTGTAGCTTTCTGCCTCAGTATTTGTCTGGAGGTTTCCATTTCCAGATTGGTTTTCCTCTCAATGTGCAGGGGAAGGGTGCCTCACAAGTCACCTCCTTTGACAAAAGCAATACATTTTCTCTCACACCTTTGAGAATACAACAGAAAAATACCACACTTTTCCTTGGGCTATACAGTTTAATGTGTTTTAATATTTAGTAGCAGATCCTGGATGTTTTATTTATCATATTAACAGTAAGATTTAAGGCAATAATTTTTTTCCCATAAGAAGCCTAAAATTGCTATTGTGGATATACTGGCAAAATCATCCAGTGCTCTCCCTTGCCTTTAGCCACACTGAAATGGGATCACTCAGGACACAGCACTCACCTTTTATAGCTGATGGATTATGTCCTTCCATCTCCATCAAACAGGACACTTGCTTTACCAACATGCTACTTTGAATGTGGCAAGCAGAAATGTGAATTAGAGCCCACTTTAATCTCAAGGACTGTTTTTTTATTCCCTGGCACAGGCCAGGGAGATTTCCACTCACTAATTAAAATGGAGAACAGTGAGAAGAATTTTTAACATTAGTGCCAAAGTTTTACCCAGAGTAGAGGAGTCTGGCTGGAAATCCAGGCAAATGATTAATCTTCTCATGCTGGTGGAATCCAACCAATGTTTTTTCCCCTCAGCTGCCACAACAGACACATAAAAAATGCTGCTGTGGCTCTTGGAGCAGGAGCTGATGAGACTGTTCCCAGGCCTGCTTGAAGTTTACAGAAGACCTGATCACACGGGGTCAGGAACAAAGGCAAGACTTTTTTCTGTATTTTTCTAGTATTTTAGAGTGAAAGCTTGCTTTCCCATTACAGGCAGTAAAAACTTGCAAGAAGGGGCAGATTGGGCTGGGAATAACAGATCTGGTGTGAGAGTCCCACCTCAAAGTGCTGCTGATTGCACTGCATTGATACAAACATAAAAACCCTAGTTCTAAAGAATCCAGAAATATTGGTTTGTTCTTTGTCTATTGGCTATAAAACAAATGAAAAAGAAACTTTCCCCCTCACCATGACATGTAACTCAAGTGGGAAACTCCTTTCCTGTGACCACTTACACAAGTTGAAAAAGTGATCAAAATATCAGTTCTAACTATACCCAAAGGCTTAAAAAAGACATTGGCTCATGTGGTGCAGTCCTTAACCCATTGCCATCACCGCCATGTGGGTTTGGGAAAGTTTTATCCCTGCATTATGTTCATCTAGAGGAGCTGTGGGTAGGGTGCAACAAGGAACAGTCACTTGGACAAAACTAATCTTTGAAGGCACGTGGCCTTGATTTCCCAGCTCACGTACCAGGGGTGATGAAGAAATCCATTTGGTTTCTATAACAGCACAGCTTAATCCTCTGCAAGGTCACAGGGACAGCAAGGAGGTGTCCTGGAAATCAACAGGTGCCCTGTTCTGTCAGGTGCTCTGTCCCTCAACTGTCAGTGAAGCACAAACTGCTGTGGATCTCAAAAGCAAAGCAGAGTTGTTCATGCAGGGGATGTCAGGAAATAGAAAAGCTGGAATGTGCCCTGATAACTCTACTTCATACTTGCAGGCTTACAAGGATCAAAAGACATCACCTGTCAAATGGGTTTTTTTGTATGGGACCAGCTGCTGGAACCCAGGCAGGAAATCAGTGGTCACAAGAACAAACTCAGGATTGTTAAGCCCAAGGCCACTCTCCACCACAGGCTTCCTCTGATGGCTTGGAGCCTGTTTCTCAAGTCACTACTGGAGTCAGCCAGGGGCTGGGCAGATTAGAGCAGCCTCAGCAAAGGGACTGAGCCAGACTGGCCGCTGCCATCAGAGCTGTGCCCAGCGGCTCCCCGCGATGTGCAACACAGAACAAAGCTGCTCTGATGGAAAGCTTCCCCTTTGATAGTGCCCTTCACATGCTGGCCTGCCTGGGAACTCAGCTCCGTGCAGTCTCCAGTGGTCAGCTGTTTGTGAGCGTGACTTCAGACTTCATGTGTCTCTGGGAAAGAGAGGGAGCCTGGAAAAGAGCCTTCACAGTCCTCCTGTGGGAAGCTGAATGCTGAAGTCTTGCTCACCTCAGCTGGAGTTTCTGCTCACCTGTCTGTTCCCCTTCAGCCTCATGGTAACCTACAGCTCTTGAAGTTTATCTGCATCCCAGCTCCAGAGCATGTAAACTCCAAAGATGATCCAACAGTGGGGGGAGCTCAGCCTTTTTGCCCAGCTGGGAACAGCAGTAGTGGGGCTGCCTTTCTTAGCTGAGGATGTTTGGCTTTAATGCTGGCTTTGATCTGTACACAGACAAGGATGCTGGGCAGGAATTACTGCTTGCTCCAGCAATCATAATACCACTCAGCATGGGATTAATTTTTGAATCTGTGAGTTAGTTTTAAATTATTTTGCTGTAATAAGTTGGAGTGGGAGGAGAATATTCTCACAGAGATGAGAGTGAGTCCAAATAAAACAGTGAGTGTAGCAATGCAAAGTGATTTTCCTGAGGACCTGGGGGGATGCTGAGGCCATGTTTTCAGACATTAGCTCAGATCCTTGGAACAAGTCTTTCTTTGAGCTCTTCATTCTAAAGAATTTTCTGTTTGATAAGGAAAGAATGATCTTTTGCTTGCTGTGTTGGGCAATGTTGCCCAAGACTTGACAACAAAAGCAATTTATGCTGTCCTGGATAAGCAAGATCTCCCTCCCCTCTCCTCCTATACACTCCCTCCTGCAGTAGCTGAGAGCACAGACTAGATTCTTAAGTGATTTAGGAGTATCAGTCTCCATTTCTGGAGGTTCAACCTCAGATCATGAGTCTCAAAATCCACCCCAGGTTCAGTTTAACTTGACAGTAGTGTGCTCCTTTCAGATGTGAAAACCTCCAAGGACCTTCTGTACTGCCACTTCTGCATGGATTTCATGAGCTGTGATGATGCTGGGAAGCCCTCTGCCTCCCACATGACAACAGGGGTGCAAGAGTCCCTTTGCCAAGGCCAGTGCCCTGGGCCAACCACTGACCAGAGGGAATGGGGTTTGGCTCATGTAAACTCCTGGACATGTCCCAAGACCTGCTGGCTGTGTGCTGGTTGGTCTTGGCCAACAAATGTCAAAGAGCTTACAAACAAATTAGCCCTGAGAGCTCTCCTTTTCTGTCCCAGCAACATCCCCTAGCACCCTTCAGTTTAGAGGTATGGATGCAGCATTGATGCATGGCTGGAAAGCTGCCCATTGGAAAAGGATGTGGAGGTGCTTGTTGACAACAGCTGACCATGATCCAGGGTGTACCCAGGTGGCCAAGAAGGCCGATGGCATCCTGGCCTGGATCAGCCATGGTGTGGCCAGCAGGAGCAGGGCAGGGATTGTCCCCCTGTGCTGGGCACTGCTGAGCCCACACCTCAAATCCTGTGTTCAGTTCTGGGTCCCTCACTGCAAGAAAGACATTGAGGGGCTGGAGTGTGTCCAGAGAAGGGCAACGGAGCTGGGGAAGGATCTGGAGCACATGTCCTGTGAGGAGTGGCTGAGAAAGGTGGAAGTGTTTACCCTGGCAGAAAGGAGGCTCAGGGGGATCTTCTCACTTCCCACAATTTCCTGAAAGGAGGGCGCAGCCAGCTGGGAGTCAGTCTCTTCTCCCAGGTAAAAAGTAATAACAAGAAGAAAAGGCCTCAAGCTGTATAAGAAGAGGTTTAGATTGGATAGTAGTAAAAAATTCTTCACAGAAAGGGTGGTCAAGCACTGGAACAGGCTGCCAAAGAAAGTGATGGAATGAATGAATCACTGTCCCTGGAATTGTTCAGAAAGCATGTTGGTGTGTTGCTTAGGGACATGGTTAAGTGGTGGACCTGGTAGTGCTGACTTTAAGTGTTGGACTCGATGATCCTGGTGGTCTTTTCCAACCTTAATGATTACGTGATTCTGTGGGGAGGGAGCGGGCTTCCCACACCTCCAGCACGGCCCGAGGGGCTGCTGCTGCACGGAGCAGAGGTGGGAGGAGAGGCATGGCAACCTTAGCTGGAGGATCGGCAAAGATTTCCTTGTGATTTCGACTTGTCAAGGCAAGGCTTTGTGCCTTTGTTTTCACAGGAAGTTTCTGATTCCCAGTTGTCGCTTACTGCCGTTAAAAGGGAGGAAAGTGACTCATGGAGTTTCCTATTGGCCTGAGGAGATATGCAGGGAAATTACTTACCAGGGACTCTGCCCAGACAGCCGAGCGCCTGGCAGTGAGGGAGGAATCAGGCAAAGAGGTCTCAGATTCATTATCGGGGCTGCAAATTAATTGCCTGAACCAGCAATGCGCATAAAGCCCTTTCTCCTGCGGGCAATCATCGTGGGAGGGAGCGGCGCTGCCTTGCCAAGGGCGGGGTCAGACAGCGGGATACGCATTTTATAGCTTTAACCTCCAAAAGTTACTGCCCGGACAAAGCAGGAGAGGAAACCAGAGATGGATGTGCCTGTTTCCCCTCGCTCTCCCCTCTGTCCATGCCCTGGAAATCCCTGTGAATTCCCTGGGAAGTGCACAGAGTTCCGTGTGTTTTGCCAGCAGGCCCGTGCTGTCTGCTGGCCCTGGCTGCAGCCTGGCCTCGGGGCAGAGCGCCCAGCGTGTCCCAGGCACGGCCATCCTTGCCGGGTGCCTGGGAGCGGGGGGGCATCTCTGCCCTCCCTCCTCGGCCAGAGAAGGCCTTCCCAGGGGTGACACTGAGGGTACAGGTGCATCCTACAGCACAGAAGGAGCATTTTCATATTCCAGGGGAAAGCCTTGCTGAGAGGATGCACTCTGCTCTCATCAACATTCTTTTTCTGCTTATTTAAACAAAATACCTTCTTTTGCCTTTGAAGTCATGAAATGAAGGAGGAAAAGAAGTAACTACCATGTGAGGGAAAGCAGCCCCTCATGAGATATATGAATTTTCTGAAAAGCTATGTGTATCTGTGCCAAACTCCACAGGGAAGATATTTTGTGCCAACAAAACCACGAGGGAGGGGAGGGGAGGGG
>VWYP01014921.1:156155-237839 GCA_013400435.1 Pycnonotus jocosus | reverse complement strand
GGAGAGGAGAGGAGAGGAGAGGAGTCCAGCTGCAGGTCGTTTGTAGGCATTTGACATTTCTAATGTCTCTTTTGAACTGGCTGAAGTTTCTCCTTGTGCAGGGGCACATGAAACAGATAAAATGCTGCTCCTCAGGTTTAATTTTAGTTTGTCAAATAAATTCTGTTAGAATGTGAATGAAAAAGTGGATCTGTTTTAAGGAGTAGGCAGTAAGTGTGGAACAAGCATCTCTGCTTCTGTGGAAGAGATGGGGACATCAGCACATGAATATGACAGTTTTTGAGCAGATCAGGGGACCTCAGCAGATCAGTAGGCAGGTTCCTACTTTCCTGCCATTGCTGTGGCTGAGAAATTGCCCCTTTTTAGAGGAAATCACTAGTCTCTTATCCAGAGCCTTTGGGAGAAGTTCACCCAACAAACCTGCAAGATGCCTGCACCATGCCATGGGGTTTGTGCTCTCTCTCATCTCCTTTTAGAGGTTTTAGAGAACTGAAGAAAATACCATTTCTTCTTACAGACACAGCTGCTTGTACTCTCCAGCCACACAGCCCTTGCCTACGTGACTGTCATGAACTGTCAGATCCAGCCCTGGTTCCTGCTTGTGCTTCCCCCATGGAAGATGAGGAGTCCTCACTGTGCTCAGATGCCAAGGTGAGAAATGCCTCCCAATCAATAAACACTTCCAGAACTCAGCACCCAGGAATCCCTCACATCCCAAATTGCCCTGATGCCATGGGATGACTTAGGCACGTCTAAAAATACACCCACAGGAACACATACGTGCAGATGAACACAGCACAGGGTACAAAAGGTTTGGCACTTTGCTTAGTTTTGTTTCATTTGGTTTAATTTGATGCTACAGTGAGAATAAATATTTGAGTTTCTTTTTTAATTGAAGGAGAATCCAAAAGGAAATATTTTAATAGAGGTTAAGTGTATATGTATTTTTTCTATAAGAGTTTTATAAAATCTCTGTTGCTGAGGGTTGATGTCAATCTTTTTCTGGTAATGGTACTTTTATTACAAATGAACCATAGAAAATAAAACTATTGAGCTAAATTATATCTAACAAATATATGGTGGTCAAACTAATTTCTTCCATCAATACATAGTTCCTTGTCCCTCCTTTGCCAACAGATTTTTTCCATGAGGCCCTGTCCTATTGAAGTATTTGGATTCCCTGGGACTAAAACTTTACCTTCTGATTTTTGAGTTGTCTCTAGATGAACAAAGAAGTCTGCAATAGAGTTTGCTCTGGATGCAGCTTTGCCTGATGCAGCTGCAAAGGACTCCACTCCAACAGGAGCTGGATTCCATTGAGTGCATGAGCTACATCTGGAGCCCACAAGTCACTTCAGAAATTTTCACTCTGGCTCTGTGATAACCATAAAAACCTCATGATTTGCAGCTGTTGATAACACACCAGAAAACAGAGATCTCATTTGATGCCCATGCTCATTTTCAGGTGACTTGCCTGGATGCTGTTCGTCAGTGAGTGCTGTTGGGGGCAGACAGAGGCTCTCACCACATGGTTTCCCACCAGAAGTTACTGAAGTACAGGTGAGTGCTGGTGGATTTGACCTTGGGCATTCTTCAGTGCACTGAGTGCCACATTTTGTCTCCCTGAACCCCCACATGGAAGTGAATCACCATTACCTGAGTTTATAAGCCCTGGGTTGTCCATGGCAGGGATGCACTAATCCAAAGGTACAGTGTCATCCCTGGAGGGGTAGAGGAGTTCTTGTTTTTGCAGGATGCGCCCCTGAGATGGAGCTCATATGAGGAAAAAAGTACCCAAAAATATTTCTGAGGCCTGTGCCTGCTATGCTGCACTACATTTGTGAGGTTTTGGTATAAGATGACCTTCCCTTGCTCCATCATAACAGGGTGCTAGGGCAGACCCTGACTTGGGAGCTGCTCCAAGGTGTAACCATGGTCTCAGGCCCACATGCTGAGCCCAAGCTTCCCAGAGCTGCCTGTCCTGCATTCTGAATAAGCTGGGTCCTCTGCAGGACACAGCTGGGGTCTGGTCCATCCCTGCAGGGATGCAGCTGGCACAAAGTGCCCCAGCTTGCTGAGCAGGGCACAGAGCCTGATGGGGACACAGCGGTGATAATGACCCAGAGGGCAGAGGATCTTTTGCAACTTTTCCTGGGATCATCAATAGTTACACCCATCCTGAAGAACTGCCTGTATCCTCCAAGAACATACCGGGAGCTGAGGTGGGAGAAGTCAAAGAAAAGAGCCTTTTGCAATTTGTGTTGCCTACAGCTCCTTCAAAATTTAGGCAGCTGATGAGCAAAAGGTATTCACAGAGCTAAACTTACATTAAGGAAAAAAACAACAAGCAAGACACAAGACTTCTCACCCCAAACCTCTGGAAGATTTTTCTTTTATGGCTTCTTACAAATGCAAGGGTGACAGTTTTATCACACTGATGAAGTTCCAGGCTTGGTCTCCTCCTTAGGATATGAGTGGACCAGGAGAACCCAACTTACACCCTGCAGCATCTGAGAGATGCTGTGTTCTGTCACAGAACACCTTCCTCTTGCAGAACTGGTGTGGCCGTGTTTTCCTGCATGGGCATTGCTGTTTGATGCATTGGTTTTGTTTTGACAGGTTTGACACATTTCTCTCTGTAAAGGTTTATGGAATAAATGTTCTTGCACTGTAGCAGGTGAGAGGGTCATGGAGGACAGTTGAGAACATCCTCTCGGATCATGGGGACAGCAGTCCTCTGACTCACAGGACCATGAGAAGCTGCACAAGGCTTCCTGACAGTTCCTGTCTCCTCTCCTGCTTTGGAAGAGCTCCAGGTCTCCTTTCATTATTTTGACTGGAAAGATTTTTTTTTTTAAAGACATTAATATTGCACCTTTTTTCTTTTTTTGTCACAGAAGTGGCAAAGTTTGGAAATGGAAAACTTTTTGGATAATTACCTTTCTTTTTTAAAAAATCAGGTTAAATGAGATATTTATTACAGGGATCTGGACAAACAGCAACACCAAACATCTTCACATGGGAATATCTTCCCATGGAGATGTGGGAAGCCAGCAATGCAGGCCTGCCACAGTAGATTTGAAGCACTCCTAGTGCATGTTGTCTTAAAATCATGTGTTGCTGGTTGGTGCTGGGAGGCACTGGACTCCCCCAGGGCTGTGGTGGGCACGAGTATCTTTGAGCAGGCTGCTGGGGCTCTTGGATGTTATGGAAATGCAGCTGCTGGAAGAGGAGTCACAGGGAGCAGGCATAGCTCCTCCTGTGTTTACTGAGGTGAACGTGGTCCCTGGATCAACTCTCTGGAGTATCCTGGCTTAAGCAGACAGCAGACAAATTCATTCAAATTAACAACATGTGGGCTCCTCTCCCCTTTCACCTTGGTGAGCAGCCAGGTGTGTTTCCTCTCAGCCAGGGCTGTCTGTGAGTTCTGCAATGTGTGTTGAGGTCTTAAGCCACCATTAGTCATGAGGGCACAGCTCTTGTCTCAGGGGAGATGGGGATTTTGAGGGGATTTTGTACACATGTCTGGAAGGCAGCATTAGGGGATAATTGTTGCATGAAGCATGCTCTTTCTGGAAACCTTCCCTCCTCAGCAGTCATGTTCCTCGATCTTCCTTGATTTAGTGATTCAAAACTCCCATTTCCTTCTTTATTCAGACTTGTACATGGTGTTTTATTTCCATTTATGCTTTCAGTCTATTCTATGACATTGGACAAAGCTGTTCAATGTCTTTCTGTTGTTTCCTCTTTCACTCAGCGTCCATCACGTCCTGTCTGGGAATGTTTTGAATGGAAAAAAGAACACTTCATTTTAACTGTAAACATGTGGGTTTTGATGAAGATGATCTTTCAATCTGCAGTTGTACAACAGAAGAAGGTTCTGATGTCAGGGCACCACAGAGTGATGTACTTCTGACTGTGGGAGGTTGTCTGGCCCCATTCCCTGCCCAAATCTCGTCATTGGATGACCATGAGATTTTGCCAGTGGCAATAAAAGTTCTGGTCTGTTTCTGGTTAGACTTTTCCATGCTTTAGTCTCCTTTCCTTTATGCAGGTTGAAACAGATATTTTTGAGATTGGGAGAAGAATGGTAGCGTGAGTACAGTGTGGTCAAAGCCAAACGCAGTTAATGAGGGTTGACCTGTTTTTAATATGGCCTAGACAAAATTCATCTACTTTTCTCTGCTTGGTGAGCTATACAGAATTCATCCTTGGCCTGTGAGAAATGAACTCCCAGGTGTTCTGATCATTGCCAGCCCGCTGCTGATTGGTGCACTGAAATTACATCATCCAGAATGGCAGAAGATGAGATGTCCTCTCCTATTGGTAGAGGATTACCAGAAAGAGCTCAAAGGTGAGTGCTGCATAATTCACACCCACATGGGGAAAAGTCCCAAAGGCTGTCATACTGGCCAATTCCCTCCCCACTCACCACAATTCCAATCCTATAAGAGCTGAATTTGTGGACTTTCAGTGCTTGGAGGGAACCTATAAGAAAGATGGGGAGTAACTTTTTAGCAGGGCCTGTTGTGGTGGGAGAAATGGTAATGGCTTTAAACTGAAGGAGAGATGATTTAGAATACTTAAAAGAATTTTTGTTTCTTGCAATGAGAGTGATGAAACACTGGAACGTGTTGACCAGAGAAGTTGTGTACACCCCATCCCTGCAAGTGTTCAAGGTCAGGTTGGATAGAGTTTTGAGAAACCTGGTCCTTTTGAAGATGTGCCTGCTCACAGCAGAGAGAACTGGAGTAGATGACCTTTAAAAGGTCCCTTCTCATCCAAATTATTCTGTATTTCTATTAATTTACAGCTAAGACAACCAACAATGAACCAGTCTAATGGATCTGTGGTCTCTTTTGTCATCACAGGACATTACCCAACTCTCAGCAGGTAAAAAAAGGGAATTTTTTGAATTGAATACTCTCTGTCTGAGCACAGGAGACAACCTGATGCTGGTTATCTTGATATGAAGGCTTAGAAAACTGCAGCCCTGGATTTCCCTCCAGTTTTCAGTAGATCAGAGCTACTGAAATCAGTCAGATTCTCACCACATTTCTATGCATTTCACACCCATATATAGTGACTTTAGCAGTATTTCAGTGGGGCAGTGCCTGGTGCAAGAGTGTGATTCAGATTAGTGAAGTTACACAGCTGTACTGATAAGGGTGGGAGAGAGAACAGCCCATTTGCCAAGGAAGAAAAACCCAAACTACCGAAATCAAAAAATCCTCCGGGAAAAAGAAAAAAGAAAGAAAGAAAAAAAAAAAGCTGGTTTGAGACCAAGTTTCTCTAAGATACTACCTTGCCCTTGTTGCTAATGTTTTAAGCATGTGATTTTTAAATCATAAACATTTAGACTGAGACCATAAAATTTTGAGTAGGTATATAGCAAACAGTGTAACATTGAAGACAGATCATTCTCTGAGTAAATAAGAAAGTATTTATAAGTTTGTGTCACAAATACACATACATTTTGAGAACCTAATTCTTGTATTTGTAATATCATTTCATCATGAGGAAACTGAACACTTTGCTCAGCTTCACAGAGCAGTAATGCTTTTATATAAACAACCCATTCAGACAGCTACTTTAACTTCAGCCTAAGTTCTGTTTGCTTCAAGCTTTGAGTTCCATTAGTGCTCTTTCAAGTTAAGCATAGGCTTAACAGCTTTACTAGATCAATGCCCAGGGCAGCTGGTGGGAATTCCAGCTATCAATGAGACTCCAGCGCAAAGACAACTTCTTTGGTCTTCTTGTTGCCCCTGAAGCTGTTTTGCTCAGCTACAGGTGTGCACTTCTTTAGCAGCCCCTTTGGTGGGTTGTTTATAGCCTTGGGGGAGTCTCCAGTGCAAATGAATGTCTCTGCCACCCCCTGCCTGCTTGCACTGCATCCCATGTCCCCATTCCCAAGGCCTCTGCTATCATATCAGCCTTGCTTTCCTCATACAATGTATCTTTATCCCGGGGTCATAAATGTTTCATTTAGTGCAGAATAAGTATTGTCTATATAAAAAAATTACAGTTTTACCACATTATTATGACAAAGAAAACAAATGAAGCAATAATGGCCATGGTCTCTAGAAAAACTGCTGTTAGAGCTGAACAAGTTAAAGCAAAACTTTAGGCAAGCCAAGACACGTTTGAACAAAGCCTGGCAAGTCCTGAGGCCTTGCAAAGAAAGAATGAAGCCTGTGGTCTTTTATAGTAATGGCAATCCTGAATTTAACGGGATACAGGGCAACAGTGAAATAAAAGCATTAAACTGGCTTGGTGCCCCAATTGAATTTTGAGAAATAGCACTAACAACCTTTTGTTAGCCTGATGATTCCTCTTTCAGGAGAGCCTATATTAGGACATGAAGCACCATATCCAATATTTGTTTAAAAAGAGACAGTGTATGTGGAAGCCAAGGGCTTTCTGCTCTGGCTAGCAGATTTTTCTCAGCCCTGCTCCACTTGATAGTTCGTGGGGGTTCAATCTCCAGCCGCCACGTGGTCTGAGGCTTGGTAAAATGAAGAGAGGATTCTGCTGTGGTTTAGGAAGATGTTTATTCCATGGGGATGGAAGGCAGAATGAATCAGAATGGATTCTGGACCACTTATGTCACTTTGGGTGAAACCTGAACCACGGGGATCTTGGTCCAATGGGGGAGGTAGAGGGGCGTGGTCAAGGCCAAGGGCACTTTACACCACAATGGGAAGGGTGGCACCTGGACACCTTGCCAATTAGGAGAGGATAAACCAGGGTGATTGACAAGACAGGGTGATACCACCAGGGGGTGGGATAGGGGGGTCAGGGGAAGGGGATGAACCATTTACAAATCATGATTATACACCGCAACAAGTGTAGTTGCTCTGCACTATACTTATGTAAGAATTCCATTATCTCCTGAGAGAAGTCCAATTCCCTGAATGCTATGTACCTTAGATAAGACAGAGTTTTAGCTCTTGACTTTAATTATCCTTTCCTTCCAAGTCTGTTCCAAAATATAAAGTACATAGGCCTAAACAGTGAACTGGTTGGCAGCAAGGTCTTTTATCCCTTCTTTCAAAATATAATGGTTTTGGGGTCAATATTCTTCTTCCCTATACAGAGCCTCGGAATCGAGCAGTGTGGAAATCTGATTATGGGACTCTGGCTCTCTTTAGAGAATCACAGAATGGTGAGGGTTGGAAGGGATGTCTGGAGGTTCTCTCATCCAGCCCCCCTGCTCACACAGGGCTATCTTGAGCCAATTGTCCAGGTCCATGTCTAGATGGATTTGGCATATCTCAGAGGATGGAGGCCACAAGCACTCCAGGCAACCTGTGCTGGTACTCTCTCACATGACACAAGGTGTCTCCTGATGTTCAGGCAGTACTTGTGTTTCTGTGTGTGCCCCATACTACAGCACCACTGTACAGGCCCTTCAGAGAGGTTCCCCAGAACCTTGAGTCTCTGGAGATGGTTTGGGAGATTTCTCCATAATGGTGCCTTGCAGGCATTTCCTTGCTCATATGCTGGAGATCCTGCTTAATTCTCATTTTGCTGACTTTGTCGTCCCTTCCATGACATCACTCCATGTGCCCTTTGCTCAGTGTTTCTGTCTCTCTCTTCTTCACAAGACTGCTAGTTATTCTTCTTTCCATTTTCCTGGATTTAAAGCCCTCCTTATGAGGTGAATTGTCATGATGAAAATGACTTCTCTCAGCTCAGCAAGCATCTTCCAAGCAGATGCTACTCTTCTGACAGTGTCCCATGGCCACAGAACCCAAACCCTGTCACTCACACCGGCACACTGGGAAAGAGATGGATTCTACAATTGGGATGGGGCAGCCCTTGGTGTGTGGTGTACAGGGAAATGAGAGGTTGGACAGCAGTGCCAAAAAAGGGACCTGGCAATCCTGGTCGATGGCAAGGTGAACAAGAGTCAGCAGTGCCCTGGCAGCCAGGAGAGCCAAGTGTGTCCTGGGGCATCAGGCACAGCATCACCAGCTGAACAAGAGAGGAGATTATCTCACCTGGAATATTATGTGCAGGACCAGGCCTTTTACCTGTAGTCACATCTGTTTCCCCTTAATCTTTGATGGTGGTGAGTCCATTGTGCAACTCTGAGCCCTTAGGTGAGGGAGAAGCCTTCACCTTGATGCCAGAACTCAGTGGCTTCCACTTTTCCCCTTTTCCAGAAATTTTGCTTACTTTACTAGTGGGAAGTAGACACTGCCCACTTCTCTACTGCAGAATAGTGGAGACAGTCAGCAGAGGGAAAGACAAACTTTGTAATTCATCTGCCCTATCTTATATATCGGTTTTAGGGTGAAATGTCATAGCCCCTCAAAGTGCCTGGTTTTCTCCAGTGGCTGCAAAGCTGGTCTAGATACAGGAGTGTTATAAATTTTTTTTCCTTTTTTTTTTTTTTTCTTTGCAGTGGTGTGTGACATCAGGACTTATAAAGTAGCTGCAAATTAGGAGTAGTAAGAATTAAGTCACATTCCTGCATGCACTATAAAGAACAACACAGGAAAAAAATGGAGATAAAGAATGAACTCTGGCCATGTAATCTGATTGCTGGTTTTCAATATTTGAAAAGCATTTTGGTGACAATGTGCCAGGAAACATTGAGCTTTAAAAATATGCTGGGTGATCTCTGGATTAAAAAGTGTTGAATACAACACTAGGTGGCATTGTATAAATACATATAAAGGCTTGTGCTTTTTCTGTTTCAAAGGAGCTACAAAGTATGAAAATCTCATTGAAATGTGTGGGATTGGTTCACTAATTTTTGTTCTCTGGTCATTGTAGTCTGATTTTTAACATTACTGGAATGCACGGAGTCTAGTGATAAGCTAAGTTTTATGGTTTTATCTGCTACTGAAAATCTACAGCTCACAATCCATCTTTTATTTACATATGATATTTATTCCTGCATAACAGAGTCTTCTAGAATATAAACGAGAATAGATCCAAGCCTCATGGCTACTTATCTTTTGTGAGCAGATTAGAGTATGACTGGTTTAGTCTCAAGGTAGTCAATGGGTTTCTGTGGATGTCCACTCAGCATTCCTCTTCTGAAATAAATTTTCCTCCTTGTTTTTATGAACACTTGTGAGGTAAGTTGTCTCTCTGAAGGATCACATCAGGACTGTGTGAACACCCCCCTTTGTGTAAACAGGATTGAAATACTGATCAGACCAAACAAGAGGATGTTGATAGGTCACACAAGTAACAGGAAGAAATGAACCTGCTTTGTATATGGTGGGAGATTTAGGGTGTCTGAAGTGTGAAGTTACTCACAAGGATCATGTCCACCTTGGTAAAACTGAAGTGTGCAGAAAGATGCACTTCTTTAAAGGCATCAGGTGAAACTTTTTCTTGGAAGTGGCAAAATTTCGCATCTGTTTTGAACTTGAACTAGTGCGTAATAAAGGGTACAGGGCAAGAAAACAAATCCTCTTTATTTCTCAGCCCTTCTGGGCAGCTTCAGGACTTGGAGAACTTCATCAGCTTGACTGCTACAGGGGAAATGGGCTTAGATGAACCCATGCAAAACTGACTGGAGTCAATACACTGCATTCTTCAACAACGTGGTCAAAACCTAGAAAAGTTCTCATGCCTTTTCTGGGAAATCATTAGGACTGGACACCTCTCTGAAGTGCTGGCACTCCAACAGTGCAGCACAGCAAACAGAAGGAATTCGAGGTCTCTGTGCAACAGCAGGGCCACAATCTCTTTAGGATCATGGTGAGGTATTTCACACAACTGGAATGCTCTAAAGGTTGGCTACAGGCTCCACAGGAAGGAAGTAAGGAGAGGGAATTGCCCTATATGAGAGAGGGCATTGGGAACATGTTGAGCTCTGCCTTGGTGTGAGTGATAAGCCATAAACTGACCTTGTGGGTCAGGATTAGATGGTGTTTTTGTTGTTGCAGATTTCTACTATAGACAATCTGATGAGGTAAAACTGGTTGAGATCTTCATCAGACAGCTGGAAAAAGACATTTATTGGTCCTGATCTTCATCAGGAACTTTATGTATGTTGATGTCTCCTGGAGGGGTAATCAGCAGACAAATAAGTTGTAGGTGTCCTAAGCAGACATTAGTGCACAACTGTGTCCAAGGCAGGAAAAAAAAAAAAAAAAAGAAGGAAAGAAAAAACAGAAATATACTTTACCCTGCTTATCTGGGACAGCTCTTATTTTTACAACTCTTATTTTTATGAGAAAGGTCAGCAGCAAATGTTGGTGATGAACAAAACTGGATGGTTGCCTTGGGTGATCATGCTCTCTCAGTTAAGTTTTTGTATTTCTTTCACCCAGTGCCATTCCTGTCACCCAGTATCACTTCAGATGAGCAAGAAGTAGATTTTGAGAACTGCAGGCTGCTCAGCCTTACCTTGAGAAGGCAATACTCCTGAAAACACAAACATTTCCAGACACATTAAGTTCCAGAAGGTGACTGGGAGCAGTCAGCATGAGTTAAAGAAAGGGGAGTCCTGCCAGACCCAACCAAGAGCCTTCTAGAAAGAAATGATGAGTTTAGTGAATGAGGAGAGACGATATGGCTTTTGACAGTCTGTTCTGTAGCATCCTCACAGGCAAACTGATGAAATATAGGGCAGATAAATAGACAGGGAGGTGGACTAAAAACTGACTGAACTGCAGGAGTAAAAGTACTGTGAGCACCAGCATGAAGTCTATGGAGATATTAAAAATCCAGCTGTACTTGGCCCTGGCAACCTGCTCCCAATGACCCTTGCTTTGTGTGGGGGCTTGGACTGAACAATCTCCAAGACATCCTGTTCTATCTCAAATATTCTGTGATTTTGTGAACAGCACCTTCTCTGCTGGCCTCACATAGGGCTGAGCCTGCAGCTCAAACCTCCAATTTCATAAGCACCTGCAAAGATTTTGGACAGGACAGAGTGATCCGTGCCCTGCAGCACTGCCTCCAAATTGTTGTCCTGTTACTCAGAAAGATGAGGAGCAGATGTGTGCAGTCTCATTCTGGAGAAAAGGAGAAGTCTCATTTCGGGTGTGGTCAGAGCTCTGTTTGTAGCTATAGGCTGGCATATATATATATATATAATATATATATTATATATATAGAAATATATATATATAGAAATACTTGGTAATGCTGCAGTGTGTAAGAGTCAAAAAATGGCTTTTGGCATTTAATACACTTCTGATACTTAGACTGAAATTTCCTTTACGGGGTGATTTCACAGAAGAAATATGTTAAGTTTTTGTGGCTAACACAATGATATGGCTGATAACTGAACTGCCATGCCATGTTAGTAGTATTGCTGCTAAGCATGGGAAATTTACTTGTCTTTACACACCTAAAGCAGCAGGCTTCCTTGGACTCACCCCACTGTAGATCCATGCAACCTAAACAAACAAGCATGGGGATTGCAGCTAGAAATTTGCAATGTGTTAGGAAAAAACCATCCTTGCTTACTTTGAGGGGCCTACAGAATCAGACCTTCAAGCTATCTTGATGGTCCTGCTGATATGGGAGGAGGTTTACAAAGGCAATGCAAAACCAAAAGTGATCTTTGAGAAATTTTTAGGGAATAGATTTGTTTGAAGTTATTTCTTTTTACAAAAGGGTTATTTTTCTTGTGGTCATTTTTATTATCTTTGAAATACACATTCCAAAGAACAAAACAAAAAAACCCAAACCAAACCAAACCAAAAACCAAAAAAAAAAGAAAAAAAAAGAAATGGTGATCTGTATCAGTCTTGTTACTCACAGTTTTGTGAGATTGTTTATTTTAGTTAAGTTTTAAATAAAGCGAACTCATTAAAGCAATTCAATGGTTTTAGAAAATTGGCTCTGATAGATGGTGATTTAGTATGTTTTTCACAAGATCAAAATAAAGAAACCAAAGTATTATTTTAGAAATCTAGTTAAGCTGAACCCTGTAGAACAGTCTAATTACTTTTTATTGTTTTACTTTAAAAGCCTTATTCAGTCATGCTCTCTGGAGGAAAATTGAATGCTGCAAGGACTAACAGACATTAGCAATTGCACTGGCCAAGGAAAGGTTTCCTGTGTTTGCCTGTCCTCTCCTAATGCATTTTTGGCCAGTACAGCCTGTTTTGCTGTGTTAATGGGTTATTGCTCCTATTTCATAGGAGACAGTAGGCATATGAGAGAGTGTTGAGATCATGGGGCAATAGAAGTCATAGAAGTATATTAGCACATAGACCAATTGTTTCTGTTTTTCACAGCCAGAGTGAATGGTGCAGCATCTGTTCTTTGCAACTGTGGAAAGTATTTGGTCAACCTGCTAGTCAGTGATTATTTCATTGCACTGACAAGGACCAACACCACATGATTTCAGACATATGGAAGGTGACTGCTTGGTTGAATGCTAATCTGCACTGCAGAGCTGAGCCAAAAATTCACAGTAAATCATGCATATGGCAAATTTGGATTCCTTTCTGCCTGTGGGATATACTTTCTGTCTTTTTTGAGGGTCTTAAGCTGTTGTCTTTAACTGCAATAACCAATTCCTTTCTTAGAAAAGAATACAGAACCTCTTTGGGCTGTTTTGAGCAAATATCTGCATATTGCCTGCTCATCAAGCAAAATAATAATTTGTGGATGTTCATGGATGCATTTTTCTTTTCCTTGGTTTACTTTGAAATAGGGATGTTACACAGTAACCACCTTAGTACCTTTAAAAAACCCCTTTAGAATTCATAGCTGAAATAGCTTGTTGGTAACGCTTTAAGAGGTTGCTTTTCCTCTTGCAATTGTCACATTGCTTCAAGGGCACAGAAACAGCTTTTCTGGCCCTTGGTGTGATTGAAGAGCAGAGAAAGAAAGGTGCTGGGCAAAAACCTCCCAAATCACAGTTGCTACTTAAGGAACAGGGCCCTTGCACAAACCTGCAGATTTACCAAGCTTTTTCTCCCTTTTTCCTACCATTAGTCATTTATCCTAGCTCTGCTCCCCAGGAAATATTTTGCCTCCTGAGCTGAGTCAAATACTGAAGTCGTAACTGCTGCAAGGGGAGGAAACTCTGGCAAGGAAAGTGAGAGATTTACTTACATTTTTAAGCTGTTCATTTCAAATTAATTTCATTTGGTACAGAGAAGACAAATTTACCAGCCTTGTTTTCAGGATTGATGATGGAATTTTTCTCACAATTTCTGGATCTTTTGAGTAGCCCTCATCGTCCCAGATCTCTCAGTGTCATGTTTCCTCCTAGCTTTGACATGCAAGAAATAACACTTCCCATGAAATTCATCAGATAAAATCAAAGTTGCTGATGATCTGGGGAATATTTTCATTTTGACATTTTGAGTTTTGGATCAAAACACCAATTTTCAGTAGAGCCAGCATTTGTGGGTATGTATGTGATTGGATAAAGAGTGGTAACATTTTAGTCACTGAAGGTACCATTCTTCAAATCAAACATCAAGTCTTCTTTAACATGTAGTGAAAAAATATTTGATACTTTTACCATGCAAAATAGAGCCTTCTCAGTACTCTCTGTGGGTTGTATGATATGCAAGATGTATGTATGCAATATATATTATATGCCCACAGAAATCTGTGTACAGTGCTGAGCTCCTTGCAGCAGTCCTGGCCACGTGGTGCATTGCAGAAGGTTCATGTTCTGCTTGGGTTCTGCCAGCACATTTGTCCTGATTTCTGGGTGATATTAGTCCTCCCAGCAGGGTCGCGCAGACACAATTTCCTCTCCCTCAAGATCAGCATGGTAGATCCCAAAAAATAATTCCTGACGTTGTATGCCCTCTGCTCATACCTAGTTCTGCTTCTGGATTTATTTTTCAAGTGCTGGAGTGGAGTGGAATGTAAGAGAGTGCCTCAAAGCACTCAGCTGTAGCTCAAGGGCTACCAAGCAGCAGCTTGCTTTGACAGCACTGTCACACTGTCCTGACTTTGACATGTGCTTCCTACTTGGGATTTCTGTGTGTAATTTGATCAGTGAAGGACATTCGTGGCTATAGAGGAGTCCCTCTTCTGTACTGCACAGTCTCCATGTCACAAGTACCACCTGTGATACCACATCTTAAAACTGCCTCTTCACATGGATTTCTGTGCAAGATATCTCACTGCTCACAGGTCCACTCAAAACCCCCCAAATTCCATGCCTTCCTTTTGTTGGGAAGAATGGAAGAAGAAGAGTGTTGACATCCTGGGTTGTCCAATGCAGTAACAGAGAAATAATCTCTGTCCCTGGTTGGGCAGAATTTGGGCTAAATCTTGAAAAAAAGTGCAATGTCACCTCCCTTGGCCAGTGCTGTAAGTAATTTCCCTGTTTTCATGTGCAGTCCATCAGGCTGATCTGGCCATAGCTCAGCTGGTGTAGAAGTGCTTAGCCCACCACCCTGATGACCAGTCCTCCTCATCTCCTGCTAAGTTCTGCTGATGCAGTTTTTCTGAGACTCAGGCTGCCAAAATGTCCTCTTGAAAGATCTGAACAAGCAGAATGCCCTAAACAGTCTTAGATACAAACCTGGATATGAGCACAGTTTTTGCTAGGGATTGTAGAAGGATGGAAGCTGGCATCAAAGGTAGTGGGAGGGAAAGATGGGGGCAAGCGGCCAGGGACATGCTGGGACTGTAATCTCTTAAGCCATGGCAGCACACCATGTCTGGCCATGCCATTGCATCCTGTGAGTGGGAGGACTCAGACAGAGAGGACCCTAGGGAGCAGGAGTTTCATTCTGATCCCTAGATCCAGACAATGGTTGAAGGCTGGATGCCTGCTGCAGCTGACCTGCCTATCTTGTCTCCATTAGTGTGCTGGTGTTTGGTTGATTCATCACTGTTTTGTGCTTATATATAATTAATTTTTCTCAGCATTTGAATGCCCTTTTATTCCAGCCTCTCAGCTAATATCCAGCTTCCCACAGACACATTAGTAGCGTGCTCTAATAACAGATAAGTGATGTGGTAAATACCCTGGGGTCTTGTTACCATTCATGAGGTTACTGCTTGAGAAGTATGGTTCCAAATGTGCTGGTGACCGAAAATAATTAGTCACAGCCCATTATGAACAACTGCTCTGCTGTGGCCTCTGTGTGCACTCCACAACACGTGCGTCAGTACTACCCACTCGTGGGTGTCCTTTTTCACCCACCTCTGGCTTGACCTGGTGGTGTCTCACCAAGCCCTTTTCTTTGACTTGGCTCTTCCCTCATTTATAGCCGTTGCTGCTCTGCTGGCTTGGTGATCCTTCATCTCACCATGGGGGCATTCACAATGCTTTACTGATGCTGATGGGAGCTGCTCCTGCCAGGAGCCACCTTTCCTTGGTGTTCCTGAGCACTGATCTCTCTCTGGTGGAGTTTTTCTCTTGTAGCAGACTCCACAGCCAACACTATGGATAGACTATCACCCAGAGAGAAGCTCCTCTCTCTGTTTATTTCACAGACCTGTTGTGCTGACCTTCGAGGTTATCACACTAAGGTAGGACCTTAGACCTTGAAGAAGCATTTTTGGGAAAAAAATACACATGGGAATGTTTTAACTTTCCCATCAAATAGATGTGTGGAGAGCATGTTACATAAATGTCATTTCCACAGCTGTTGCTGCCCTGGAAGATTATGGTAGTTTTCTCAGTCATTAGTAATTTCTTGAGCATTTAATCAACCCTGTGCAAAGAGCCCTATGAACACTCCACTACTCTGCATATGTTGAATTTGCAGTGTGACAACCTGGTTTGTTAAATAGCTGTGGCTATATGGAGAGAAAATCAAATAATGGCTCAGCAAGCATTGTTATATTGTTATTACAATAAACAGCAAGGACCCATTAAAGTACCTATTTCTTCTGCCTTTTTTTTTTTTTTTTTTTTTTTAAGGTTTAATCCTTTCCCTGTCTCATTGCTTGTGAGTGAGCAAGGCATTTTGGGTCACTTGGAATGTCCTTCCTCTGTTGCTTCATTTGAGCAACTCCTTTGATTCTTGTACCTGGAGACTAACTTACACCTATTCCTTGTAAAGAAAGAAAATTGTCAGCTGTAGGGCTGGGTTATGCCAGCTCTAAGAAGGTGCCCTCTCACTTGGATCTCTACATGTTCTCAGAAAATGCTGGTTTCTCTCCTTGACACTGATACATTTCTCAGATGGCCTGCAATCAAGGGATCTCAAGGTCTGGTGTCTCATCTGACCTGAGCAGGAAGATCCTTGCTCTGGATCTCAGTCATTGTGAGGTCTGGAGGCATCCATGTGGCCTTTTGGCTGGCCCCCTTTGAGTAGGAGCTGTTTTCTCCACCTTGCTTGTCACTGAGAGAGAGGAATGGGTGAGCTCAAGGCTGATGCAATGCCGAGGTCCTCACCTCAAACCTCAGCTCTGTGTAGTGGGTGGTTACATTATTCAACTTGAATGCAGTGTAGTTCCTTGATTTCTAGGTGAACTTGCTGAATCTCATACTATTCTCCTATTCCTGCTATTTTTGGCTAAAAAGCGCTATCCCCCTGTTCCCTCATTTTCTCAATTTGCAATTACAGTTTTAAGGAATATAATGAAAACTTTAAAATAACTTTTATAATACTGTAACTGTCAGAGGATACTATGCAGTATTTTTTAAGGCTTAAGGAATAAACACAATTGTGTGTAGGATTTATTTGATAGCAGAAAGAATAGCACACTATCTTCTGAATATGGATACCATGATTTGCTTTAAAAAATTATTTGTATTTGTGAATATCAGAAAAACTGCTTGGTATAGTTGAAGATATTTAAAAGTCCTGAAAGTTTTGTGGATTTTTGCATGAATAAGTAATCCAGAAAGTAACCCCAGAAAAGTGTTCATAGTGTCCTTTAGCTTCTGGTGCTTCCATTGTCATTCACAGAGTGGAGACAATACTCTATGATTTTGTAGTCACTGACACGAAAAAATAATGAATAATCACATTGGCCCTTTCAAAAGAGTCTGGGATTTTACTGCACAAGTGCTCAAACAAGATATTGACAAAAACCTCCCAAACAAAGAGTCAATTTTTATGAAAGAAAAAAAACCCACGATGAATTGGTTGAAAAATACGGAAGAATTGCTTTTGTAATGGATATTACTGTACAACTAATTTGAATGGTTCTATTTCTAAAACAGATACAGCTGTGGAAAAGCTTTATGAAGAAGCCCATAAACATGCAGCTTTCATTCACTTTTAACCCTGAATGGGGAATATGTTCTTTCTATTGCCAAACCTATGCATAATTTATATTTTTGTGTGGAAACCACGTAAAGCTGAGTAGAGGCTTCATCCAGTTGTAACACAAAACCAGGAGAGCTTTGTGGTTTTGGATGGGGCTTTATTTTATAATTTGATTTTAATACAAGTGAAAACAACTGTCTTGGCTGGGAGATGGGATTTCAATTGCCTTCTTCCCAAATAAAAAATACATGTTCTGGGAAGCTGGTGTAGGTCGGCTCTCTGTTGCTGAGCCTTAGCCTCGCCTGCAGATCCATGAGCAACCTGCCCTTGCCCTCACCAGACAGAAACCCCTCCCTCCCTTCAGTGTATCATCACTGAGTAAGTATTTAACTTTTTTTCTTTTTCCATTCTCTTGGGCTGGACCGATTTCATAATTATTTAATGCTATTTCCCCTCTTCAGAGAATGGAAAACAAGCGGTTTGTCACCTTTCTTTGCAGTCAGATTTTCTTTCAGATGTCTGTGTTTTGGGTTTAAACCACTGCAGAAAACCCTCTTTCTCAGGGAGATTTAATTGCAGGAATTCATGTTAGCTTATGTTAATATTACCTTTGGCAGAAACACTGTTCCTTTTTGATAAACACAGTCTAAAATGACAGAAGGAGTTGGAAGAACCAATGAAATTATTGTTGTGTTTCTGTCAGGCTGCTGTGTGTGATGGGAGAGTTCACAGGTAAGAAGTCCCCTAATGATCTGCCATAGTGTCTGGTAAGATACAGTTTAGGAGGAGTTTTAATGTAATGGAGAACAATCTATTATTACTGTAACTTACTCTTCCATGACTCCAGGCAGTTGATGGTTGCTTAACAATTTTTCCTCAAAAATTCAAAATCCAAGTGACATTCTGATTTTTATATATATACACATATATCCAGACACATATACATATACATTTACATATATTTATATATGTGTCTATATATGTGTGAGTGTGTATGAAATATATATGCCAAAGTATTTTTAGAATCCCTTCTAGTTACTTAGATTCATTGAATTCACTCACCAAAGAAATTTATTCATGTCACACTAGTGGAAGCAAGTCAGTAGAGATGGTCACTGCTAAAAAATTCTCCTTCTCTGCCCTTGCAGCATGGACAGAGTTCACCTTTCAGATCCAAGTGATTGGATAGATGAGTGAAGGAGCCTCTTGATATTCTGTGCCCACACAAAAACTTTTGATGCAAACAGATATGGACTCCTTGGTGTTCTTCCCTATCTGTTCACAATCAGGGCAAAGCTGAGTGAGACCTTAATTCTCCGGGAACTTGGCAGACTTTATAAACAAGATGAAAAATTATATTCGAAGGGAGCTGGGATTGCACTGCTGCGGGCCTGAGCAGAATGGATGGCTGCTGAGTGCTTTTTGGTATTCTGAGGACAGTTAGAATAAACCAGCTGGATTTTAGGAGCAGCAGGCAGAGTATCAGTTAAGCAGATCATTTAGGAGTGCTTATTTCTTGTTCTGCCCTTTGTGAAAATTTTAGGTACTTAAAATTTTCTTGTGCAAAACTGGCTTTGCCCTGTAAAATCTGGCATCCAATCCACTATGATTGACAAGGCACAATGGAGATGGGAGCCCAGAGGCATAAACACCAGAGTTTTCCAAGATCCTGTAGATGTTTTCTTTTGTTTCAGTCCAACTGTTTTCACTTACCTTCCTAGAGCTGAGCAAAAAAGATCCCTAACCTTACAAAAATAATGTATATATGTTTTCTCAGGAGAAAATAGTAGCTGTTCTGATAAAATAAGGTCTATGCACTCTTAATTCAATTTAAAATGAAAATAATAAGACCATTTCTATGCTGGCTGCCCTTCAGCATGCACTTAGCTTGAATTCTGATTACAGACAGTGCTGAAATCTGGCTTGTGACCTGCACTAAACAAGTTTCATTAGAAGAGATTTGAACATTGCTCAGACAAAACTAGATGCACATTTAGCTAAAAATAAAGAAGAAATGGAAAAGTAAAAAACCTCTCCCAAACAAATGTAATTGCTGTGTTTTAAAATTATGTCCTTTTTTTAGCTCACAAAATTATTTCAGGCACAGCAATGAATGATGAATAAATTCTTAAATTAGCTGGATCTAAATTCTTAAATTAGGCTGGGTTGCATTGTCTGGGAAGTCTTGCAGTGTCCACATGTGACACCGGGTATTTATCCTCACAGTCATCAACATTTGTCTCCCTTGCTGTGTCAGATTTGCTGTGCGTCATGCTGGGGGCAGCCAGAGGACACGTGGAGAGCAGAGCAATAATTCCTTGAGGCCTCAATTTATGCCAAATGTTGAGCACGCTTTTCCCGTGTAAATCGCAAAAGACAGTTCCTGTATTGGACTCTAGGAATATTGGTGTTATCAACAGTGCATTATTCCCCAGGCATCTATGCCTCATCTCAGTGAGGGCTTGGCTGCCTCTCAATGTCATTGCAGACCCTGATGGTGTCCTTAAGGACATTCTTAACCCTGTCCTCTTTTCCACCTTGCCAAAAACTGTCCTCTTCTGTCAATCCCTGTTCTTCATCCCATGTGTCTTAGAACCCAAAATACAGAATCATAGCATGGGTTGCTTTGGAAGGGACCTTATAGATGGTTTAGTTCCAACCCCTTCCCATGGGCAGGGACACCTTCCACTAGACCAGGTTGCTCCAAGCCCCATCCAGACTGGCCTTGAGCACTTCTAGAGATGGGGCGTCCACAACTTCTCTAGGCAACCTGTGCCAGTGCCTTAGCATCTTCCCAGTTAAGAATTTATTCCTATCTAACATAAAACTACTCTCTCTCTGTGTGAAACCATCATCCCTTGTCCTATCACTTCATGTCCTTGCAAAAAGTGCATCTCTAACTTATTTGTAGACCTCTTTAGGTTCTGGAAGGCTGCTAGAAGGTCTTCCTCAGCCTTCTCTTCTCCCGGCTGATATTTGACATCTTGACATGATGCATGGGCTTGCCAAAAGAGGGAATCTGTCTCTTCCTCCAGCCTGGTCCACCACACCATGGTGGTCTACCTCAGGATCTCCTACAAACCTTGCTCTAGGTTATGAACTTTCCAGACAGAGCAGCATCTGAAGTTTGCTGTTGCAGCTGCTTGTCACTGTCACCATCATAGAAGTGCCACTTCTGTGCCCCTGCCTGCTTAGGTGCCCTTTTGTGTGTTGCTGACAGGAGAGCTGAAATGCACAACTTCAGTAGGGACAGTCATTTGGGTAATGGCAGCTTTTTATTTATAATCACACAGTCTCTATGTACTTCAGGCCATTGTTGCTCAGGAAACTCAAGGCACAAATGCCTCAGTCAGCTTAAGGACTAAAAACCATAAGTTTGATGTAACCTCTTTACCGTGGCACTCGTTCCTCCCTCTCCACGTGTAGCTGCTTTTCCAACCTTCTACTAGAACTTTTGTCATAATCCAAATTAATTATGCTTGGGTCCACTACTTAATTCTTCCTCCTCCATGCAAAACATTATGTAAAAAAGACTCCTTCTAAGGCTTTCTGTTGTCCCTTGTGGCTTCCTGCAGATCTCTGGGATATAATTTATATGATCCAATGCTTGTCAGCTTTCCTTAGCTCTCAGTGTCCAGCTGTGTGCTGTGGGATAACACTTCATCCTTTGATTGTTTACCTTACTCCCTCTCCACCCACCTCCACAGGAAATCTCATCAGAGTGTTTGCCACAGGAGTGTCAGTCTTGGAATGAGAAAAGCCAGACAACTCTTTTTTCTTCTAAAGCCAGGTCTTCAGTAATATGAAGCGTTTCCATCTACAGCAATAATTTCTACAGAAACACAATCATTTCCTTCTTACCTGGATTATTTTCTTGGTCAAAATTGGCCCTTATTTATAGTGGTGTTGTTTGAGTTATTATTATTATTGTTAATAACAATCATATTTTATGTTAATTCCAAAATGCTGCTTTATTTAGTATCTACTACTGATGGCACACCTTGGAGATTTCTTTTTCAACATATATTTTACCGCTTTTATTTCATGGGGATAGTTTTATATTCTTCTAACTCTCAAAGATGTGCAGTTTAATAGCATGTACATATGTCTGCAAGAAAATTAGTTAGTGTGGCCCTGTGGCTTACTGCTGAGAAACAGAGATACTTTACTTCCCTGAAATAAATTAGTTCATTTTGTTTTATATTTCCAACATGCTCGGGAGATATAAGTCACTGCCTAACAGAGATCGCCTGCAAGTTGTTCCGCAGTAAAGCTGCTGCAGTTCAGGCTCTGGCATCTGTTTATCCATACAAGATTTCCCAATCTACTTTCTTGATTTGTTTAATAGAGTATGGATGTGTCTTACATAGCTAAAATACCCAGAGAGAAATACATTGGTGGCTTGCTGGTAGCTCTGCAGAGGTACAGTTAATAAGTAGCTGCACTACAGTGTGCAATTTTGAAGTTGAATATGCATATAACTGTGTTGCTGGATCCAAGTCGGTTCTGGGGAACATTTTACCCTAATTTTAAAACCTGTTCCTTTTCAAAGGGGTGCACACAATCTGTAAGGACTGAATAATTGCTTTTCCAGGGCATATTGCTCAGCTGTGGGCTGGAGTGGCTAATGGGTAAGTGCAGCAATTCAGATGAATGGGGTTGCTTCCAAAGCAGGACTATTTACATATGGTGTGTATATTTATACATATACACACACACATATAAACTGAAAGAGAGTAGGTTTAGATTGGACACTAGAAAGAAATTATTTACTATGGGAGTGATGAGGCACTGGAACAAGTTGCCCAGAAAATCTGTGGATGCTTCATCCCTGGAAATATTCAAGGCCAGGCTGGATTGGGTTTTGAGCACCCTGTTCCAGTGGAAGGAGTCCCTGCCCACGGCAAGGGGGGTGGAACTGGATGATTTTTAGGATCTCTTCCAAGCCAACCATTCTATGATTCTATGTTTCTTCAGTTCCTTACTTTTCTGTTTAAATAATCAAGCTTCAGGGTTACTTCTGCATGTCTGGAATGAAGTGTGCTAGAATTACACATTCTTCTCCGTTTCAAGAATGAATGCATCTTCAGACAGGCTATTTTTCCATTGCCAAAACACACAGTGAATGACATGATGCACAAGGGTGACTTCTGAATAATGTGACATTATTAATGAGGTTGTTCTCTGAGCACAAGCACGGTGCTCAGAGATAACCTGGCACAACACAGGCACAAAACACTCCACAATGAGGCTGAACTATTACAGAGCCAGCTGAGCAGCAAATTCAATGCCTACATGCTGGCCCTGGGGCTAAGGGTTAAAAGCTTTGTTTGGGTAGCTGAGTAGTGAGGTTGCCATCTCAGTGCCGTGGCAGGAGGAAATGAGTAAAGCCTTTGCCTGTGCTTGCTAAGTAAATGAGCTATCCAGGGATCAGGTTCCTTACTCAGTGTATGTTACATGCTCCTAACAGAAGCCAGATACTGAAATTCCCCATGCACAGTGATTTGTATGCTGTAAGAAAGTGTTTAATACTTTGCTCCCTAAATGATGATGGTAGGATCGTATTTACTTTTGTAAATATCCCTCCCAAACCCATTACAGGAACCTTGAATGTAACAGATTATATCAAGGTACCCCTATAAATCTTATGGACATCTTATACACCCTCAAATCTTCTTCTGCCTCACGGCCTTCCATACGTGGAAATTTTGAGGACTTGTCAGCTCCCTGCCACTGGTTGATCACTGGCTCAGCTGCTGCACCTGAATTGCTTTTGTGAAAGACATTCTGTGGCACTGCAGCCCCTGGACATTCCCTGAGGAGATGGATGGGACCTGGGTAGAGATGTTGAGGTGGATGAAGGAGCTAAGAGAAGAAAAGATGCAGCATGGACATACAGGTTCTTCAACACCACTCTGCAGCTTGTAGGTAACAGCCCTGTCAGGACAGGCTCTTACTGCAATGCCCAAAAGCCATACTGGAGTCAAGAATAGCAAAACAGGGTGAAACCAAAGCATTTAATCAATTTTGATCTCAAATTCTATATTCTAGTTGTTCTTAGACTGTTCCTCCTGGATTCTAGTTCTGTATCAAAATGAATTGTTGATCTGAAGTTTTATTCCACATGGCCTGCATATTGTGTTGGAAAGATTCAGTTTTGGTTAAAAGCTGATTAGAACACAATGTTTTAAAAAGTCACATTTTAATGTTATTTTTCAAGCTCTTGTCTAACACTTTGGTGTGAGGTCTGTGGTTTTTAGTATACAGCATCCAAGTGGAAACTATTTATTTGTCTCCTAGGAGATTATGGCTAGCTTGTATGAACACATAAATTGAACTACTTTTTAAATATTTTTATTTTCTTTGAAAAGCAATAATGCATATGACTATAGTGGACTTAAAAATTCCAGGGGTGATGGAGTATTTGAACACAGCAGTGCCCAATGCATAGACAGCAAGCACCAGGGAAATATGAGGCCAGGTAAATTACACCTGGACACAAGAAGTAAAGTCTTCACCACAAGGGTACTGAAGCTTTGCAACAGCACCCCAGTGAACTTATGGGGATGGTTTTAGAAATTTTCTAAATTCAAACCCCAGTTTGAGCAGTATGATCCCACTTGGATGCTGCATTTGCATTGAGTGTAGGGGAATAAGGCAGATCACTGCAGATCCCTTTCAACCAACTCTGTTTTACCATTGCACCCTCTGAATGGAATGTTAAACATAGATCCATGCAACTTGAATAATTATTTATTTATATTATTATTTGATATTTATTCCAAACCTGGTTAGACACAGTCCTGAGCAGCCTTCTCAGGGTGACCCTGTTTTGAACAGGTGTCTCCAGAGATGCCTTCCCACCTCAGCAGCCTGTGAACCTGTGAAATTACATGAAAGCTGAGGAAAGTACTCCAGAGTGAGTGGATTGCACAGTTCAATCTGAAAAGAAAGGCTGAAGGGTGGCTGTGTTACAGTGGGCAAATGCCTCTGTGGGAAGGAGACAACAGGCACTAAAAGAGCTCTTCAGGAGGAAAAGAAGAATATAAACATCAGAAATGGAAGCAAGGTAATTCAAGTGACAAAACAAAAAATCAGTCTTTCAGTGATGGCAGACAAACCAGCACTTGATATATTTTTCACTGTCCTCCCAGGAAGCCTGGTTTAGCCAAATATGAACAAACTTTCTGTTAAATACAAGATATTCATTCCAAGAGCAGATACAACCAGGTAAACTTAATACAGCAGGATTTACAAGAGGCTTGCTTGGATGATCTAACAGTAATTATTGAAGGATCTGTGTTTGATAGCTGAAGAGAATAAAATGAAGTACAGGAAAAAGGTTTAGTTCAGGCTGTTGCAGATTTGTGGGGTCTATTAAAGCTTCAACAACAAATTTTGTTCCTCCTGGGTGTTCTTAATGGTTGCCAAACTGCCTGTTGACATTATATCTCTTTTCACTTAGGTCTGATTTACAAGCAAACTGAGGTATATTTGAAGTAATGAAAATAAGAGTGTTTCAGCATCTGCTTATGGGTGGGTACTGGAGCATAACCCTGTGATGCAAAGGAGAGTATTCCCAATGCTGGGAACAGTGCTAGTGTTCTGCAGCTGATGGGGTCTTTCCTTGTAAAATCAAAGATCAGCCCCATACCCAGAAAAAATTCCCATGAGGCTGTACACCATTCCCAAGTGGATATAATACATTTTATCANGAAAAAAGAAAAAAGAAAAAAGAAAAAAAAAGACGCTTTATGTATTGAATCTATCTGTAAGCATTAATATTAACATGGTGTTGCTTGGCTTCACATGAGCACTACTTATTGGTGAGATAATGAAGCTGTTATCTGAAATCTTGAGATCTACCGAGACCACAGTGGAACCAATGAATGCGACTGAACAACATTGATTCCTTATGTAAACAGAGGTTTACAAATAAATCAGACTCCCTTAGAGACAGACTGTGGGCCCTTTCCTGGGACACTAAGAATACAAGATAAGCATGATTTGTTTTTTAAGTAGTGCTCCTTGACCTTTTGTTTGAACACTGACACAGGAAAGGGAAATAGGAAGATTCCTACCATCCTGTTTTCTCGCAGAGGTAGGAGGATTCTCATGACAAAAGAAGTGTTGAAGCCATCTTCCTTGCATCCCATAGAGCAGAGTGAAACCATCATCCCCACACCAGAAGTCCTGTTTTTTTTCCCAAACCCAGGGATGGTGGTGACACTTTCCCTCCCACACACAAATGAGCCAGTTCCTGAATTCCTTCAGCTCATCCTGCTTCATTCAGCACTGCACCCCAGGGGTGGAGACTTGCTCCAGAGCATATTTCAGCCAACCCTGACTGACTTTTCTGTGAGAGCAATGAAAAAAGGGAGGGAAGCCCCCCTGCTGTTAGGATACAAGTGTCTGCCAGATGTTAGCTGTTTTAGAGGGTGACTGAATGAAGCCAGTGCTCTTCCCTAAAAATAATCACCTGGCTCAGTAATCGCTCCTCATAGCCAGCTGTAGTAGCCAAGAGTCCCTGTTTGCTCAACTAGTCTTAAAACAGCAAGAGCCATTCCCTTTCTCTTCATGCTTTTCCCATCTCTACCAATTCAGTCTTTTGGAAGGTTAGTATGGAGAAACTGCCTCTGGTTCCTCTGTCTTTGTCTCTATATCTCTTTAAGGCTATTTCAGGGCTGGGGAAGTGACAATCTAGAAAATGAAACCTGGGCTGAACACAAAAATACCTTGACTTCCTAATTTCATTAAATTCGGGTATTGTATTAGAGAAGGCAATTAATTCTGTGCCTTTTCAGTATAACTAAAGCCTTTAGAATGGAATTTTATAGCCTGAAAAATAATGGCACTTACCTTATCCAGCTCTACTACAAGAAACTTCTCTTTAGCTGAAATTTTCTCTAGGGCTAAACCATCTAACAGACATGCTATTCGTAAAATAATTTTGATTTCAAATAATTCGTATTTGAATTCTTAGGGCTTTCCTTTCTGCAGAATTTTTATGTATCTTCATGGGAGTAAGTAGAGATGACTTGAACTAAGGCTGAGGACCTGTACAAGCAGACCTCAGAGTGCAAGATCAGGACACCAAGCAGTGGGTCTGACTGCTGTTACAAAGGGTGGAGCAGCTTGCTCCCGCCACTCCCACGAAGTCCAGTGATGTGCCCTGCCCAGGAATGCTTCAAACAGATGCTTAGTAAAATTTTGTTCTAGCTCAGATGAATATTGTCAAGTTATGAACACTGGGAGGCATAGTAAAGATCTTTTAAAAGAGAAAACAAACAAGCAAAAAGCTCGAAGATCCTGGAAAACTGTAGAAATGTATAATTAAAGGGAAACTGAGCCTGGTGAATGGCTGTTACTGCAGAGAAAAGATAATTTTCCATTGTAGAATAAACACACAGTTCAGGGACAAAGTGCATTTTTCATTTGGCTGGTATAATCTTGCAATCATTCAATATCCACATCAGTTGATCTGGAGAGTCCGGCTCACAGAAAGGCTGCAGACTTGACAGCAGTGCATATTTCAATAAATTAAATAGAAGAAAAAGACCCTGCACTGATGGATGACTTTTCCTGTCAGTGTGTTGGTACAGTGCATTAAAGTCTTTGCCCTCAAACCTTCTCTGATAATGCTCAACTCTGTGAAGTAAAACAGAAGAAAACCAAGTGGTTAAATGTGCCACTGTGGAGCTTCATAACTCTAATATATCAGTGAACAGCAAAGGAAGTCAATTTTCATTGCAAGATGTTTCAAAAAGGCACGGATTGGCACCGGGCCTCATAACACAGCATAATAACATTTAGCTAAATGGAGTCAGTCTTGCAGGGTACTGCAAGATCAAGAAGATCAAGCCCATAAACCAAGGATGCCCAATATAAAACAGAGAATTAATATAAATTTTAGAATGCCATTAGGATTTAGGTTGAACATTAACTTGCAAAATATGGCTCACTTACAAATCTACTACCGTTTAATGTCCCTGATAGCGACTTATGATTCTAATATTATCACAGATGCAATTCAGTTCAGTATTAAATTTTCTTCTTAAGTGGGAAGGCAAGAAATGTATTAAAAATGTATCTAATCCTGAGACTTTTTAATGGCAGCTGCAGTAGAAATTTGCACAGAATTAAATCTTTAGTCCACAAAGGCTAAATATTAAGAATAATTTTATATATTATGTTAAAAATCATTACTGAGATCAACTTTGAAAAACCCCTATAAATGACCACAAAAGAACCCCCTTCCCCCCTCAAAAAACCCCTTAAACCTAAAAATCCAGTATTCTTTATCTTCTAATATTCATTCCTTGGAATATATTTGTTGAGCCTGGCTTCTCATTTGAATAGAGACAAGAGAAGGACAAAGGCTATTGCTAAACATTTATTAAAATGCTCTTCCTATTTCAGATGAGAACTGACCAAGTATTTTGCATTAAACATCTTCCTCCTTCATATATCTTGTGAAAACCCTGTTCTTTCACTGTGCCCACAAGGGTCTCTTACATTTGCTGAATAAAGTTTGGCTCTCCCTCACAGCACCTTAAAGTCAGTGAGGCTGCTTGGAGAGAAAGGTACTACTCCGTGTGAATAAAAAAACCCAAGGATTATTAGTGGACATTAAAGCAGAGGACAGTAGAAAAATTGTGTTGTTTATATATTATATGTATATATTTGTGTATTTCCTTTGCTGGTCCCGTCACAGATTACATGAATTCTGGTGCTTAGCTATGGAACTGAAAGCTGAATGTGGCATGTATATTCTCCATTATTCTAAACACGAGTAAAGGTAATTGTTGGAAACTATAAATGGTTATGATGCTTTACAGAGTCTGAGCAAATAAATATAGAAAAAATGGGAAGCTCAATTCACACACAAGTCCATAGCATATAGCTCACTCACATGGTTGCTTGTGGTTTTGGATGTTTTCAACTGCCCCAGAATGCACACTGCTGAACAGTCTTTGAACCTTTTCTCCACTGATTTTCCATTCAGTGTTTGTTATGTGAGCCTTTTCCAGCATCATGAAAGCCCTGTTTCCTCTGAAGGCTAAACTTTCTGTTTGATTCCTTTAATTTCTTTGCAGTCATGTTAATTTTGAAGTCTTCAAGATTATAGAAGAAAATTCTCTTGGGTCTGCAATGATTTGCTCTTTCTCTCTACAACTACTTGGAAGGAAGAGGCATCGAGGTGGGGGAAGGTCTCTTATCCCAAGTAACAAAAAATAGACAAAAGAAAATGGTTTCAAGTTGTGCCAGAGGAGGTTTAGATTGGACATTCAGAAAAATTTCTTTCCTGCAAGGACTGTCAAGCACTGGAATAGGCTGTCCAAAGAAAGTGGTGGAGTTACCATCCCTGAAGGCGTTTAAAGGATGTGCCAGTAGGTGCTCATAGACACGGTTTAGTGGTGGACCCAACAGTGCTGGATTAATGGTTGGACTCAATGGTCTTACAGATCTTTTCCAACCTAAACCATTTTATGATACTGTCTTTCTATTTGATGAACTCATTTAATCAGCCTTGCATGGTACTGAAAAGTCATACAAGCATATAATTTCTAGCTATTTCAGATTATTCCAAAGCCAGCAGGAAGAATTGATTTTATAATATTTTTGCTTCTTTTCACAACTTTATTGTTCCTTCAATAATGAGAATGCAATGTTTCATGTTTGTATTTCCATGCACATATCTAAGCAACCTTAGTGGATGAGCATCTGTTCTGGATAAACAGTGGTTAAGTTTGCCTTCAAATTCAGTCATTGCTTAGAAGAAGAGTTTCCTTCATTACCATGCTTAGAAAATTGAAGGGAATTGGTCCCTTCTGCTTCAGCTCCACTATTCAGAAGCTGACTAAAATGTCCTGTTTTCAGAAGTGTTGAGCTCTTTCAGAGTCCAGTGTGCAAGGGCTACAGCTCGTCAACAACGAGAGTTTAAATCATATCTGCTAAAGAGACTAAATATTGATCTTGAAACTGTAAGCTGGAAAGCTTTGACATTTCAAAGCAATAATACTGGGCAGATTTTTTAATGCATTAATGATCTTTCTGAAAGTGGTTTTACTCTTTGGAATGGGGAATGGCATCTTTGGGGATTAAATGGGTTGCATAAGCACGACTAATTGGACTATATACTGTCATTTAGTTCTCCAGGGTGGTTTTCACCTAGTAGCAGTGGGATCAGCTGTTACAGAACTGTCCCAAAATGCGTTATTACACTCTCTGACCCTCCAAAATAGAGGTTGCATATGAACTTCCTGTTGTGACTCTTCCTGGCCCATTCTAGCTCTCAAGCTCTTCTAGAGAATCTTTTGGAGAGGGCCAAAGGCATCTGACATGGCCCAAACTGCAGTGGAATAACATAATAGTGCAAATTTACAGATGTGCAGACGATTTCCACCACTGAGTCTTCCTTGCAACTCTTTAACTTACAAATATAAACATAGCTGCAGTGTCCAGACATGCCCTCACTGACTTCATTGAGGCAATTTGTGCCATACTGCATGTAAGCCTCTGAAAAAGGCTTTTGTGTTGTGGGATATGGAATCCACAGGACAGGGCGCTTTACAGCTGAGGAACTGAGATATGGGAGAAATAAAGCACGGACTCCTACACACAGCTACTTTAAGCTTTAACTGAGAAAGCAATTTTCAGATTGCCTTTGTATTAGATAAAGCTACAGAAGAATCGAGTGAGAGTTTATACATACCAAGATAGAGATGTTTGTAGAGGGAGACTGAAGTGCTCTCAGGCTGTGGCTGGGTTGCACTGTGAGTTTCTCCATTGATGATATGGAACAGGCGTCTTGGCTTGGTTGCTACAGCTACATCACTGCTGAGGGGGACAGCATCTAGGCTGGAATAACTTGCAAAAATTACATGCTAAATCAGTGCCAAGCCTGCCACAAAATGAAGTTTTTATGGCCCTAGGCAAGAGGTGAGGTTGGTCATATGATGCTGAGATACAAAGGATCACACAAAGGATGCTGAGATAGACTTAAATGTTTAAAGTTTTATTAATGAAGTCTGTAGCTGATGGCACACACTCACTCTAAAATTACTGTTGGGAAAAATACAAAAGAGAGAAAGAAAGAGAACGGGGAAAGCAAAAACTTCCACCTGTGGATGGCCAAAAAGAGGTAAAGCAGAATCTCAAATGAAAGTATCTTCTGGTGATCATCTCCAGGTGGTACTAATGATGATAATTTCCCCCCATGTTTTTCCATAGTGTCCATATGCTTTTCATTGTGACCTGTTCAAACTCCCTTCTGGATACTCCTGCTTAAAACAGTTTACTCTAAATGAGCCCAAGTGTTTGTATACATTCAGTGAGCTTGGGTATATATAAGTCCAGCTGGACATTCAAGTCTCTGTTAGCCACTATGTTATTGACTAATTTATGCTTTTCCTTTAATGTAAACCTCAAGCTATAAAAAAAGGAGTGGGGAAAAGCAAGGGGAAGGAAGGAAGGAGTAATTCTTACTCTGGTGGCAGTTTCTTCCCATGAGAAATGAGAGATAGGAAAGTTAGGGTTTGCAGGTGCAACACCATGTGAAAAACAGCACAAAAACAACAGCAGGAGAAAGGTTAAAATAATGGAGCAGCTTTGGTGAAAGGTAACAGACCTGCAAGTGGAAGACAGACTACAGAACTGCAAGGAAAAGGACCTGAGCAATACAAGGTGAAGCCATTCTGTAGCTGTTTGGTGTCTGCTCTTCTCTCTACACTTCAGCTGTGTTCTTACCTCCTCCAACACCTCTGCAAGAAGCAGGTAGGAGTAAAAAAGGTTTTTCTGTGGGTTCAGGTGATCATAACCATAGGCACAATAGTTCCATATGCATCAGCAAGGAATAATTGTCTTCTATTACTAGAAAAATAATCTTAGACTGCTTTATTAGATTTAATACATCTGTCTTCAAGACTTTACACATATCTCTTCCTCTAAATTTATTAGAAGTTATACATTTCTTATGTTCACAATCACACAAAATCACAGAATCAATGTTTATAAGAGAAGGTTTGCAACCACAGGTTTATTCTCAGGCCAGCTGTACCATATTTTAAAGTCTGTTCCTAATAAATCTGTGATTTCCTCCATATTCTCTTATTTTACACCATCTGAGGATATAGCCCTCTGGCTACAAGCACTAGCTAACTGCAGTTCCAAGCCATAAAATCCATTACAATATTAACTTGGCATGTGTTCTGTATAATAAGAATCTTCCAGGACAGTAAACTTTTTGAGGATAGTAAACTCACAATATTTCCCTGCTTGCAGTTATGTATTTCAGTCTGCTGCCAAGGGCTGCAGATCTTCCTGAGTCTGGCAAAGTTTTACATATTTTAACAAAATTGTTGTTGGTGTGTATCATTTCTTTACTTATAAACCACTTGGAGATATTTATTATTATTGGTAAAATATGTCAAATTCAATAGAAAGAAAATCCCAAATAGACCCTGAGAGTGCCCCTTCTTGCATTTTCAAATGGGGGACTCCAGCTGGTATTGTCACCTCTACAGAAAGCTCAGCATAAGCCTAGAGGCAGGAAGCTGGGCAGAGAGCAAAGCAGCAGCAGCACTTGTCACTCACACAACAGAGTCCCAGAATGTCTAACCACAGTGGATTTTGGAGGAATTCAGCCTGAGCAGGTTTGGGGGGCTATGAGAAGCTTCCCTCTGTGAAAGGTAATGTGGGAGACCATGGAAGGGTATTTGCCTCTGCATGTAAAAAATGGCTGCTGAAAGCTGTTACCTTCTGCAGAGTGAGATGGCTTTGCTTGTATTTTGTATGGGAGGTTACTCTTTGAAAAAACAGGTAATGAGGCAGGTCTGGGGAGGTTCAGCAAATTTGTGAATGACAACTAATGAAAGAAGCTGTCAGCTATTACAGGAAACCTGTGCTGCGGTAGAGACTGACAAATACTGCTGGCCATGTCAAATACTGAAGATTGGTAGCAGTTGACAGAAGCCTCTAATTCCTCCAAACTGAGCTGGACTAGGTCATAATTGCAAATACTAATTAATCCCCAACATCAAGAATGTACTTGTCAGGCCCCTGGTCTGGATGGCAGTTGTTGTACAGGATGAAAAGTGTGGGGAAAATTGTGTGTGTATATACACACACGTAGATCCACCCATCCATGCAGAAACTGTTTGTGACATGTGACAAATATATATAACATGATGTATTCGAACACAAAGTATGCAGAAAGGGGAGATGGTAAATTGGCTGAGTGCCCCACTGGCTGGTGTTGGACAGGGCTGTGCTGCTTTGCTTGTGGCCAGTCTGCCTGAACCAAGAGAATGTGAGTGATGGCTTGGATGCCAAGATGAGTTCACAGCAAAACAGAGCAATGATCATTTCTGGAGAAGGCAAAAATCTGAATAAAAGTCATTAAATCACTATAGGTTACAAAAACTCCTCCTATATTCAGTTGTTATTCTCTGACAATGATCAAGTGGGAAGTATAATCAGAGGTGTATAGAGTAAAACTTACTGTTCTAACTTCTGGGAATCTTCAGTACTGTAAAAAGATCATATCTCTCTCTCTTTATTTCTCTTTCCTTAAAAGTTAAATTCTTGGAAATTCAGTGAACTTCCAAATGTCCTATGTAGGGATTCTCATGGTGTTCTACATCCTGTGATATAGAGTCAGGGAGGCACAGATGTGGCTCTTATTCCATGGCTGTATAAATGATGGATAGAAAGCAATGATGTCAACAGCAAGTGTTGTCCTGGTTGTAGGCAGGTACTTGTATAAAATATGAGGATGAATTTCTCAGGGCAAGTGAGTCAACAATGAACTCCATCAGAATTCACTTTTCAATTCTTCAGCATCTAAATATTTCATGCTGTACAAAAAAGAATGGTGACTTCAGGGACAGCTAGAATTTGTTTTCTCTTCAAAGAGGTCTTCTGCATTGCTTTTTTGACTTTTTTTTGGGTTCCTTGTTGAGCAAGGGGACTTTAATCATTCATTCTCTTATCCTTGCCCAGGATTACAAGAAGTGCCAGCCTGTTGCCATTTTCCTGCCTCCAGTCCACCTGAGACACTCAGGCTCTGAATATAAGATCAGTCTTGATTAGATTTCTACTGATACGTGTATTGAGGCGAGCTGTATCTCATTCTGCACTCAGGTTCTGCATCTAAATTTTGAGAATATTTATTATTAATATCACTGCTGCTTATCATCTCTTCTGATATTAAGACTGTAAAGCCAGGTAGTATTTGACTTTGCAAACTCTATTCCAAGTTGTACCACCAATTCAAAAGTTCTATTTCTCATAAAAAATAAACTTAGTATGTAGCAGAACAGATCAACTGGACTCCCCTGTTGGTAGATTCTTTTGTAATCTGACACCCAGAGTATTGTAGACTCTTGCAGAATGAATTTGTTCTCAAAATTCATTTGTGAACACTTGAAAAACACACTTTGTCCTTACACATTTTATATTATATCCTTTTGCAAATCATGTTAAGAACAGAACATAACAAATTGTGAATACAATACTCTGAAAAGTAGGTGCTCAGGGAAAAAAATTGGTAACGAATGACCACCAGACTAGCAGAATATGTTACTTTGAGATCCAGAACCTGAATTTCAATTTAGATTCTTGAGAAATTAAATTAAAAATTAATAATGGGACTATATCAACCACAAGAACAGTTAGGCATGGATGAGCTTCACTTCACTGCTGTTTTCTGGTTTTTTTTGTGGGGGGCAGAGCGGGGTGGGACTTTGAAGGGTTTTTCCACTAGGAAGTCTTAGAAGAATCTTCAGAGAAAGAAAAGGGTACAACCAGGATGTGGCTGAGCTCTAGTGAAGCCAGTCAACATGTGCTAATTTAAACCACCAAAGGATCTGATTTGCTACTCTTCAGGTTCAGCTCCCCTTTAGATAAGTGATTACTGTATCTTACCTTCCAAGTCAGTGCCTTCCATGGGAAAATGCCAGGCATTTCCCTGCAGCCCAGTTTTGGGCAGAGCAGAACACATGGTAATAGCCAGGACACAGGAAGCATTGAGCCACTGTGGGTCAGCTTGTTGCACTAGTCTAACTTCTTAACTGTGGTAGCAATAATCAGTCAGGGACTTCAGTTTCAGGCCATGAGATGAGTCAGGGTCAGATTTCTCACTTTAGAAAAGCTGTAGCTAGCAGGTGATCAGAAAAAAATTAACAAAGACAACTTCATACACGTTAAGTTGGTTTTGGTCCCCCCGTACATCTCAGGGAATTCTACTGGATCCCCACCCCACTCAGTTCCAAGACACTATTTTGTAGCTATACATCTAGTTGTGATTCAAGTATGGCCCTGTTTGCTCCTGAGGTACTGGGCCCCTGAGCTTGGAAAGGAGGGTGTTTCTTACTGAGCTGTCATTTTAAATTCTGTCTTAAGACACAATCTGAGCTCTGACTGCTGCATATCAAGTAACATCTATATTTACTATGCAGGAAATATTTCCATAAGCAGTGAAAATCCACCCTCATTAAAATGTTTTAATTCTTGACTTGTTCTGGCTCCTATACCCTGAGGCTGAGGAAAGGTACTTTTTGATGCCTGTCAGAAGTAGCTGTCTCATGAGAAAGGTGGATGCTTTCTGCTCAGGATTTTAGTTGAGAGGCCAAGCATGTCTTCACAAGGACAAGTTACTCATGCCCTTGGGGCAGCCCTGATGAGTATAATGCATTTTCTCATAAGTGGAAGCTAAGTAGGCACTTTCATATATATTATCTGCCAGTATAATTAATAGATGCCTATATTTATGTATCAGAGCTGAGTGATGATGATAAAAAAAATTGCTTAGTGTTCAATGTGTCAAAATATTAAATAAGACTTGGATACCCTGAGCCCCAAAAGCCTGCAATAAATATTCCCAGCTTTCCATTCATTCCCCTTCTAGCTGTCATACTCTCCTCTGTTCTGATTAATAGAATCAACCTTCTAAAGTTAAAGATAAGAAATACTTTTAAATGGTGAAGTGGGACATCTGTAGGGAATACATATTCTTTTCAGTCCAGAGGAAGCAAGTGGTGTAAGGGAGTTTGGAATGGTTTTTGACAGAAGATTTAAGCATGTAAACAGACTTTGTGAAAGATATTTTCCCTTGTCTCATTTTTCTTCCCCCTTTCTGATAGATATGCACTCCTACTTTGTTCAAAACCTATGACTGTTGTATTTCACAGTCATTCTGCACAGATAACAGCTTTCACAGATATTAGGATGCCAAACTCCATACACCTCAGAGGTGTTTTACATTGTTTTGTTTCCTATTGTTCCTCAGTTTTTCCAGCATCTTTGATTATGTTGCGAATATGCTCCAAAATAACTTCATTCACTCACTTTAGCACAAGAAGGAGGCAGATTCCCTGTGGTCATGGAAGAGCTGTTCACAGAAGGCTAAATTCTGTTGGCAAATCTTCAGGTGTCAGACAGGTCTCTAAAATGGATGACCACAGCTGGCAGTTGCTGCTCATTCCATCTTGGACAAGAAGTCTTTTTCCATAAGCATGTCTGCACAGGCTAATGGTAGACTCAGTTCAGAACATGTCCTGCTGTTGCCCTCTGCACTTTTTCCAAGGAGTTTACAGGAAAATCTCTTGCATCTGTGGTCTCAATTAGCCATAACATGATTGCCATTAGTTAAATGCACAGTCTATGTAAACCATATTAACATGCCCAGAAGCTTCTGGTAGAAAGGAGCATGAAGGTCTTTAGACAGTGATCATTAACTCACAACTCTTATGTTGGTGGAGGTGAGTTTATTTATTTTTAAAAGTGAGGTTTTCTGCTTGTGAGGAATCTGCCATTACTGTGTTAATTTTTTGGACAGGCTTCAGGCAATCTTCATCTCTCTTAGTGTTAGATGCTATAGAGTAGACACGAGTACAGTTTAAGTTCCAGAGTTTTAATCCTTAGGTAGATATCCAGGTTTATCAGAATACAGAGAAGGTATATATGAAAATCTCAGGTTCACACTTCTACTTTGCAGACACAATCAAGTCAGGAGAGACTCAACTTCTTTGCTTCTAGATGTGCTCACAATAACAAAACACTTTAATAATAGAGGAAAGGCTACTTTGAAAGAAAGAGTTGCCTATTAGTAAGTCATGAAAAGGAGGAGGACTGAGGGAAATGCCACTTTTATGGGTTGGTTAAAGTGTTGACAAAGTTGCCCCACAGGGACACACTAGGGAGCACTCAGGGAGAACTGGCATCTGCTTTTTCTCAGACTGAATGTTCTTTAAAGCCAAAAGGAAAAGTACTAGAGGTAGAAAGAGTAGAATCACTGAGGAAAAGAATAATGCTATCATTAGTCAGAAAAGCTGTCAAAATACTCATATCTGGGTTCTTAGTCTTCAAATATCTGTGAGTTTGCTTGTGCTGTACCTTTTCATGCTTTCAGTAAAAAAAATCCTTAACAGTCGGGACAATGTAGGATGTTCTGTAGCTGCAGCCACTAGGGACACACCCTAGACATGGGAAATCCCACACAACAGTGACTAGTGCCAGGCTGGACTCCAGGATGAGGACGGCAGTCAGGTATTGTAAGAAATACAAGCCAGGGCTTGATGCCAGAAAAATCAATGCTATTTTTAAATTGGTGGCTGTGGGAAAGATGAGTGAGCAAAGTCTAGGCAGTCAGAACACCATGGAAAACAGGAGGGAACAGTGGGTCTAAAGCCAGGTGTCCAGTCTTAAAGTGTAAACCTTGCATATTGGGTGGTCATTCTGAAATGAAGACTCAGGATCCCAACATCATTATTCAGAGTAATCAGTCATGGCTGTGTGGATAGAAGATGGCTACAAGGGGGAGACACACGCCAAATACCATGTTGAGCAGGAGAAAGCATGCAGCTCACACAGCATAGCACACACAGCTCTCCTGGCTGGCCTAAGAGGTGGAGTGAGGCCCTGGTTCCTGTTGCAGAATTCAGTTTCCTGGGGCTTGACAGTGGCACTGCTGAATTGCAACACAAAAACTCTCACCAAATTTGCTAAAACCATTCATAAAAACGTATGTGACCACTGAAGCCTGAAAACCAGACTCTTTATTCGCGTTTTCAAGTGCCTTGAGAGCAGGGCACTCAGCCATGCCTTAGGAGAGGGGAATCTGTCAGAAGCTTATCAAAATTATATCCCTGTAACAGCATTCATTATGACTGCATGTTCTTTTATTCCATCATTTGAAGTGATCCTTGTGGATCTCAGAACAAAGAAATGTGTGACCTTCATGGTGGAATTAGACCAGCCACAAACACCTTGTAGGACAAGAATGGTATGACACTGCTGAATGGTTTGGTGCTTGTAAAGAATTTGTTCTAAATCCTTGGATGAAACAGAATAATCTGTTTCATGCTTTTTTTTTTTTTTTTCTGTTGGGAATATACTAGAGCAGATTATGAAGTCTTGGAACAAATTCGTTCTTATAGCACGTGATCCTTTGAACATTGATCCCAGTGCTCCAAATGAAGATTAATACTTTGTGAAAAAGTTACCAAAAGACAAATGTGGATTTTTTCCTTTTTTTCTTATGCTGTGTTCAATTCCAAGCAGCGGAGAATGCCACACTTTGTTATTACCGATCCACAAGTGAAATGCAGTCAATGACTGCGTGTGAGCCTTGTCCTAATGCAAATCACGTCAACAGCCTTTAAAAGGACACAGTTATGGGAAGTGATGAATCTCAGGAACAAATACGTGTTGTAAAAGGACTATGTGATGCCACTTGTCCTGGCCTTCGTCATATTCATGGATGTGTGCTCTGGTCTCATTCCTGCAAAGCCTTTCCTTCCTGTGTTCAAGCAATGATACCTCAGAGATTTACTTCTATCAGCAATGGGCTGTCCTCAAGAATGAAAAACATGGTCTGAAACAATGGCATTTCAATAGACTGGGAAAAGCTTGGTGATTAATTAGCCAGAATAATAATTTGTACTATGAGGAGATAGACTTTTCTTTTTAAGACTGAAGTGATCTAAATTTCCAGCTTCTTTCCTTTATGGTCCCATGATCTGGCAGGGTGGATACAATATTGCTTACAATCACAAATGCCAGCTATGCACATTGTTTAATTGGCCTGAACCAATTCACTAATGTTAAGAATGGTTTGAAAAGCTAACTGATATTCATGGAGTCTATCAATTTGTCTCCTTGGAAGAAGAATCCCTTAAATTAATACAATGTACAGCCTACTCCTCTAATTCTTGTTCAAACAACATTTCCACTGATTTTTATATAACCCTACCTTCGATGTAAAGCCTTAGGAGAGATTGACTGGAAATTAAATCTTGGCCATCTAAAAGCAAAATGGAGAAAATCCATTATGTTTGTTTTTCTGAGGAAACATGATAATTGTTTTACAAAATTTGAATAGAAAGATGAAATCTACCTTGAAAGAAATTCACAGGATTTTTCTGGCTTACAGTAAGTATTAAATTATGGCTTGATAGTTTTATATGACATTACAAGTGGCTAGTAATTTACAGGACTTATCTTGAAAATTGATAAATATCCTCAATGCCAGCTAAAGGCAGTGGTATGGATGTGAAAAATCATTAGTACCAAAAGGCATGGAGCTCCTGCTTGTGGATGTTTTAAAGTCACATTATTTTCAAGCTCACACCATGACCAAGAATTGCTCTTGAAGAGGTACGCTTGAATTATCTCCTGTCTTATCTCTTTCTTTTCCACAGCAATCTGATTTAACCATGACTTTTGTTTTGAAGCCATATCCCTCAAGTATAGCTAAAGGACAAACTGTCTGAAGAACCATATAAATAATAAATCCTACTTTTAAATGTCAACTCTAAACAAACATCTTAAAGACCATTTAGTTTGGTTTTAAATTATATGGAATAATAGAATTTTGCAGAAAACCAGCCTCAATGACATTTCTTTATATTTCATATTAACATCGAACAAACAGATTTCCAGGAGTGAAGCTGAACTTTCTATTCTCCCACTTGGTTTCTGCTGGGTATTCAAAACAGCTGTCACTTCTCCTGAAAACCACTGATATCTCTGTGTCTTAAAAATTCTCCTCTCCCCACATCAGCCCCACTTTTTATGCTAAATAACTTATTGGATTTTAAACTTGATAATCAAAATTACTACTTCTATTTCAATTTTCTGAAGTTATTATCTTAATTTCTCTTTTTTCTTGAGCCTCTTGCTTCACATTGAATCCTGCATTATACCATCCACTGATTTATGAATGTTTCTCTCCAGAGCAAAAACCCAATTTGCCTTTTTTTGCACAAAAATTTTATACCCTGGTGTTAGATTTGAAAATTCTCTCATCCATACTGATCTAATAAGTATTTCTGTCTTGTGGAAGCTAAGGATGCTTGCAGTAAATTCTGTTCCGACAAGGGCATCCCCTGAAGGGTCCATGAAATCTCAATGGTTACATTCCCTTTTTATTTAAAGTAAGGCAAAAAAGTTGGCAATAAAAACAGGAAAGAAGAGCATGTATACCTCATCAGAGGACTTATCTTGATGAAACCCAAAGTCATGGAATAGAGTTCTGTTTTAAATGGAATAATTCTGTCCTCAAACCTTTGGTGTATCACAGATATTTACTTCTCTGCTGTACATTCAGTGCACACATCTTCATTTTGATCTTCAAAATGTTGTGTGAATCCTTTCCCCCCCTTACTTCATGGTCAGAAGAGACAGAGCATTGCTGTTTCTGTCTCAGTCCTAATGGGCATTCCCAGTTGCTAAGCATGGCTTGCAGATGTCCCCAGAAGCTTTGAGTCCCCATCCTCCCCAAGGAGGCTCTTGTGTATTTTTCTCTGGACTCGTGACACCCCACCCACAGCCTGAATGTTTGTACAGCATCTTTCTCACATTTACCACATTCCTTTCTGTTAGTTCTATTTGTTTCTCTTCCTTATCAATATTATTATATTTCCTTTTCTCACAAGATCTTCTTGGGAGAAACCCATGAGTCCACTCCCATGTGTCTTTGTTCCCTGCTTGCCTTCTGCCCATGAGGCCCATTCCTACCCAGCCACCCCCCAAACTTCTGGCACAGCCTTTTGAGAATTGGATTCCCTCTTCTAGGAGCAGACACACTGCTGGAACCAGGTGCATCTGGGGATGCCTGTTTATTTGTCGTGGAGAATCACAAGCACCCTTTCCTGCCAGTTGAATACCCCCGAGAAGGGGAATAGGAAGGACTGGAAGAAGGACTGGTTGGAGAAGACTGGTGAACACTTGTTTATCTCTGGGATGGGATACACCTATGGTTTTAATCTCTCCAGTGGTTCCCTCAGAGATGAGAGGGGGAGGGACAGGACCATCCTGTGCACACTCCTACCTCTGAGCTGCTGATGACTGGAGAATGGATTATTTTAATCTTGAGTAACTTCACTCAATATAGTAGCAGAGCATCAGAGTTATTCTGCTGGCAGATTGTGCTTGTTAGTTGAGGTATCAAAATGCTTAGAGCAGCTCTCCAGAACAAGAGAAGCCATGGGCTGGCACAGAGGATACTCAAGGGAACCACAGGGGATAGACTGAAGGGAACCAAAGCCCTTTGCTTGGGGCTGAGATACAGGTCTTAGGGAAGTTACCCTCCACTCCTCCACTTATGCAAGGAGAAGAAGCTGGCCCTTTTTCCTTTCTGTTTAGCACTAGTTATTTGACTTCAATTGTCTAATGAGGCCTTCTCAAGTGTGTGCTTCCTGGTGACTGATACCATCCTTGGAGACGGGTCGCTAATGGAGGCAGATCCTTGAGCCATTTAATTCCACATAGGTTTCCTGCCTCTAACAGAAGTACAGTGGCCAAGTGCATAAAATCACTGGGAAATGCGAGTCAGTCACCATGAGCTCCCTGCAAATTGCCTTTCCTATCTCAAAGTGATTATAAGTTTGAGGACTGGATTAGAGAGCGTAAGAGTGGTTTTGCTCTATAACTCCCTTAGGGAACAAAAGAATTGAAATGGGTAATGAAGTATTCAGTGAGTTTGCTGTTTGCTCCCTCCTGCCAGTTGTTTATTTCACTAAGAGCCAGCATATGTACTTAGCTTCCCTGATATCTTTATACTTTTTTTTGTGGGGATGCATGCCTGGGACAGAGGGTGGCAGGTTCTTTAACCTGGTCTGTTGTTGGGGAATTTGTTGTATTTCAGGTCTGTACCTCTATCTAGGACACAGGAGGATATAAAGGTCCATGTTATACAACACTTAGAGTCATCCATTTCTTTTTTATCCTATCTAAAATTATCTTTTTTTTTCTCTTGGATATTAGCATGTATTCTTGTCTCTGTGACTCACTTGGTCTACTCAGATTAAGATAATGAGATAAAAGAAATATGTGTCATTTTGTTCACAATTATGCAACTACTCTAGTCACTGCAAAACACACCTCGATTGTCATAAGGTCCTTGAGAAATTATAGCATTGAGGTGTGGAAAAAAAAAGGTGAAAACAAGCCATCATCCTGTTAAAGACTTGTGTGGCTGAGCAGAAACACGTGTAACTTTTCTGCTTCGGGTAGCTGAAAATCATCGACTTTACTGACAACATAGTGCTCACCATCTTTATTATCTAACCTATGAAGAACTGAGTATGCAGGGAAATTCTTTTATGGTTTGTACTTGACTGGGAGCTGTCAGAGCCTTTTTTTTCTGTCTTCCACTCCTGTCCAGTGGGAATAGGTTTTAGGAGCTGAACTGGCTCTTTTGCTCCGGATTGCCACCGGTGTGGGACACAGCACTTCGGACACTGCTGCCCTGGGCAGCAACTTGATAAAGCAAAGTAGCAGCTGAAGCCTTTCCAGGGCTGAGAGGGAGAAAGATGTTGGTTGTGACTGATAGGTGAGAATTTTCATTTGAATATAGGAGGACTCCATTTCTGTCTTTTTCTGAGGAGATTTTAATGCTCAGCTCTGTTTTCAGTGCTGTAGGACTGCACTAATCAAGCACTGGATTGGGAACATTTGGTAGCTGTCTGTCCTTTCAGTCACTGTAAAGGCACTCCCCAAGGTCCTTGGGACAATCTGGCTTCTTGTACAGATATATGCAAATAATTTGTTGTGATTCTATACACAGCTCCAGAAATTGTCCTGCTGGTCTGTATCAGACACAAAACCACTGTTGCTCTAGTTTCTTTATCAGTAGAAGGGCTTATATAGGTTGCTAAAACCAAACTGGAAAATGTAATAAAATTTGTCGATTAAATGAAAATCCAGTTTTGGTGATGGATGTACTTGATGACTGATCAGAGCCTCCCTCTACCTCCAGCACTTTATCACAGGCATCAAAATGTAGTTACATCTCTTATCTGTTGCAAACCTAGAAAGTTATATATGCTTAGCAGTCCTGTGAATTATATTACTGAACTTCAAGCATCTAAATGCAGTATTTGAGTCAGAAGGCTGTTCTCCCCAGGTGCCTTATACAGTCAACAGAGAGAGAAAATATCCTCCAACAGGCAATTTGTGCATGCAAGGCACGTTCCTTCTGCAAATTGTTCTCTGGAGGAACTTCTTCCCTTTTGCTGTTCAGTGAGGGCCTGTGGCTGCCAGTCACCACAGCAGATAGCTTTGTGGGCAGCTCGGGTGCAAGCTGGAAACAAATCTTTCTCAAGGGCTGGGTACAATCAAAGGACAGCTTTAAGGATGTGTCAGGGTTGAAGATCTTCCCTTCTTTTCTCAGGGAATTTGGCAGGCGAGGATCTCAGAATTTCAGCACACCAAAGAAATGTTCTGGACTTTGAAAAAACATGTTCTCTGTAGCAATTCTTGTGCAAACCATCCCATCAGCCAGTTTCTGGGTTGGTTAGTGATATTTTTCAGCTCAGTTGGTTAGAGCTTGGTGCTAATATCACCAAGGTTGTGGGTCCAATCCCCATATGAGTCATTCAGTTACAAGTTGACTCAAAGATCCCTGTGTGTCCCTTCCAACTCAGAGTGTTCTGTGACATTCTGTAATATTTATTTAGATCATTATCATCATATATATTATTTATAGCACCAGTGTGGGTGCAGATGAAACAGCACAGGCACAACTGCCCACTGTTCTGGGAAGGTAAAACAGCCACGTGTCCATAACAGATTGATCTTGCTTCTTTCCTCCCAAAAGTGTAAGTCTTCCCTTAGGTGTCTGGGCCAAGAGGAGCACTTGTGGAGGGGTGATTGTATCATGTCTGAGGGAGCTTCTGAGGCTGAACAGGTTTCAGAGGATGTGAGATGAGTGGGGAAGAGGTAGCAGGGTGGATCTGATGTGGACACAACCAAAACCCAGCCAAAAATGGAGAGTAAGAAACCAGGATACAAATGTGATCACAGAGAATTTCTTAGTACCAATGGGGACTGATTAGTTTGCTGCCAGATGCACTTAACTGCTGCAACCAAGTGTAGGAGGAGACCACTCACCTGTGAGAGTACAGACAATGGGGGAAAAAGTTGTATAAAATGTTTGACTTTTTTCCTCAGGTAATGCAATTTTTTTAATTTTTCATTTTGAAAAAAATGTTTTTCTCAATTTTGTTACATTTTTTCTGTTTTGTTTTTAAATAGAAAACCTTTGGGCATCCTGGAATTACATGCTATGAGAAAAAGCCTTGGTTATTCAAAGTTCCATCTGACTTGGCTTATTGCTTGCCAAGTATGCAAACTGGCTGGGGGAGGGAGTGAATATCAGAGATATGTTCATCCAGGCACCACACTGCTTTGTAAAAGAGTAGTCTGCTGAGTACAATATCCCTAAAAAAAATTGTTAGTGCTTTACAATATGCCTGACTCTTCAAAATTTGATTGTATTTTGACACTGGGATGACTTTAATTTGCAAGTTTTCATTCTCTATTCTAACTCCAGACTGTTTGGACAGATGGTCAGTAACTGCAAATGAAAACTAGAGTTAACACAAGGATGAGTGTCACCTCCTATCTGTATTTCCTAGTGGAAGTGGCTTTTTCGAGTCTCAGGTGAAAAATAAGATCTTCCTAAATAGTAATTGAAAGAAGTAGGACAAAAAGCAAAAAGAAACAAATGTGATACAGGTGTATTTACTGGCTTATACATAAATTATTCTTCTGCTCATAGGTGTACCAGAAGGGAGTCTTTAACTCTGATGTGTTCATTACTCATTTAGAAACAGAATTTGAAGTGCAGAAGAAAAAAATTGTACTTTCCCCTTCCCAACAATCCCCTAGAAAAGAGGACATCTTATGTTTTCAAGGTCTTCTACTATCTTTTTTCATCTCAAACACTAGAGTAGTAGTTCCTGTGTGAGTCGACACAGGCAGACACCTGGAACAACCACAGATTTGTGTCTAAAACATAAAGTAAATTTGTTTCCATTACTTTGTGAAGCAGGGCACCCCCAAAGCAACACATGGGCAGGAGTAGTCAAGTGGAGATACAGGCACCATTTAACCTGGTACCTGACTGGCCTGCTGTTCACACAGGCTTATCAAGAGCTACTCCCAGCTGCAACATCACTCAAGTGATTTACACTCCTCCTGGCTAGTCTTCCACTTCTAATCCATTCCTCCCAATGCTTACATTTTACAGTGGAGAGCTCACCCCCACTAAAATCACAGGCATTTTAATGGAGCAGAGTTGGTTCTGGAGCAATTTGCAGGAATTCGAAACAGAGCCAGGAACAGAGATGATTCCTTAGACTGTGTCAGCAAAAGACACAGATGAAAGCCTGGCAGGCAGTGGTTTAGTCACTAGCATGGTTTTTGGTGTGGTTCTAACCCATGAGAAAGTGAGGGATGACCTGGGCCTGTGACTGTCCTCCAGAAAGAAGAGTGGACATAGCCAACATGTCTTGGAGTATAAGAGCTTTTTTGTGTGTATCAAGGTGAGCCCTTTGCTCTTAGTCCTAAATTATTAAGAGCCTTTACATGCTAAGCTGTTTTTTTTCCATTCAGCTCAGGTGGCAATAGGCCTTATTTGGAATTCTTAAGTGAGACAGGCATGTGCAACAAAAAATTAAGAACATATATCATTAATGTTTTTCCATTTTCCGTGTCATGATGCACCACTTATCAAGGTTTTACTCAAGTTTTCCTTTTATTGGTTTCTCTATTTTTTCTTGAGTGATTTTTCCCCTCTGTGTAGCTGTTTTATGAGTGGCCCCAATTTGCCCCACAAGTGTGAATGGCTGAAGTGAGCTCAATAATCCCACAGATAGGCAAAGAGACAGAAATTGAAATATCATAAAACTAACAAATTCCTATAGGAACTACAGAAAACAAAGAAAAGAAAGGAGAAACTTAACACTAATAATAAGCACTATGTGCCCACTTTATCATCATCAAATATATCATGATTTTGCCCCATTCTACACAGGTACAGCTGTAGCATGAAGTCAGTGGAAATGCAATGCCTCAAATCTTGCTAGAATTCAGTAGCAAATCTGTCTCAGAGCTGTTGGAAGTACATGGAATCTGGACTGGCACACAAGAAAAGGTGTATGATGAGCAGGATTAAAATAGGAGAACTGGGCTGAGGTAATGAAATCATTACCAACCAAAGATGGGAACTTGGCAGCTGGAAGAAGTAGTGGAAAGGAAAAAAATATAAATCTCCCTGAAACAGAATGACTATGGCTTGAATAAAAAGAAATTGTGAAAAAGGTAAATGTGAGTTTGGGGTGTGTGAGCAGAGGGACTTCAAGCAGAAAGTGTGTAAGGTCCTGAGAAGCTTGCATGAGGGATACAGTTAAAATAGTTACCATCAAAAAAAAGAGCACTGAAGCCTAAAGCCTTACAAAGACAGTAACTAAAAGTTCCACAGAAAGGAAGGAGGCATTCATGTCTCCCTCACACAACAGATTCTTAATCACTTGAGCATAGCCGGGATTAAGAGAAGATATTTTTCTCTCAACAAGTACTGCAGGAGTAAAAGCATTTCCTAGTGAGTTTCGATATTTCAGTTAAAGGCCAATCTTGGCACAAGAACAAACGGGTATAACCTAATTTTCCATGAATTTGGGTTTTGGTTTAGTTAGAATAAGGTTTAAGGTTTCACAACTTTCTTGTAGTAAAGAGAATTAGAACAAGATACTCTGTTAAGGACAGACTTTGTTTAATTCATGGAAGTTCTATGACTATATGTGAAAGATTATACCTTGTGGCTGCCTGATATGCCAGGGATAGATAATCCACGAAAACCACTTTAATATTTCGCTGAACATTTATAAAGCTGTACAGTGCACAGTATTACAAGAGACTCCACTCTGCTGCCCTTCTCTGCTGAAGATAGTGGAATATGTTAGTGGAACAATCTGGTACTCTGAATCCTACTTTAAACTCTCTCTCCTGGCGAAGTGTTGTACCACTAAGGTACTGATAAGAAGGTAAACATAATTTGAGGCTCTAAATCCCAATTTTGCAGAGGTGCCTAGGGCTGGTTTTGAAGATGTGTGTTGAACTGACGGTTTGTGTTTCTGTGATGTTTCCTCTCAGGCATGAGGGCACCCCAATGCTGGTGGGTGGGATGTCAGAGCCTTTCCTTCCAATGCACAGTGTTGGATGCCTAATTTGGCTGTATGACCTCTAACTCTTAAGCTGGGCACCTGACTTCTGAATTCGATACTTGACTTCTAAAGATGGAATTATGGAATCTCCCATCACCCGTGGGTCCTTATTCCACATCTACTAGAAGTCCATTCACCATGTTTTTTTGAGATCAAATCCTGCCATGAGAGAATAAGAAACCTACCTAGATAGGAAGGTTCATGTTTCAGTAACAAGAAATCCAATTCTGGCCCTTTGAAGTACCATTCTCTTTGACAGGAATGCAGATTTATATGTGAGGTAATGTAAAAATGTTAGAAACTTGGTGAATTACTCCATGATATCCACATTTTATGGAGAAGTTATGGGTTGTTAGGTTAAATGCCTTTGATGGACAATTGTCCTGTGGCAGGGAGAAGTTTTTTCCCCAGTTTTTCAGCCTATGCATCTCTAATCTCAGCTATAAGGTATAAGGTGATGCTGAGACACAGGCTTCCTAAGTGGATAATACATATCCATTGAGAAGATGGCCCTTGGCAACTCTTTTTTCTCAGTTTAGCTTCCAAACCACTTAAAGGATTTTTCTTGTAAACATTTCCCTTCATAAATAATGGATTCTGGGACAGTGATTGATTGTTCTGGCAAAGTTGTGTTCATTGATTGCTAGGAAATGACTTTCCCACTCAGTTACCGCTAAAACAACAAAATAATAGCTGTAGTCACAGTATTTTACAGCACTTTTGTAGATAGTTTACACAGACTTTAATACCTGCCTGTCTGTATCTACTTCACCCTCTCTGCTGAATTTGCTGCTGGGTTGGTAAGGCCATGGAAAAGATTGGTTAGAAGAGAGAAGATGACAAGTCATTTTTTAAGGTATTGCTTGTCGTACCTGTTTTTTCTCCTGTTGTGCTGGTTAATAACATTTTTGGTAACATATTTAGTGAGTGTGTCCTGGTTTTGGCCTGGATAGGGTTAGATTTTTACAGTAACTGGGAAGGGCACATGGCAAGAGCCTGATGTTATTTGATACCACCTCATTACTTGCCAGGGTTGTGAGTAAAGGTGTCTTCTCTGGAGCAATCATGGGAGGCTAGGAGGTGAAAGATACTATTTCCATGTAAATAGTTTCTTTAACTTATACCTTTTGTTATTAGAATTGCTGCTGTTACTGTTCCTTTTCTTATCCCATTGCTATTTCCAGAAAATTGTTCTTATCTCAACTGTAATTTTCACCCTCATGCCTCCAAATCTCAACCCCATCCCTGGAGCAGAAAAGGGGAAGGAAAGGAGGAGGGAGTGAGCAGTGACATCTGATTGGTGAGAGTCTTGGCAGGGGTACTGAATTGGGGAGTGCTATTCCTGAACCATGACAGAGTCCTAGAAAAAAGACAAAGCTCTGTATTAGTATTGACAGTAAATTCCACAAAGCTGAAAAGGGTGTAATAAAATGCAATAAGAAATAGGATGCTGTTTAAAAATGTCTCTATGTTTTAGTATTACTTTCAGTATGCTTCTGCTTTAAGATAACTGCAATATTAATCTAACAGAGTTTCTAAATTTTTAATATGACATCTGTGATACTTAGTGGGTTGAACACCAACATCAGAACATGATTTGCTGTAACCTTTTTTATGGTGACCTGAGCAACTCTGACATTCATATAAGAGCTATACACTATGTCTTTGGGGAAGGTTGTCCTTTGATTCTTGCAAAAAACAAGTATTTCAAGAACTGCCTTTGAACAGACCCTCTGGAACAGAGGATAGGAAAGCCAAGACAGAATTTCATGGACCACCTTACTTGTGATGTCATATGAACAGTGATATAACAATACCTTGGTCTTGTATACTCTTCAGGATGATGACGGCTGCTCCCATAAAGCAGTGGTGTAAACGTGATGTGGCTGTCATTGGCATGCATGGCAAACCTCTCACTACAGGCTTTTCTTGCCAAAAACTGTTAATTGAGTGTAATCAGAACAGGGGCATCCTGGAGAAAAAACCTCATGTGCATAATTGTGCGTGCCTTGCATGCATCTAGAGACTTTCTAAGAGAAGGTTATGGTCCTCATGATTATGGCAAGAAAGTTTCTTTGAACAACATAGACCCACCTGGCTCTCAGCATGTAGTAGGGAAGGCCTGACTTAGGCTGTTAAGTCTTCTTTAGCAAAACAAACGAAATAAAAAGATGACCAGAAACAGCATCTCTTTAGCAGCTCCAAGTGTCAGACAACTGTTCTGGAGGGCAGCAGAAGCTGCTGCAAGAAAGGGCTGCCCACACACTATTTGCTTTCCTGTGTTACAAATAAAGTGTGGTGATTGGCTCATGCAAATAAGGAAGAGTTGTTGATTATGGTGGGGAGAAGTTTTGTTGGGGTTTAGGTCTTTTGACATGTACTTTTGTGGTTACAGTACAATTTTGAACCCTTTCCTGTTCTCCCTCCAGTATTCCCCTCCCCTTTTGTGGTTGCTGCCTGGCAGCTCTGGCTGACAGGGCTGTAAAACACGTGGGGCACGGAGTTTATTCATTTGTCCCTTGTGAGGGGCGGCAGGGAGCAAGGACGCTTCTTGTGGGAGGCCTGGCAGGGTAACATGGCCCCACCAATCAGGATAGAGGAAGGGCTCCACCAATGAAGGGCATGGAAAGAGTGATTGACAGGCCTTGGGAGGAGCCAAGTGTCCATATATGGGCAAAGCCATGGGCTGTGGGAGGGGCCAGAGGGACATATAAGGACTGCTCATGAATATTAATGACGCCAAGGCAATCTCAGGGTATAAAAGGCAGAGATGCCATTTTTGTGAGGGTGGCTCTGGTGGGCAGACGGAATCCCATTGTGGTCTCAGGGCTTTTTGCCCTTTGCTTTGTAATTTTAATGAGTTCAAATTAAATTTTATTTACTCATTCCCACCTGGATTTTGAATTGTTTACAACACCTATGTGAGGTTGTGAGACTCATGAACACTCAGCAGTGGGAAAAAGGACATACTCACGACTTGGACAAGCATGTGCTCACAACAGGAACAAAGGACAGGCTCACATCTCCTGCTCTGGACAGGCAGGAGCAGCTGCAGGGTCTGCTCCAGGGCCTACCCAGTGTGCCACAGCATCCTGCAGGCTGGGAATGGGACATGCCACACTGTCCAGACCGAGGCTGTATTTGATTAACTTCTGCTTTGGGTGTTGAGAGACTAACAATTATCACCATTCTCTTGAACTTGAATATAACCTTGATGCTGGTTTTCACCGCTCCTCTCAGGTCTCCCTCTGATGTGCATGCTTAGGAATGATTTGCTGGATCTGAGCAGACACTGTACTCTCTGTATATCCCTGGCCTCTCTGCATCCTCGAGTGGCAGCTATCCTGTGGCCAAGAAGGTGGCTGAGGACAGTGGTGAGGAGAAATGGTCACTAGGAAAGAGAACTTAGTTTTAAAAAAAGTGTCAAGTATCCCAGTAGTTAAGCATTATTCGTTTGAGGATTTTCACTGAGATAGGAATGGGAAGGAACCAGAAGAAATGCTTGAGGATGGTTCAGAGCTTAAATGGAAAATAAAAGGCTTATGTGAAGAACAAAGTTGCTGTCTGCTCATTCTGCCTGATGGCAGAAAGTTTTGAGGATGCTTTTCTGGATTACATTAGAGGCTAAAAAATAAATGTCTGGTCTTAGACACAGACACAGGTGAGTTAGGTATCCCATCACTAAACACACTCACTTTAATAGGCTCACATTTTCTTTATCTGGTTAAGATTTCACAAGGAATGTGAAATAATGGGATAGATGAGGAATGACTGTGTTTAATAGAAGCTTTCTTTTCAAAGGACAAAAATATTACTGAGTCAGTTTTTCTCCAAAATTAGCAACATTTCCTTTAAGCTTCTCTTTCACAAAAATTAATAGATAATAGTCGTTGCCACTGCTCAGATTAATACCATGTCTGTATACTACTAGGATAATAAAGGATAGCTAATTAAGGAGTTCTAACCTGTTTCCAAGTGCTTAATGAGGAAAGAGGAGTCATAGTCTGTGATAATAATAGATGGTGTTTAAGATTTGTCTTGGCCAATACTTAACCATAAAACAATACATCTTCAGAAATTTTGTTGTAGAAATAATTGCTAATATTTATCTTCAAAGAAGATAAAATGCATAGGATAACAGAAAAAAAAAATTAGCTAGACTTTATGCAGAAGTACCAAGTGTAAGACATTGGGGTTGTACTGGAGTTGGGAAGTGACTGCTGCTGCTGCTGCTGGAAAATGCTGCTCTGCAGATCAGGTGCTAGACTTCTCTTCCAAGCCATGGCAATCTCCATGTAGGTAGTGAGGATATTTTTCTATCTTTGAAAGTCTGACTACTCCAGAAGAACTATAGTTTACTTATGCCTTGACAGTGCCTTGTTTTATAAGAATATATTGAAAGAGGTAAGAGAATGCAAAAAAAGTGTGTATTTTACATCTCCCCCTAGGCCTGGGCTGAGTTTGTTACATCTGTGATTTCACAAGACAAAAATGCAAAATGTAAAAAGTGAGATGAAGTGAGAATACGTGTCATCAGTTTGCTTGCCATGCACAGCCAGTCCAGCCACCCTAAGTTCTCTCTTTTTGAAGTTTTAAAAGATTACATGCAAAAAGATGGCTATAAAAGGGTGTGTATAACAGCCCAAGGAAAGCTGTTCCAGTAAATTAAGTATTCTTATATTAGGGGAAAAAAAAAATCATCTTAATTCTAATCTGAAATAGTTTACTTTCCGTTTTACCCTCTGAGGAATAATTATTCTGTTATATTGAAGAGTCAACGTCTTATTCCCACATACTTAAGAAAAAGAAGGTATAGAGTGGGAAATTATTCCTGGACTAGCAAATTCACATCTCCATGATCTCTGGGAGCTGTATCATAGATGGAGATCCCACAGAGCACATAAAGCATCCTTCTTATTGTAAATCGGAGAGGAAGGCAGTGATCCTCCCTCAATGGCATTTATGTAAAACAAATAAATAGTCTTCAAGTTGAGCTAGATCCTGTGCTTCAGAAGAAATCCTAGAAAAACAACCTGTCAGACTTGTTCAAGTAAAATTTCTATCCTGACAAGTCTGATAGAGTGTTAACCTTGGGATAAGACTTTCTGCTGAGACACAATCCTTGTTCCTAGTTGTGATCCATCTCAGCATAACTAATTATGCTCCTTCTTCTGTTACCTCAGAGGAATGCAACACCTCTCTTTCATTCCTGAAAATAATATGTGCATTGAGACAAAAATAAATCTGTTATGTAAATATGGCAAAGCCAGATGCAATCAGTAGACAATAACAAAACTTTTTCAATCACCTTTAGAAATTCCAGTAATTTAAAAATACAAACTGTCTCAGCCTCTGATTAAGGAAGTAATCTCTCTGGTATTTTTGTCACTAAGTTAACCAGAGTAAGGTTCTGAATTACTGTCTTTAAGATTGTTCTCAAACTCCTGTGATTCTTGAAGACCAGCTTCCCAAATGATCCAGGTACTGCCCTCTTACCATCTTCCTCTGTGATTTATAGCTTGCTTATTTTCAGTTGAGTTTCAAACTTTGGATTTTTTGTCTTAGTATCAAAAAATGATCTGTGCAGGGCCCTGTAAAAATAGCTTTCATAAAAGCTGAAGGTCATTCTTTACATGCAGACACTGTTTTAAGAGAAATGTTACTATGAACGTCATGTTTTTGTTTAAAAATCTTGCTCTGTTGTTACTAGTAAGCCTTTCCAAGGAAAATAATAATAATAAAAAGTCTCTAGGGTTTTCTGGTTTTATTATTCTTCATGTTTTGGAAGTGCTCTGGATGTGGTTGATTTCTCATATTCCTATGTAGTCCATTAAGTTCTGTAAATGCTTCAGCACATTCCTAACTTCACCCATGGGAAGTGGCCACATGGCAGTAAAGGCAACAATTCACATAAAGAGAATGCAGTGCAGGATTTTAGTGGGTTGTTTTCCAAGGCACATATTGCCATGAACTAGGGAATATTTCAAATAAAGAAGTGCAATTATGCATCACAACACTAATCATATCTGAGAGGTCGTTTGAAAAAGATTAAGAGTAATTTTTGAGGGAAAATATCAAAAGTGTTAAATTGTCCCATCTTTCAGCAGTCTATTTGTTTTTTGATTATTATCTACTTTTTTTTTTTTTTTTCAGGTTTCTGTGGGTTTCTGTGGCTACCCTGTAGCTGCAGATTAAGAAGGCTGGTGGCCAGTGCTAGCCCCTATCAGCATGACAAAGCTGTCTTGGATGTCCTAAGAGAGGGTGATTGCATCTGAGCTGCATGCTGGAAGGATTGCTTGGCCATGCTACCTCCATAACCATGCCTGGCTTTTCTCTGTGAGATTGTTAGTTGACCTAGAGAAGAACTGCGCTATGGACCTTCTAATTCAGCATGCCCAGGCCTGCATGCCATGTTTAGGCCTTTAATATAGATATTACTTGTGATTATCTACCTTCACTTCAGCAGACATACCTCCTCCTGTCTTGTTATACTAATCAGCAACTAGATTTTAAATTCTCAGCCTGCTAATTGAAAACGACAGGAATTTGTTCTGAGAGAAACATTCTTGAATCTATGACAAGGCATTGCTGCCAAGGGTAAAAAAGTGATTACAAATATATACTTGTTTCTTAGCAACCATTGAGAGCTCCCCTTTCTAATTAATACTGTACTGTTCCTTGAAAGCCTTATTAGTTCACAGTACTGAAAGGTCAATTAATCGCAGTTAAAAATTGATGGTATGATTAATTTTTTTGTGAAATTCTGGCTGTGTCTGTTTTTAATCTTAAGGCAAGCAAGTTTTGTTTTGTTTTGTTTTATCATTTATTTTTATAAAGAGCTTGAAAACACTCAAACACAGGACATGCAGGTGGTGTTCATTTGTGAACAAGAGAGACAAGTTTTCCTTCTCTCACTACCTCAGTTCCTAGTAGCATGAAGGGGAAATAACTTACCCATGAAAGGCATGATGAAGGAGTTCCTCTTGCTTTACCTGCACCAACCAACCAAAAAAGCAGAAGCAAGAGAGAGCATAGGGCTCTCCAAATCTTCCCAGCTTCCTAAAGCGTGAAGACATTACACGCTGACATTATACTGAAATGACCTTCTTGTGTATAGACAAAGTGCCTGAGACAAAGCCAGAGCTTTGGAAATTGGGTCAGTGGCTGCTGCATATCTATAAAGGTATGATTGAAGGGCAACAGTCTCATTAGTGTTGTGACACATTTATGTTGCTATCATAATACGCCATCTCTAGGGTAACAGCATTTGTTGGTGGTAGATAGTTCTAAATGTGCTGCTCTTGTGCTGATATGAAAAAGTCTGGTTTGGAGAGAAGAGGCTGTGAACAGACATTGGGTAGATGTTGACTGTGCAAAAATCAGGGGTTTTAACTTGACATAATTTTGGATTAGTATGGTACTGTTCAGACATGAGATGAATATTGTGTGAGGCTGCAGAACGGGACTGCAGCACTTGAGAGCAGAAAAACCCACTGTTCTTCCATCATCTGGCGAAGACTACATTATTCAGAGCGCCTTGTGTCTGAGAGCTGTGGCATAGATGTAAGAATAAAGACACAAGATAAACACAGAGGTGAGACTAAGACATGTTAGGTGCTTACAACCTGATCTGAAGTGTTTCCACTTACTCTCACTCTATATGGTGAGAATTGATTACCAAAGCGGAGGAAAAAACTTTCTTCCTATTGCTTTCAATCAGAGTCAGATGCTGAATTATTTGAAAAATCTGATTTCCCTGCAGAAAATTACTGTAGTCTGAGTTATGACAGTGAGCAGTCTTCAACAACACCTGGTGTAGTTTTGTGGTACTTTTTCCATTCAGCTGCATCAGATGTTTTGCCTTCCTGGGAGTAAGGATAGGAATATGAACCCCTACTCCAGACTGCACTCCATGGTGCAGTAGTTCTTTTGGGAATGGCTGTCTGGGGACATTTAATAGAATTACAAAATGATTACAAGATTTCTTCAGGTGGTCTTGTCCAAACCCTCTGCTCAAAGTAGGGTCGTATACAGTTGTGTCTTGGCAGCTTCTGAGTATTTCCAAGGGTGGAGACTCCACAATCTCACTGGGAAAATTTCACCAGGGCTTGCCTATTCTGACAGAATAAAAACTGGCTCATGGCCCACCCCTTAGATGTAATCCATGCATTCCCCCTCATCTCCCACATCAAAGAGCCTTCTTCCAGGCACCAAAAAAAATCAAGAAAATAATCAAACTCTGAGATAATGGCTGACGTTCTTGCTGTGTGCTCAGGGCTGCTCATGGCACAGGACACCCAGCTGGGCTACACTGACTGTGCTGAACTGAGGTAAATATGCACACTGTCAACACATCAGTGTACTCTCAGCAGCACAGAGCTGCTCTATGCCCCTAAAACAAATGCTAGAAGACAAAGGGAATTGGTCTGTTGTATCTAGGAGGCTGATTGGTAGTGAAATAGATACATAGAAGAAAAATGCCTATGTCCAATAAAATAAGGGGACTTGTATATATACAAAATATTTATTTATATATTTATATATGACTCTTTATAGAAGAAAAACCCATTTATGCCTGAAGTTATGTAGGACTCTGTTTATCAGCTGTTACTTGGGTGACCTGGAGGAGTTCTGTTTGTATCAAGGTGGAAATGTTGGATCCACAGCTAGTAAAATCAATGAGGGTGACAAAGGTGCTAAATTATTGTCAACTATGGGAAAATGAAAATTAGAATGTCAGTGGATGTCTGGCTCAGGGAGCAAGGTGATAAACTACTCCACTCCAACATTGTAGATAAACTGATTTTCATCTCTGGTAGAAAGAAGCAAAACAAATACTATAGAAATATTAAAATTTAAGGGAACTTACTGTGTGATATTTTATCTAAATCTTCCTGAAGTGTCTCATAGAATTGAAACCTAAATTATGCTAATAAGATTATGAATAACTGATGAATTTTTTCATTAGGGATAGATAACTTCTTTTTTTACTCAGCTTGAATAGCAGCAATTTATGCTCTAGGAGAAATGGGCTGTTTAAACTCAATTTCCACAATATCCTCTCATATATATTTATATTGGTTTATCCATAACATCTCTACACTCATGAGTATTCCTAATGTCTGATTACAATCATGATGCATCTATATATACCTTCTTATTACTGTTGCTAAATAAACCTTGAGAATATCTAAAATTAAGTTAAGCAAAAGGTACCAATACTTCTTAGTCCTGCAGAAGCATAAAGATAGAAAAAACCTCTAATTCTAGATATCTGAAACTCTAAATCTGTAATACTGCAAAGACACAGGAGCAGAAGGAAACCCAGAGTAACTTGATATCATGGTGGCTATCAGGGGCAAGAATCTACCATGATCTCTTGAAGAGTCATGGAATTAATGCATTGTGCATACAGTATTCTACAAATTCTGTTGTGATCCCTTTTTTCCTCTTCACACATTTTCCATAATGAACAATAATTTGGAACTTAACGGTATTGAACTCCTACAGCGAGCAGAGCAGTGGGAAGAATAAAATAAGCAATAACAGAGTGCTGAGTCCTGCGAAGTCTGTGGAGGACTGAGACTCAAAGAAACCAAGCAAACCCCAAAAGGAACTGTGTATTAAAACCAGAAGTGAAAAGGAGCATAAATACGCCTCTCAGTCTCACTTGCATGAATTACTTTTTCATTATAAGGAGATATGCTACTGTTTGTACCCCAATGTACAGCCAGAATGATATTTAAAAAGCCCAAGCCATTTTTTCTCTGTAGTATTATATGAACACTCTAAAAAATTATGCTCCTTTCTGGATATCTCTTTTCTTTCTTCCTCTGTTATAGTCAAGGTCAGGGAGAATAACTGAACTAGTGAGTTAGTTAGAAAAATTCCTGGTTTAAGTTACTTGCAACTGAAAGATTAAGTACCCTACACTGGTTAATATGATCTTAACTTCATCTGTTAATTGGAGAAGTCCATGCAATATGATATACAGACCCTGTGGAACAGCAGCAGTTAACCAACACCTCATGATGCCATGCTGAAAGGCCTGTTCTGCCATACTCACAAGAAATGAACTTTTAGGAATTAGTAATGTATATTGTTGTGTCTCTACTTAGGCCCTAGTGAGTTTAGCAATTCTATTTTCTCCATCATAAAAAGCTGTAGCAGAACAGAGAAATGTTTAGAAAAATGTTACAGATGTTTAAAGTTAAATTTTTTCTTCCATACTTTGAACAGATAAACAGGAAAGAGCTCTTTAAACTCATAGATAAGAGTGGGTATTGATGGAGGTCTGTATAAGCATGAATGATATTGAAAATAATTTCATTATCACCACATCTAGAACAAAATTGTCTTTTATGAACTTATCCTGAACTATAGCTGTGAGTATACATGCAGAACTTTTGCTGTTTCCGTCTGGATTGATGGCAGTAGTTCCTGATAGTCCTCAAAGCTCTTTGATGTGGGAAGCCAGAATTGAAATGGGCTGTGTTTCCTGTTTTTTTCTCATCCCTCCTTGAAGGTTTAGGTTTTTCTGCCCCACACCCAAAACAAAAAGGGTGATATTCTCTTCTTGATATTTTAGCTTTGGGATCAGGTCTTGAAGTGGTTTTGCTTATTGTACAGCAATTTGAATTCTATCAGATATACTTCCTGCTCATTGTACATCCTTAGTTCTCCTCTTGCAGATTTTAGTACTTGCACATGTTTTTTTGTGCATCCCATTGTTGGAGCCATGTCTCAGGTCACCATTTGTGTTTTGCAGTTATGGCTATTATTTAAATTTTGGCTTGTCTTATAATACACTGCTATGTGATGATATGCTTTGTTGAGAATGGTGATGGTATTTTAGTTGCTTAGGTTAGGGTTTAAGGCAAGCAAGCATTAACTATACCTGTATGCATCTGTCCTATGGCTGCAAGAGGCCTCTGCCTCAGCTTCAGCTTAACTGCAATAGCAAATTCATAACCAACAAAAGCATGCAATTTTTCTTATAACTTGTGAACCTTCTCGTCATGAGATTAGAGCTAAAACTGTGTCATTAAAAAGACCAGAAATTTATCAAAGAGTATTGAACATAGAGACATGACTTCTGGGATTTATTGCTAGAAATAGATACCTTAAAATATATGACACATCTGCCTGGAGTTGAAAGATATGCCACAGGATCTGTTGAAGACCGGTGACCTCCTGAAGAAACAGCCGGTTGCCAAGAAAGATGCACACAGGGATCTGAAATAGCAGCAAGCAGGTATATTTAGGAAGCTGAATACCATCCCAGTGTGTCTCAAAAAAATCTGGGAAATTGTGGGAGGCCGTGTACCTGTCAGTGTCAGAGAGATGAACCTTCAGTCTAATTGAGGCCTACCATTTTTATATAATGTCAACCTTGACAGGGAATGAACAAACAAGATCTCTGGGGAACGAGCTGAGGTTAGTCTGAAGTGACATTAGCATTACAGCTATGAGTAGTCTCAGGGAAGAAGATGGCTGAGGGAAAGATATATGTGATTAGGAACTGAAATATGACTGTCAGGTTGCAGATCTAGGGGATGTACTGTAAATCAGAAATGGAAAAGCTGGGACAGTCAGCTACCGCTCAGCCTATGGTCCTGGGCAGCAGGATGGCTGAGCTCAGCTTTACCCAAGGAACACTGTCACAGTGTGTCCCTTGCCACTACATCTCAAAAAGAGGAACTGTGTAGTGTAGAAAATGCTAGGCTTATGAAGGGGGGAACAGTCCAGGTAAAGAAAAAATGAGCCTTGGATGGATCTTACACCAGTTTAAATGCAGTCTGTTCACCTTCAAACTGCAACAGTACATGGAATTGGGAACTTTTCCATTTTGCCTGTGTACTTACTTAGTGTTTGACTGTCTACAGGAGATTAATTAGGCAAGAGTATGAAAATCTCTCTTGGTGGAAATGATACCCAGGTGAACCATGGCTCTGTCATTCCCTTTGGATCTTATCTGGCTTTTCTTGATATCAATGGTAGTACCACTGTCACCACTGGAAGGACTAGGATTGTAATTTAATTGCTGTAATCCAAAATAATATTGAAGTATCATCACATAAATTACACTGTAATTGGAACACCTGTTCTTAAAATTAGATTCTTTTCTGTGTGAGAACAAAGTAGCTAAAAATATGATGCTGATACGATTGCAGAAGGTCTTATGTCCACACAATTACCAATGATACATATCTTAAGGTCTGTGGCCAAGAGAACTAATGGCATATCCATATCTCATCTCAAGGAAAGACAGTGTTTTCAGAAAACAGAAGCTGGACTCTATGATCTTGGAGGTCTTTCTCAATTTTGATAGATCTATGATTCTATGAAATATGTTTCCAAAAGGCCTTTGTTTTCAAATAAACTTATGCCACCCTTCAAGGCAAATTAGTGCAAGCTTCTGGGAGCTCTGTACTTGCTTTGACTACAAGCTTTGAGGTGAATTTGCTGGAAAAAGGAACAAATATTTGTGAAACAGTTCAGAGAGGGAGACTGAAACAGAATGAAACTCACTCTATGTATGACCTGACCTGTTGACTGGCATATCTTGTGTTAGCAGATTAAAGCATCTGTTTGTCTGACCTGGCAATGATATTCAATGCTCACAATATGCCTTGAGGTCCAAACCAGCTTTGCCTTGTCACTCTAAATGTTTCATTCCGATTCAAAGTGCTGTTACTCAGTATTTTTAATAGACCCTGATCAGCAAACTAACTTTGCCTTGTCATTCCAAATATTTAATTCTGATCCAAAGTGCTGTTATTCAGTGTTTTTAATAGGCCCTGATCAGCAAGGCAGCCAAGAGATTTTATACAATGGGGTGGTGGGATAGCTGGACAAGTAGCTGTAGAAGATAACACCTCTAGCTGCTGCACATGTCTGTTGGTGGAGGCTATCACACCAAAGACTGTGATTCACAAATTAATTTCTCTAATATTTTAGAGCCACTAAAAGAAAGTTGTCTCTTGACCTTTAATGAAACCAGTCAGTAACCTAAACCGTGTTCAGGAGGCACAAATCTGTCTATTCCACTTGATTAGAATATGAAAACAAGTTTTATTTACAGAGCAGTACATCTTGACTCTTTTAGTATTACTTTTTTTTTTTTCCAAAAGAATTCAGGCAAATTTCAGCTTCCTCTTTGAGATGCATGAAATCATGCAAATCTAATTAGCTATTCACATCCTGAATCACCTGATATTAGTATGACTGAATATTAGGAGAAAAAATAGACTGAAATTACAGCAATGAAGACACAATATAATGAAGATGAGAATCAGATTCATTGTTCATTGTTGTCATATATGAGTTTCTTACTTTGGGGAAAGAATCATCGCCAGATGCTAAGCATAAAATTATGACATAATGCAATTACTCATACTTCATCTCTATCTAGTCAATAGCTTTTTCCACAGGCTCCCAGGAATTGAAGATGGAAAAGAATATGTATGCCAAACTGTCCACTCAGCAATGTGAGTTTCTCTCTTGTGAACTATCAGTAACTGCTTTATCTGTTGCATTATGTTATTCCTTCTAATTTCATGGGCCTCGATGGATGAGAAATGAGAAGGTGTGTGTGTTCTTCTCTGACCAATTCACATATGTTCTACTATGTTCTGCATTGGGACTATCAGGATAAACATATTTAATGGTCTAATTGGGAAATCTCTACCCAATATGGCCCTACATATGAATTCTGTCATTTATTACAAACCATGTGAGTGTTTTGTGATCCTCTTCTCTCATTACATCATTTGTTAGTGACTCATTCATGTAGACATCTGTATGCAAAATGATGTCATAAAATGCATGTATCTCCACATCTCAGTATGGGAGATGGGCTGAGCAGATTGCATCTTGCTACTGCAACTGCTTGTGACCATCTCAAGCAGCTGTGCCCATTCCATTTTACAGCCTCAATGAATTGAGATAGAATAAAAATATGTTTGCAGCAGAAATTTTTGTAGAATACTTTTCCCACTGAGTAAAGGAATGTAGACAGTTTCCATGGCAGCATTTAGATTTTAAGACAAGTCTCTTTAATTCCAGTGAAAAGGGTATAAACTTGTACTGGAAGCCGAGATTCATGTGATCTTCAACATTGTAAGCTCTTCTTTCAAAGATCAGAGTTTTCTACTCCAAAAATAATTTCAAAAGTGTTTTCTGTCTCCTGCTATGCTGTTTTCCTTAAATGCCAGATGTTGAAAGATTCCCATACCAGTGGCTAATTTCATTCAAATGACTGCAAATGAGAAAATCAGGAGAGTTTGGGGAGCCTAGGAATGTGTTTCCAAGGAAAAGAAGTCCTTTCTTTTAAAAAATGAGCATTTTTGAGTGTAATAGCAAAAGGGAAGGGAAAACCTTCAGACTGAAGAGAAGGATTTTTTTTGATCCTTCCTGAAAACAAGTAGCAAAAGCATCATTGATTTAACAGAAATACTTTTCCTCTGACAGCAGCCACAGGTTTTTGCTACAGGTTTCACCTTGGGTCAAGCCAGGGCTGATTGAACTTGCACCACAAAGTAAGTGGATGCTGTCACAAGGTCTTGTTCAAGGGAGAATCTAGCTGGTGTCATAGAGCAAGAGCTGGTGTTCATCTGGAGAATAAGGAATAGCTCAAAAGCTGCAGTGACCTAAGCCTGGACTGAGTGTGGAAGAAAGTAAGCTGAAGAACCAAGAGAAGGGAAAGGAAGAAATCTGGACTTTACAGGTTATATGCTCTTGTATGAGTGAAGTGGAGGCCAAGGGACTGCCATGTCCTGGTTGGGGTGAAACTTTGCAAGGCAAGAGGTCTGGAGAGCAGGTCTAGAGATCAACCTTCCTGAGGAGGAGCTGTGGGCAGGTAACCAGCTTCCTCTGCCCTTCCTTGTGCACACAGATCGAGATTTTAGGAGGGAAGAAGTTTTAAAATGGTTTTCTACCAGTTCACTAATTTCTGCCAGTGATTTTTTTTTTCTTTTTAAAAATCTTATGTTTAGGTCATTCTTACTCTCTGTGGGTTTTGAAAATTACTTGCCCAGTATAATCTTCTTTATTTATGTAAATCCTGATGTACTACACTGTTTTGAAGGGAAATGATTTACTCCCTGACCTGAGTTCTGACCTCATTTATATTGATCAGGTGTACTTGTTACCATTCTAAGAACTCATTCAGAAGTATGGGGGTTGCATGAAAAACTTTGCATACAGAAATTAATGTTTTCGATCCATTTTGGTATTATGTTTTATACTCTGTTTCCAAAAGTATTACATGGTCCAAGGTAAGCTTCAAGAATATTTGATAGCCAATAAAAATATAGTGTGACTGGACCAAAAATCCCAAATTATTTTCTGTTTTGTATAAAGAAAGGAATAAAGTCCTTATGGAAAAGATTATGAGAGAGACTAACAATTTGTTAGACAAATTGGTATGGGTGACTTTGAATCTTAAAATTTTCCTACATTTGAAATTTAGGATTAGAAAGATAAGCTCCCTAATTTAGCCTACTAGAATCTGTTGTTTTACTCTGAGTTCTAGGTGTAAATGATGCCTGACAGAAGCATCAAATTTGCTTCAATAAAAAATGCAAAATCAGGGAAGCTTTTTCAGTTTGTGATTTTATTTTTGTTTTGTTTTTTGTTTTGTTTTGGGTTTTTTTGTGTGTGTGGTTTTTTGTTTGGTTGGTTTTTTTTCTTGTTATTATAAACCAAAAAGGTGCAAACTGGCCTTATTGAAAGGCTAGAGAAAATCGAAGTGAAGTTGTGTTAAGTATTTGTCTTTAGGAATAAACATAGTGTGATTTTTCTTAGCAGCTTTGTTAAGCACACAAGTGTAACTGAATTAAGCTGCACATTAATTACACTTTTCTTCTATAACCTATGAAAGGTTGCACTTGCCAAAATGTATCCAGTGTGTTTTTATGCATATTTTAAAGAAAAGATGTATCATGACACCCCCAAAAGTGAATCTGTTTCTATGAAACCATTACTGCACATCATTTAGTTCTCCATGACTTACTTTTTATATCAGCAGAGCAATAAAAAAGCTTTATGGTGGTTATTTGCCAAACTTATTGATAGTGGTGCCTCAACAGGGATCCCACAGTGTCTTTTAGTTTTCATTATGTGGGTAAGGGAGCAGTAAAATTACATCTGGAAGCTATTTAACTTCATATTTTAACAGAGGGACGTAGGAAATGGAGGACACATGACAATAAAGGAAGAAACTCAGAAATAATAAAGAGGAGAACCAGAAATCACTACAATTATGCATATTTTGCCTTTCAAAACAGCTTTTATTTAAAACAGTGAAAATTTTGGAATGAGTGTTAAATTTTGTAAAAAATCGGTGGATTGATTCCCTCTGAATTATATGTCCCCAAAAGTCATTGTGAAAATGCACAGAAAGGTCAAACGCTGGTTCTCTTCACAGGAGAATGGACTTATGCAGCCAATTCTAAAGCCTACACAGATCTTTATCCACTGTCACAGCTCTCACAAAAATCAGAGTGGAAAGTTGGAAACATGCACAACTTCTCCTTCTATCATGAGCTGCAGTGAAAAGCCAGAAGACTGAAAGATGTGTCTGAATCAGCCAGATGGGAGAAGCCTTCTCGTTACTGCTGTGCTTTGATGCAGGAATAATTGAATACATTGCCATTGAAAACAAACTGGAGAGGAAGACTTCTCTTTGCTTCTACTTTTTATTTTTCCCCTGAAGAAAATGCTCTTAGGAAATCTCAAGCAGCTTTCAAACTGCATGGCTGTCAGGGGCAACATCTGCTAACATGGATTTGTACTCATGCACTTGACCAGTTCATGAAGAAATCTGAAATAAATATGCAATTTTGCAGGTGTAAGTTTTCTGTGGGTCACCCATTGTATGAATCTTTTCAGCTGATTCATAGCTGTAGATGATTAAAAAGACAACACCCAATGTTTTAGCCATGCAGTTGGAATTAGATCTACAACTAAAAGAATGTCAAATGTCAAATATGCAGGGGAAGATATGAAGTGGAAGGACAACTTTAAGAAAGTTGTTCAGAAGAATTGAATCTTATGATTTAATTTTGTTAGCAGTAAAAGCACTCTGTGTTTTGCTGAATGGAGGTTAAAACTATGTCTTTTCTTCTATGGTTCATATGGGTCTATGAGGTTTACTGGAAATATTAGCCAGGAGCTGGAACAAACTGTGATGAGGCAATGAAAGGAAAAGCTCCTCGTATTCCAGTGAAATAACTGTGCATCATGGATGACTTGGGAGCTCTGTTTCTTGTTCACATCTGGTGTAGTTATATCCTGTACTTCACAAATCTTTCAGGGGGAAGAATGACTACATCAAATGCCCTCCCTTTTTTTTTTTCTTTGGAGGAAGATCGTAACATGAAATTCCCAATCAAATTTTTGGAAATGAGCATAGACTAGGTGGATTCTCAAAGGAGAGGACGCAAAGACTGAAAGCAGATGTAAACACAGAATAAATCAAAATAAACTAAACAATGCAGCAGTCATGGAAACCTGGAAAGTGTTTTGTCACTATATTTTTTCAAAAGCGAGTATTTACAAAAAGACTCCTTGGCAACAGCAAGACAATACTGAAAAGTAGAGATAGCTTTTAGAACATCAATTACATGTATGGCATCTAATATGTCATATTAAGGATGCAGTCTGGATATTTATGCAGAGAAGATTTTTCTTTTCCCTTTGAATTTTCCTACAGCGGTTTTGTTGCAATGCAAAGAGAAAGCAGGTGATGCGTTCCTTTCCAAAAAGAAGAAGTGAATGGAGATGGAGTCTTACAGACTGTATATACTTTGCCAATTGTTTCAATGGGTAAGGAAGAAATTTGCTTTGAAATAACCGGCAAAATTAATATAATGACAAGAAAGGGAGAAAACTGTGGCCTTAGGTCAGAATGAACTGTGACAGAGTAATTCTAGAGAAATCTGTGTGTTTTTTTCTGCCTGATCTCCTCTGTCCTGACTCCTTGTCCTGAATATTCTTTAGTTCTGCTGGTGATATTGTTGTGTCTTTGTTGAGTTCAAACAGCTGAAAACAGATCTGCAGCAATGTAGAACTGTAGAATCATACAATAGTTTGGGTTGGAAGGGACCTTTAAAGACCATGTAGCTCAACTCTCCTGCCAGGAGCAGAGACATCTTCAACTAGAACAGGTCACTCAAGACCCAGTCCAACTTGACCTTGAATGTTTTCAGGGATGGGACATCCAGCATTCCCTGGGCAATGTGTGCTGGCCTCTTTATAAAAGGCCTCTTCCTCATATCTAATCTAAATTAACCCTCTTTTAGTTTGAAACAATTACCCTATCCTATAAAGTCTCAGAAGCCACCTGAAATAAGGGGGCAAGAGCAAAGGTCTATTGGGACTTTAAAGCATCCCTGAAGATGATTCTAAGTGAGTAACAATCTCTCCTCGGAGCTCTCAGAAGAGCTCTGAGCCTGGCTATGCTGGGGCCATGCAGCTGTAACAGCTTCCACCCATGTGCTGCTGGAAGTGTGTTATGTTCACAGGAGAAGTTTTGGATAGATTTGGTTTGTTTTACAGATGTTGACTGTGCCATGTACAGAGGTGTTAAGAGTCAGAAAGTCTCTTATGGCTCACAGAGAGTGAATTGCAGTTCCTACCTGTATCTCACTGAATCCTTTGTCTGAGTTTCCTGTGTTCAGATCCTTTTACCATCATGAGATGTCCTGAATCATGCATGATTGACCTGGCTTTCTGCTCCAGAGCTGAAGAACTCTTCCTCACATTAGCAAAGGTATTTCACTGCCTCCTTTTCTTGTTGATCCATGCAATTTAACTCTCCTGTGTCAGAACCTGGGGAGCAAGGAAATTCACACTCTTATCATCCTAGTGAGTCTACATGTACATGTTAGCTGACTGCAGGATTTAGAGCAGATTTTCTACATTTATGAGTTTGTATTTCATAGGGTGTAATTAGTATCACAGTCCAGTATCTGTAACAACTTGGCTTCATGCAACTGCATGCTCATTAAAGCAATTGCCATACTGGGAGATATTCTACACAGCCCATTTCATACTGATGGGTTTCTCTTGATCTCATTTGGTATTAACCACCATTACTTTCTCTCCTCAGCAGCTTTTCTCAGTCTTTAAATTCCCTGATGCCCCAAATGTGTTAACTATACTCAGCACTTTAGTGCTGATCTGGAGATGCAAACTCCACTGGAAAAATTGGTTTGGGGTGACATGGGTAATTATGTTAGCCAGCTAGAACAATTTCTGAAATAATTGTGCTATTCTGATGTTTAGTTATTCATGTTCCTGATTTTACAGGTGTTCTGAGAAGAATTTGCTATCAGTTTTTGTTTCTGTGTGTGCTATGGGATGAGTTCCAGGCAGTTTTTGCAAGAATATAGTATTGTCAGGCTATTTAGGATGATGCATGAAATTACCAAACAACCTGTGAGAAACTAATTGAACTTAAAAATATAAAAGATTTTTGCAGCAAGCATTAAATTTTCAAGCAAATTTTTCTGAGGTCTCCCTCAGACATGTCAGGTTTGTGCAGGACATCTTCATGACGCAGTCAAAGGTCTCACTCTTAAGACCTTTTGAATCACTTGCGTGCATGCTTGGAAAGAGCTTGGCAAAATTTAAACTGCTAGGAAGCTGCAGTTGCTGACTACCTATGTCTCCCATCTTTAGCTAGTTGTTGTGGCTTTTGTGGTGGTTAGATTGTAAGTAGACTAAAAGTATGTAATTCTAACAGATTTTTCATTTTGATATTCAAGCAATCAAGTTTTCCACTTGGGAATAAAATCATGTATAAAAACAAAAGCAGAAATTTAAAAAAGGGTTTTAAATTGAAAACACCACATTTCTTCATCTAAAAATGAAGAAACAAATAATTTTCGTTTTTTTCAGGTATCTTTTTATACCTGAAGTCACTTATCTAATGTGAACAAAGGTTCATTCTCCTTGGAAAAATTATTCCTAACCAAATAAACTATCTTTGAGTTTTTCTTTCATTGATAATACACTCAGTTGTGAGGTTGAGACAGGAAACCTGTCTCTGTTCTTTGTTTAATCAGCCACAGCACCATCCTACACTGTCGTTTGGCCTCTGAGACATGACAGTGACACAAGGACTGCTGACACAACATTTGAATTCTTTGTCTCATTTGAGGACAAAGCTGGGCATCAGGATAAAGGAGCCTAAATATAGGAGGGTGCAATGTATATCATGAGGAATCCATCACAGGGTGGTGAGGCACTGGCACAGGCTGCCCAGAGAAGTTTTGGATGCTCCTTCCCTGGCTGGATGGGGCTCTGAGCAACCTGGTCTGAAGGGTATCCCTGCCCTTGGCAGGGGTGTTGGAATGAGATGATCTTTAAGGTCCTTTCCAACCCAAACCATTCTAGGCTTCTATGATCCTACAATTCTGTGATTGATCTTCTGCTGTAAAATAAGGTGACCAATCTCTCATCTCTTTCATTGGCATTAGGGGCTGGCAAATGTTGCCATCAGTCCCTGTGCTACCTGCAGACTGACTTTCGTCTATTCATGATCTTTTGTAAATGCAAATCATGTGCAATTGTTTCTGATTTGGGACTAAGTTATTGAAATGTGTTAACTGGGAGGGTGACATTTAGTAAATAATAAGCAGATGATGAGCTTTTGGGTATAAACTTTACAGAATATGCATGTTAATGTTTATGAAACATTCAGGAGCTGAGAGCATTTCCTCTGCTATCTAGAAGATGTGTAAATGCTTCATACACTTGTGAATGCATTTTCTTACTGTTTTTACTTTTTCCTTGAAATCAGTTCTGTGTTCTATATGCTGAACATAAAGCATCAAATACATTTTGAAAGTGAAAATATTTGTTTCAATTAATGGAAATCACTCACAGAGGCTGTTTTTTCCTGTTGTAAGTGGGCTGCTATTTCCTGTTAAAAGTGGGATGCCTTTTATTATTTGAAGGTTGTATTAGATTTTTAATTATATATTGCTGTATAATACTATTAAATGGAACTTGAAAAATAATTCTTGTGTAGAGAATAAGTGAAGTTTAATGCATGATTTCCATTTAATTAGACATTTTCTACTTTAATAGTTTAATTCCCTGCCCAAATTTCATTTCCATAATCAAGCCATGCTTAGACTGTTGACATACCATCACTTCATCAAATATTCACTACAATCTTCGCTTTCCAAAATTCTCATTACTCTAAAATTAATTGAGAATATTTGAGTAATGCTGAAACACAATGAAGTTGACAAAGTTATTGAGTAAAGTTCAACTGTTGAAACAGCTTTGGTACTGTGAGTTTTACAAACAGTAACAGGAAATGTTAAAAATACAGTAAATACAGTGAAAAATATGTATTCTTGTTACCCCTGTAAATGTTTCACTTTTTTCTTTGATACTCAAATGCATTATGTGAAAGGTCCTTCCACTAAAGTTCTTATCAAATGTAGAAGCCAAACATTACTGAAAGTTTTGAATGTGCCGTCAATGAAGAGAAAGGTTTCTAACCATAATGTTTATGAAGTCTCTCCCTAGATTGTTTTCTGATTTTATGTAAATTAGTTCTGGATAAAGGAGCAATTTGAGGCAGGAATGAGGAATTTCACTCAAGTATCTTTCTGGTAGAGCTAGTTCCAGTTTACTGCTGTATGCAGTTTAGCTACACCAACAGTTTTCTTTTTCTGGATACTTGTGTTGTAACTGGAAGTGTAGGGAGGGATAAGATGTACAGAGTGTTGCTTGCCACCCTTAAATTATCATGAAAGGACATGAAAACGTTTTTACTTAGAAACAGGCAGATGGGCTTTCTGCAAAACTGCCCTAAACTGTAGTCAGATGTATAAAAGGTGGAGGGAGATGGCACTCCTCCCTCAAAAATGCTCTAAGATCACCAGAGGAGAAAGGAACATGAAAATTACAGCTTTATCAGAATTGAGAACCATCTGCACACTGGATTATGATCTTAATCTCCTAGTTCCTTGAGCAGGCACTTGGCTGTTTCAGAAATCTCTTTTAATGTTTCCATGTTTGGGTCATGGACTAACAGTGCTCATGGACCCATTTTTTTTTTTCCCTTGAAAAATTACTATGAAAATCTTTAAACATAAATAAAAGCAAAGAGACCAATTCAAATCTATAAGAAAATGAAAATGTTGAGTTCACTAATATGCTGAGGCACTTAAAGGTTGCTATCTTACTGTCACTGGAGTTTTCCCCTACAGTCATCTCCTACTCATGCAGTCAGAATCAATATTGTTTCATATTAGGATAATAGAGGGAGAAAAGGTGCACTTCAGGGTAGAGGTGTGTTTTGGAGAAACTATAAAAAGTATTACTGTCTGAAATATAAACCATCCATCTTCTCAAATTCTCTGGTAGCCTTTAAATAAAGGGAGAAAGCATATTTAGCCCAAAAATCTAATTTTCCATCCCTTTCTTTATATTTAATTTTAGTTCTGTTTCCAGTCTTCATGGTAATCTGCTCTCTCTCCTTTCATTGTACAAAAGAAAATTCTTTGACATGAGATTTTGTCACTCCATCTTTTTGTCTTTCTTTCACAGGCTTTGCTAAAATCATAACATGCTAAGGAAGGATTTTCAGCAAGTAAGTAGTCAGTACCAACACCCACTATATATATACTCATATATATCTATATGTGTATACACACATATACTAAGTAGCAGCCATAAAATAAATTAGATATACTCAAAATGAAATAGGAAAACATACCATAGAGCTCAAGATTGTCTGGAACTATGAAGCATTAAGTGTTGAACATGACTTTTATCTCAAAGTTCCTTAATGTTTTTAGACAGAGACCACATCTTAGGCTTCAGCTGTACAGCACCCAACATTGTCAGGGCTCTGTGAGACTTATTTCTGGAAAAGTCCTTAGACAACTGATTGCACTGAAAGCTGTCTCTGCTTCTACACAGTGAGTGACCTCCCTAAGGATGGGGTTTGTCAGGTACTTATTTTTCCTGTGATGTAACATTTGCAAAATATTCCTTGGGATAGTGCTGCCTTTGAGTGAGTGACATTGTCACATTCCCACTGACAAATTTATAGAGAGACATGAATGATAAGGAACAAAAGTATTTCTCTTGAGCCTGAAAATAGATAAAATGAACTGTTATATCTGTGGGAAGGTTATATAACCTTTCTTTACAAATTCTATGTTAAGCCATGTTTTTTCCCTCTATACGGAAGTATCTCACAAAAACCAAGTACGTGGTGAGACACCCACAATATTCCTAATTATTTTCTCATCATAACTATCTGTCAGAAGTGAAATGATTTCTTTCAGGGGCACAGGAGCACTCTGGGCTCCCAGAGAGGACATGGTGTGCCAGCTCTAAAGAGAGAGACTGCAGCTGCTCTCCTGCTGAGACCTACTGACAGCCGCATGTCTGGTGGGATGTGAAGCTCCATGCCATCTACACTAATAACAGGTCAATTGTTTGTCTGTAAAATTCCTTTGGATACTGTGGAATTGCTGCTTTCCGAGCGTTTTCAGAAGACAAGACTAATAATGCAGCATACAATGTAAACCAGTGGACTGCCAGGAGAGATCTTAGTGCATTTCTATGTGATAAAGGTCTACATTTCTCCTTCAGCAGCTGTTCAAAGAGAATCTGATTTCTTTTGCACTGGCAGAAGTCCTAGGCATTGCTGCACAATTGCAGCTTTCTGATGGACTTCGGAATTTGGAAATACCTGGTTCTTGTAGCTCATAGACAGAGTTGAAGTAGAGGTACTAGGGTGGGGAAATAAGAACAGGGAATAAGTGAAGAACATAACCTCAGTAAGATGTTTTGAGCAGCAATATACAAAGGTAAGATATTGGCTGATACATATATTCCAATTTTGGCATTGTATTTGTCTAGTACTTCCCTCTGCAGAGCTTGTGTAAAAAACAGCTTACACAGCTGTCATTCAACAAGCTGAACTTTGACTCTGCCTCACTACAAAGTCCTTCATCATGTTCTTTGGACCTTAAACTTATCAGTAGTTGGAAGAATACCTGGCTGATTCTTCACCACAAAATTTGTTTGTAGGCTAATTGCTGCAATAACTTATGAGTTAAGATTTTAAAACTCTCTATGCCAATCATTGACTTATAATTTATATTAGTTGCTGATGACATCTAAACAGTTTTAATATACTTTCCAGATTAGGAATCTAGGCAGAATCTGTTTTATGCTTCAACTCACACAGGCATGCTGAGAAGAAATGGGTATATTTATTCAAATTCTACTGTTACCTAGTGCAAAATGTATTTTACTTTAATGAACCCCAAAATATTGGGTATTGCTGTTGAGAATATTTCTCTACTCTGAAAGCAGACATCCAACTCCTTAGTGACAGTTCATAGAAAGGGATAATTGGACACCATTCCTTCATTTTGCCTTAAAAGTAAAATGAGCATTGCAGAATGGGCCACCTCCGGGCTATCTCAGAACCACCTGACTGATCACAGAATACTTGCATGGCTTGAGTTGGAAGGATCCTTTAAAGGTCATTCAGTCCAACTCCTCTGCAATGGGCATCCTCAACTTGATCACCAGTGCTCTTTCACAACTTTTCCCTTCATACCTGCCCACATTACATATGCATCTCCCTACAAAGTACATTTGCATTTTCAGTTCTCTGCTTTCAAAACTGTCTTCATCTTCCTTCCTTTACTGCTTGCTTCTAAACCAAATAGCAGAAATTATTTAGATAAAAGGAATAACATGTATCTGATAACTTTTTGCTATAACAAAGAAACGATAATTTCCACAAGGCTAGTGTTAATACCATTTGATGCCGAAATGCTGGAACTGAGTGAGAATTAATAGCAGCACAGTGACAGCCAGAGTGACTTGAGAAATGACAGCTTTCTTTGATTATCTGTTCTCAGAGGAACTCTCTCTGCAACAAGGATGTTCCTTCTAAATTCCTCCCATCATAGGTGTGGTGGAAATAAAGTCTGTGACTTTATATGTACTACAGTTTCTCCCTCTATCCCTCCCTCCACTTCCTTTGCTCCATCCTTCCACAAAGCTAAATTATTTCAGCCCAAACCTTTTTTGCTTGGTTTCTGCCAAAGGCAGCTGCTTGCTAAATTGAAAACCTGAAGGAGAAGTTTCAAGATTAAAATAATTCCTGTACTCCTAGGAATATTCCTATTCCAATTCCTGTGGCAGTCACTTGGAAGTGATGTGTGCAGCCTTTTCTGACCTTCCCATGATGGATTCATTAGTCTTCTTGGAGGTACCAGAAGACTTCTCCTTGTTGGCTGTCCCCATACAGTGTTTCTGAGCACAGTGTAGTCATATCTTTGATGGAAGATATGACTTGATTTTCAACAGCTTTTTGCTGTTTCAGAGTATTTAGTCTAAGAAAAAGAGGTTACCTCAGGCCATATTGAAATTGTGTATGAAAAGCATCTTGAAGAACATACAGGCTCCTCTTTAGCTGATTGAGGTGTGACCTTCAGCCATGGGAGAAGCCACACTGTACTTTGTGTTATGCAGAGCTCTTCTGGCAGATGTGTGAGGCTGCCAAGGGTTTCATCTAGAAGGGAAAGTGTAAGGCTCTGCAAGGAAGGATGAGCTCTTCAGAGCTTCCTGCAGAGAGAAGCATCACTGAATCTGTTCAGGCAGAGCTTGTGAAGCAGTCTGTACTGTCATACCGAGGGTTTCATGGACACTGTGCTGACATCTACACTGCTACTGAGAGCAAGATAAGAGTCAGGAATAAGTAGTAACAGATGTGAATGTTTACAGGTCCAGGGTTTGAGTTTTCCCCATTCTACTCATTTGTCTAACAATATGGATATTACCTGTGAGAACTAGTTCATGCCCAAAAGCCAACAGAGTGAGTAGAGGAAAACGCATAGTGAGGTCCAGGAAGCACAGGGAACAAGCTGAGTGAAGAGAGTGGCTGGAAACAGCCTCATAGTGGCACAGGCTTGATTCACTCTGTCTTTCCTTCTGGATGTGTTTAATCAACAACTCTAACAAACAGAGAGATAACAGGAGTGGAATCTGCAGAGGAAGTCCAAATGGAGGCTGAAGGGATGCTAGGACAGAGGCAGCAATGGTGTTTATGTATCAACAGTCTCACTGGTCTGATGAAGGGAAGTTTCAGAAGTAAGGCTGGAGGAGCAAATCTGAAGATTCTGCTCATTGCAGAGCTCTTTTTTGTTTGTTTGGGTTTGAATGTTTTTTAAACTACTTTTTACTTTGACCTTTAGGGGAATTTTTTTTCCCTATTTTCTTCCAAAATGAAGAAAGAGGAGAAGCTGTTCCGTTCTCCTGGATGTCTTCCCTTAGCCAGGGCAGTTTCCCAAGGGTTCTTGGCCTACGAAAGTGCCAAGTAGCTAAGTGAGGACAGCTGGGAAAACCAGAGATGGGATGTTAAACTGCAGCTTCTATTTCCTGAATAAATCTGCAGTCATCAATGCAGCCCCATGTAGGGATTGAAGGTCCCTGCCTTTCCTCTTCTAAGACTGTTCTTTCTATTAACTGAGGTGGAGAGGAGGGCAACACAGAAATGTTCAAGACATTTTGTTTTCTCTTCTAAATACACAGTCATGACAATTAATTACTGACCACTGTATTGGAGCCAATATGGAATCTATTTCTCTAATTTTTTAGTAAATAGTAAAAAATAATTATACTATTCATTCCAGTCTCCCTATACGAAGGTCTGTCTGTTTTATTTTGCAATCTACATTGGGATAATTTATGTCTGAAAGTGCCTATTTTCCTTTATCAGCTGTAACAGAGACTCTAGTGACTGGTTCAGAAGGATGGAGATATCAACATGAGTCTCAGATTAATCCTTTTCCTTAAACACTGATTAATTCTCTAAGACTATAGTCCCAAAAAATTGGACTAAATACTAATGAAACCCAACCTTTTTTTTTACAACCTCCAGCTTGCCTGACAATCTGTTAGAATGCTCAACCCATGGGTACTTCCAGACTTTTTCTGAACCAACAAGTGTGAACTGAGACCCTTAGATTGTGTGTTAAAAAGTAAATATTTCATTTGATTTCATCTTTAAAGAAATCATACCTTGTCATCAGATGTGACATGTTCTTTGAAGCTATCACTTCAGTAATATTAATCTATCAATCTTTTTAAATGAGGCATGTATTGTAAAGAGAGAGATAATTGAAAAGCTACAGCTAGAAGATATGGACTAGCTTCTAACAAGTAGGTTTGTTCTTTCTTCCCATGCATTATAAAAAAGTCCTCTGTGCAAACAGATGCTTCTATATCCACCAGAACTATTACAAATCTTCTTTGGAGTGTCTTTTCAATTAATTCCATTCTAATTACTTTAAAGTTAGGAAACTTTATTCTAGCTAGTGTTTCTCTCTGAGATAAATCTCTTGGAGGATTGGAATTATCTAGGCCCGTATGGTCAGAAAACAGTTGTTTGTGGTGTTTTGTTTTTCTTTTTTCAGTTGATTGACTATGCAGATATTCAAACCCACAGAATTCTGGACATAGCAAGCCAAGCTGCCATGAAGTTATTAGTCTATATTATTGTAGTCATACTGATACAATAAACTGAGAGGCATGACTCTTCTTAATAGTTATCCTGGAATTAGAAATGTAATTTTACTTTGGTTCCAGTATACACATTACAATTTATGTCTTTAAAACGTAAATAGTATAATTACATTTGCACAACCTTTCTGCCTTATTTCCCTGAATCGATGAAACTAGTCTGACCTGTACAAGATACAAAGTCGAGACAGTTAGAGCAGCATCAAAGAATGTCATTAATTTTGATTTCCAAGGTTAGTTTTCTTAATACTGTCATTAAGACGTGCTATTAAATTTTAACTCAACCAAATCTTTATTATATTTATGGTGTAGGGTTTTCTCTTTTCTCTTTGATAGTAATAAGCTGAAGGACTAGTTAAACCAATATACTGATCTTTGAAATAAAATAATATGCATGTCCATATATGTGTGTGTGTGTGTACTGCAAATGCAGACATAATTTCAAATATTTAGGCAGTGGAACATCTTGACAAGACCTGATGGATTTGCTCTTCCTTTTTAAAGGAGGTTATTCAACTTAAGCACCGTCTTTTTCAATATGCTTTTATGGTTCATCCTAATGGAAATAATAACACTGAATAGCTGGATAGCAATTCACATATTCAAAGCACTGTGCAAACATTAAGTAATACAGTTACACAACATCTAAATAACTATAATACTGGCTGTCAAGGTAATGAAGAAGCAGACAAATGCAGAAGACTGCAGGCGGTTCTGGAACGGATTCTGCAGTGAGGAGAGAGGGAGGGAGCAAGATCCCTCCCAGTGGAGAGGGGTTCAGCGTGCCAGTACACTTCAGGTTTGCATTGTTCTGGTTCAGCCACCTGCAATGCTGTGCTTAAAGTGTTAATTAGCAGGTAGCAGATGCTGGTCCTTTGCCGGTTCTGCCTTGGAAGTGTTTTTCTACTGTGCATCAAAATACAGCAATACCAATTCCAAGTTTTCAGTGACTGGTTTCCTATTGAACATGTGGGCATAATTCTGGGTACTGACATTTTGAAAAGTTTTTTTTCTTTAGTCTTTCTTATTTTCTCCTCCTGTTGTTGGGATTTCTTTAAAACAAGCTGCTGACAAGAATGCAGAAAAAAACCCCTGGTTTTGGGTCTCAGGTGATGGCATTCTGTCACTGTCAACTTTATGTTTTATCTGGTCTATGTCAAGAATGTGCTGATGAATTTATTGGAATGCTTGAAGGATACAGTTGGAGACATTCAATTCTTTGCAGCCTTCTGTTAATTTCCTGGTTTAGAAATCAGTGCTGCTGAGGTCTGTTAACAGTAGCAGATTTTGCAAAAGCCCTCTGTTTCTTAAGGACCCCAGCTCTAGGCATATTGCTGACAGTGACAAACATACATTTTTGTTCATTATACCCTGAATGGATGAGAAAAAAATCTATTTTCCTGCAATCAAGACTGTACCTGACTCCTCTTTGCCATACCTGATATATTATACGCCAATAATAAAGCAATCTGGAGGTCATAAAAGCATTGAATGCTGTTTCAGTTTAATTCTAAGCTGAGAAGAATGGGTCCAGACTTTTGGCCTTCCATACTTAAAAATACAACTTTGTCTTGCCTTTATGAGCCATCTTTCATTGTAAATGTTCAAAAGTGGTGTATGAATATGATTGTGCACACAGTTTATGAATAAATCCCTTCACACACATTTGAAATAAAGCAGCAGTTGCTGGGAGATGTGCAAGTGTTCAGCTGTGAATAGAGTTCTGCAGAGCAATTCAGAGCATGCCAAACTCATACTGCCTTGCTTGTGAAAAGTAACGTATCTTTAAAGATTGAACTAATGATTGTTCTGTTTTTACCATTTGTTTAAAAACAGGCACCTGAGAACAGGCCAGCACTCCTAGTGCATTGTGATATTGTTGTTCTAATTAGTAAATATCTACTAGCAAAAATTACTAGCAACTGTTTGGTTTCTATTACTTCTCCCTGCAAGGTTTTTCTTTTGCAGAACAGAAGAGTTTATGTTTTGAATGCAGTGTTAAATTATATTTTTGTGTGCAATTGTACGAGAGCAACAGGAAACACAGAAAATTGAATTTAAACTTTCTTTCTGAATATTGACTTCCGATGTCTTGAGAGTAATTCTGTCAGACTCCAGTGATCTGTGATGTTTTGTGAAGCCTTTTTGTGAAGCCAATCTTCACATTTTTTTTAACCCTTGATGACTTTAGTGGGTTTCCAAAAACCCAACTCCTGTTTTGAAGCCCTTGCAACGCTGTCACCACCATTTGGCTCTCCAAAGTCACGCCTGTGCCCTCACACAATGTGCCTCTTCTGAAATCGGTAATGCGGAGCATTTCTAGGTTTGTCGTTAAAAACCAGCAGATGTCGCAATTTCCCCAAAAAGAGCAGATTTCTCTCCAGTCTTTTGAAACTGCAGCAACTTCTTAGGTATTTTTATGCAGTATTCCACACAGCAATAATTCGGTGTGAGGTAAGTTATTGTTGAGCAACATGCTCCAACCATCAGCTCCTTTATGTGCTCTCACTTTTAAGTTGAATACATTGATATGAAAATATCCCAATTTTTCTTGCTGAAACATAGGGGAGACATTGCTGTGATGCTGAACACCCTAGGGCTGTGTCACTGTCTCAGGCTGGTTGTTGTACAGAGGCGTTTTCTGGGTTTCATTGCCACAGAATCCATTCAGTCACGTTTGATGTCTGTGCTCTCCTTTTGATGCTGCTCAGATGTCTGTCCAGAGTGGTTAAATGGATTCCAGTTAATGAGATGCTGCCCCAAGGGAATTAAGTAAATACTTTTGTAATGAAAGTGTAACTGATGAACTATGTCTACTAGTTAAATAAACTAAAATTTGTCTTATCTAACTTTAGCTACTTAAAAATTGGATGGTTTGTCTGAAGAAGCTGTTGTGCCTCCTTCTGCATTTAAGGGAGAAAGGCAAATATGTTTGAAGGCCATGCCATTTCTTCCTAAGACTAGTGCTGGAAAATGTTCTATGGAAATACCTGTATCTCTCTGTTAAGTGTAGAAGGAACACAGATTGCTGTTTCAACCTTGATGATTACTTTGAAGATGGTTAGAATTAGGTGTTGTTAATAGGAACACTGAATAAAGCCCATTCTGCTTTACTTTTTTGGTTGCAGCCTGTTTTTAAAAAACAATCAATCAGACAGTGGTGTTCTTGATCTCCCTCAGTAGCAGTTAAAGAGACAATATTCATCCTATTGCAGCTTTTCAAGTACTTGTGGCTCTGTTGGAATAGTACCTAAGTTCCTGCTTAAGCAAAGAGCTCATCCAAATTGAATCCTTATCCATATGCATCCCTAGACTTGCACTGAAGAAAATAAAAAAGCCCAGTGGAGATAAAATTTAGCTTTAAAAAAAAAATAGTAACTGTTGATTTTTCAGTTTTTGAGATTAGTTTTACCGGGAGGAGAGTGAGATGCATTTAACATTAGCAGCCTGAGATTCAGGCATACAGACTCAGCTGGCTTTCTCAGCTCTCCCTGTAATCCATACAGAATAAGGGAGGACTGAACAGGAGTCTGTGCTTGAACTGAAAAAACTGTCATCTCCTTCTCTTACCTGTAAAGGCAATTTATAGAAGTATCTTGCCAGCTAGTATTAAGTAGGATGAATCCTATGAATTAAAAAAAAAATAGAAAAAGAGAAAAAAAAATAGTTAAAGAAATCTGTGTTAAAATAAGCATATGCATATGCCATATTTTTATACTCAAAAAGAACTACAAATTTGAGCTCGTAGGGGGCTAAAGCAGATACAAAAGTGAAAATAATAATGAAGACGCATCCTTTACAATAGACTGGAATAACAGAAAAGGCTTCCAGCATGTGGGATGCCTGATAATAAGGAGTCGAGAGCAGAGATAAGCTGGGATGTCTTGTTCCTCAGAGAGCTCCATATGACAGGCTGCTGTTTCTTCCCATTTGCGTTTCAGGCAGCAAGAAAAAGGGGGGGTAAATACATGCCCACTAAAAAAACTCCTGGAATGTTTTCCAATCAATGTGCAAAATACAGATGTCTGACTTGAAAACAAACAAACAAAAAAAACCCAGACAAAAATAATTTCAGTAATTAGGAGAATTTCCTGTGCAGTGTGTAAGGGAATCAGCCTGACCTCAGATGGGAAGAGGCTCTGTGCATTGCATGGACGTATCAAAAAGTGCAGTATTCCATAGAGCTCCTGCTGACATTCAAAACTCCCCACGACTCACCTGCTGGAGAGGAAATTGTCACTGTAAGGGAAAAAGGGGTTCAGGTGGATAAAGAAGACATGGAGAAATGACACTCCCTGACCCACACATTTCTCCACAGCTGCCACCTTGCACTCTACACAGCAGCAGCGTGGGGTGTGGGGAAACAGCCAGCTGCAGCTTCGCTTCCTGAAATTGGCCCTGGAATCAAGGCTAAGTGTACTGGGCTTGATGTCTGCTATTGGCATAAAATATTAGGATATTAGGATGTCTCCTGAAATTGGGCTAAAACCAGGTTTTCATTATTGCTAAATAAAATGAAATAAAAGAATTTTAGCTGTGTGAATGTCACTCAAGAGACTTAGGGACTAGAGTGTTATGGAGAAAGAATAAATGGGGAGGCTTCACAGTGACTTTGATAATTCAGGAGAATTATCCTAGTTCAAAGTCAAAGGTAAGAAGTTTGTATTTTTTCTATCCCTCTGACCAGAGGGAATCATGCTACTTGAAACATCTCAGTACTCAGAGCTAAGGAAAAGAAGTGATACCTGGCAAAGGTTATGTTTTCAGCATGGCTGCACACTAGGACTGTAGTCTTTGGGGTGCCTGAGCACCTCCTTTCCCCTTAGCTGAGGCTGACATTTCTAATCCCTTCCTTTCTCATCCTCAGGAAATTTTGTGTCATTGTCTCCTCCTCTCCTCTCCTCTCCTCTCCTCTCCCATTGCTTCTGAAATATCATCACTAAAAATGTTATTTGGAGAGTGAGGTCTGTTTTGTATAGATTGTTATTTAAAATATTGTGCAAAGAATAGTTCAGTGTTTCTACACTGGTTGACCAATATATATTTTTNCGCCTCTCCTCTCCTCTCCTCTCCTCTCCTCTCCTCTCCTCTCCCATTGCTTCTGAAATATCATCACTAAAAATGTTATTTGGAGAGTGAGGTCTGTTTTGTATAGATTGTTATTTAAAATATTGTGCAAAGAATAGTTCAGTGTTTCTACACTGGTTGACCAATATATATTTTTTCATCCCTTATTCTGATTGTAATGATAGGAATTTCAGAACAAGGAAGTTGCCTGGACTTGAAAGCTTGGTCAAATCAACTGACCCTTAAGTACTACCCACCCAGCCAGAGGTAGAGTTGTACCTCTGTGGCACCTGGCAGCAGTTATAAAAAGAGATGCAGCTTATTGTCACGATCAGACAGGTGAGAAGGTAAATGAAAAATGAGGCTGATTTACGAAGGCGACTCATCAGGGAAAACTTGGCTGCAGACAGAAAGAGTCCTTACAGGTATCTGAACAATGTGTGACAGTGCAGTTTTTATGTTCTTGGTTCTTGAAAAGAAAGTGTAATTGTATTTCGGAGCCATGGAGAAAAGGAAATTCTAAGATTTAACTTGGAGTCTCTTTAAGATGTCTGTCCTACTTTTTCTGTTTGGTGTTTTTTTCCCATCTATTTTCAAAATAACACCAATATTCTCTCACACTTCTAATCACCTTACAACAGCCTTGTGCAATTATATCCTTTATGAGAGAACTCCATAGTCATGATCGGACTTAAATCCCCCTTTCCCCCTTTTAATTCAAACCAGATATTGTGTTGGGTTTTGGAAGAGTGGGACTGCAGTAGTGTCTTCTGTGAGGAGCTGCTGGAAGCTTCCCTCATGTCTGATGCCAGCCAGATCCAGGGCAGGCCCACCACTGGCCAAGGATGAATCCAGCACCAATGGTGGAAGCACCTCTGAGGTAACAGACATAAAAAGGGGAAAAAACTTCTGGGCAACAGCAGCAAGAGAGGGGAGCAAGAAAATGTGACAGGAACAGACCCCAAGATCAGTGCAGAAAGAGGAGCAGGAGATGTTCTGTGTGCCAGAGATCCACCTGCAGCCCCTGGAGGATCCCATGCCAGAGCAGGGGAATGCCCAAAGGAGGCTGTGACCTCATGGGAAGCTGGTGAGACTCATATTGGAGCAGTTTGTTGAGGACTGTCTGCTGTGGGAGAGAGCCAAGGCTAGAGCAGGGGAAGAGAGGGAGGAGGGAGGAGCAGCAGATAATGTGTGATGGACTGACCACAGCCCCCACTCCCTGAGCTGCTGGAGGGGAGGAGTTTCTAGAAAAGATGTTTTTAAAATTTAGCTCTTATTTCTCATTACTTTACTCTGATTTCATTGGCAATAAATTGAGTTAAAGTCACGTCTGTTTTGCCCATGATGGTAATTGGTGAGTGACCTCTCCCTGTCCTTATCTCCATCCTCAAGGATTTAGTTATATTTTTTTCCCCGCTGTGCTGAGGAGGGACAGAGCAGTGTTGGTGGGCACATGGTGTCCATGCAGGGTCAACCCTTCACAGCTGTTTTAAAGAGCCTTTCATTCTGGAAACTGCCTACTCACTAATGAGAACTGCTTTTCTGCTTTTTTTGTTAAATCTTTCTCCCCACTCCCAAGTCCAGGCTGACAGAAACTGTTACGTACATCATAATGTTTTGTATCTAGCATTATTTTTTCTCCAGCTTTTTGTTATTTTTTATATTATTAATTATTTTTGTCTGCCTCCACAGACAGACAAAGAGTTGGATGAAAATTTTTTTGAGAGATTCCTTTTGGGCAGAAAAAAATGTTGATTTTATAAAATTGTCTATTTGTGAGAAACCAACATTTGTGGCAAAGCTTTTAGTGAATGATAGCTCCAACCTTGAGCAGATTTGACTCTCATATCATAGAAAGAGCAAGCACTCCACTGCAAAATATCAACCAGCCAAGCAAATAGCTAGAACCTGAGCCCAAGTTAGTTCTGTAAATAGTAATAAAAAAAAGCATTAACTTTTTCTCTATAAATCAAACCAGCTTATTTCCCAGAGGCCTACTGGCTATTCTATTATATAGAGATTTGTCATATCAAATAAATATAAAGTTTTGCATATTTATGATGCTCCAAGGTTATAAACAAGAGGACTGTATGGAGATGAAATACCTTGTATTAGAGCAGATGGCAAGCTTTAAGGTACATACTTTCTTCAGTTCTTTGCACACCTGAAATGTGCTTGGTTGGGGTTTTTTTGTTGTTGTTTGCGTGGGTTTTTTTTTTTTTTGTTGTTGTTTTTGGGTTTTTTTCCTAGCTATAGCATTTGGCTTAATAAAAGATATTGTTTCTATTGACAAAACTTCCCTTCTGGAAAAGTTTGTCTCTTTCTAGTCTGCTGCAGAAAAAAAAAAAAAAAAAAAAACCAAAAAAAAAAAACCAAAAAAAAAAAAACCCACACAAAAC
>VWYP01014921.1:140581-156124 GCA_013400435.1 Pycnonotus jocosus | reverse complement strand
AAAACAACAAAACCAAAACAAAAAAACCCCAAACCAAACCAAAACACCCCCCCCACCCCCGAAAACCAACAAACTCAAAACAAAGCCAATATCTCAAGTCTGTGCTGCTTTTCACGCAGACTGTCTTGCCTTTTGGAATTTGTGAAGACTTTGCATCAAACCTTTGCTGTTCTCAGCAGGTGAGGAATTGAGAAACATTTCAGTTCTTGCTGTGCCTCTGGACTGATGGTGTTTCAGTTAGATGTGAAATTAGATGAAAGGAGTTCAGTCTTCTTCAAGGCTATCAAAGCATACAATCAACCCTTTGCACACAACAGAGAATAGATTCATGCAACACCCAAAGCAGAGATTTTATTCTCAGTAGCATGTTTCCTTGGAAGCCAACAGGTTCCAATGGCCAAACTCATCTTAAGTTCCCATTTCTCACATTTCCAGCCTATTACATACAACTCAAATTACCAGAAATTGTAGATTTATTCAAGCAGGACCAATGATTCTCAAATGAATCATTCTTCCATATTCCTTTCTGGTAGAAAACACAACTTCAGGGCAAGGAAACACAGGGAAGTTTCGAAAGGATTTATAAGAGATAGCACATACCTTCAAGAATGATCTTGTGGAGAACAAATTGGGGTCTGAGTACTCCGTGTGCCATATCCTTACTCAAAGGCAACCTGCACACCATTAATCTGCAAGCAGATCCCTGTTGGAGCAAATGGTGCATGCAGATCATCAGTAGTAATTGAAGCCTGTGTGAAGCTGGCCACCAAGGAATATCAGGTTACATGCTCCTAGCCAGACTATCCTGGCATACATAACTTTTTCTGCAGGCTTGTGTGTCTGTTTTTGGTGCACGTACCCCAGAATACTGACAGCAACACAACAGGCAGAAGCTGGGTCTGTGCAATCCTTGATCAAACTGTACTGGGAGCTGAGGAGGTGGCACCTTGCCTTTTTGGTTCTGAGATTTTGCTCTTTTAGAGAAATGGTGGAAAGACATTATCATGTGTAGGATAATATCCTCCAATTTAAGAAATTACTGCCTTGCATTAGGTAAGGTATTGAGGATAGCTGGGATATAGCTAGGTGACAACTGTTCATAAATACTGGCATAAGGAGAGCTCAGATCGTCCTCAGTTTAGCAAAAAAAGTTTGCTCTTTTCTCCCCCCTCTTCCCCCAACTATCTAATCAAGAACAGCAATCAAGAGATCTATCTAATCAAGAGGTTCTACCTTTTTGCCTGAGTGGTAGCAGCACTCCTGTGTACAAGTAGCTTTGTAGCTCCATGATTTCCATAATGAATGTCCTGTTTTAGATTTGCATCATTCCCACTGGATTTATCTACCAGTAGTGTTCATGCTCTTGACTTTTGCTGGTCAAAGCAGTGGTTGAAGTAGAAGAAGGTATGAAGGAGGCTCAAGTGGGAACTTTCCTCATCTTATTTTGTGGGCTTGTTTATTGGAATGCAATATCCTGCTCTGTTTTTTATTGACACTGCCCTCCAGGAAAACTGCTGCTGTCTCCATCTCTTCTGTTTGCCAGCTGCCCAAGCTCAGCTCAGAAGTCCAGTTTTCTTCAGTTTAAAGTGCTCTGTGATCTGAAAGCAAAGCATTCATGGGCTGGCTTACCTTTCAGAGGGAAGAAAAAATAGATCATTAAATATCTGAACAAGGAGTGCTGTACATAGTAGACAGAAAGTGAGATGTAGGTGAAAAAAAAAGTGTAAATTTTGTGTTAGAAACTCAACAAAGTCATAAGGATATGAATTTCAGTTTCACAGTCAATTTTAATCCTGGTGTTTCATTTTGTGAATATGCCTGTAGACCTTTCAGACTAAGCATTAGGATTAAAGAACAGAATTACAGAAATTTTATTTAATAAAATATGATGAATCTAAAGTTTGCTGATAAGTGGCAATGGTCATAAAAAAACTATTATCTATAGCTGATTAATGTATATTATACCACCTGGCAAGTCCAGATGGTTTTATGCAATCATCTGTATCCTCCAAGAAATTTATGGACTTGAAAGCATTCAGAGCAGCATCCTGATGAGAGGAAAGGGAAATGAACCAGATACATTAGATACCAGAAGCAGACCAATGCTTAGGTCTGGTAAAACCTGGGGTGTTTTTGGAACAGATTGCAGATTTCATTGGTAAAATCAAAATGCAGAAGAGATCCTGACAGAACTTACATCTGCAGTTTGGTAAGCACTACACTGCTGCTTTCATCAGCCTTTTAATCTAGTGGAAGCTGCATGAGAGAATATGGTACCTCACCAGAATCAGCCCCATAAAGAAGATGTCTGAGCCTACCAAATGCTGGGGGGATGTACCTATGAAGTCCATTTCTCTCGTAGGGATTTGGATGCATACTGAGAGACTGGGTCAGGCTTGCAGCTGCAAGAGGATCTGGTTGTGGAATTTCCTCCCAGTGCTTAGCAGTGAGAATATGTGATATTGATATTTTCCTGCCCCAGAGTTTAGGAAGCAGGATCACCAGCAACCTGAACCACAGCCTTGTGCATCAAAAGGGGATTTTTTTTATATGCTGTCTATAAAAGCTGTTTCACTTTAATATAGTAGTTTGATATTTAATGAACTAGAGAAGCATGAACACGGCTATCTCCTTGTGGAGAGGTGTCACCTGTGAGGTGGGGGTGGGGGGAAGAAAAAAGAGAAGATTTATTTACCAACATAGCAAATAGGTAGTTTATATCACACAGTTTCTCTCTTTAATATACATTTATACTCTCATCAAAGTGAAAGAAACAATCTGCTAGAGGGTTTTGGCAAATTCTGCAGGTAAGGTTTATCCCAGTGATAAGAACAGTTGCCTAGAAGGTGAAAATTTCAAATCTCTGAAGACACACTGGGATAATCACCACAATCCTTATTTAGGCAAGTTCCCTTACTGCAGAGCTACTAACGAAAGAGAGAGATGATCTCCTCTTTCTGCAGGTTTTTTACCCAGCCCCCCTTCCCCTCAGGGTTTGACTTCAAAGCAAAAGGATGCTTTTTACACTGCACTACAGAGGGCTGGATGGGTTTCTGAAGACAGGGTAGGTGTCTATGACCAAACTTTGATGATAAAGAAACAGAAAGACTTCTCAACTCCTACTTAATTTTGTGAGTACTCTAAAATCATTGCACACTTCCCAGACCGATCAGAAAATTTTCTGTGTGCTTGTGTACTCCCCTAAGCTTAACCTGAGTTTCTCACTCTGGAGTGGTTAGAGATTTACCTAAGCATCTTTGAAAAGTGGAGAGGCACATCACTCTCTTGCAGCTGGATCCAGTCATCTTCCTCAGCAAGTGCCAGGCACCCCTCAGTAAGCACAAGACCCTCCAGAACTGAAATTCAGATTAAAACCATACAGCTGCCACAAGAGGTAAGGACAGACTCTTCCCCCCCAAAACGTTTCACAAATGGCCTGTTAGCTGAAAAAAAGTGCCCGTGAGGTGGGAGGCTTGGGGATCATGTAGCCCATCTCAGCTGCAGTCTCCAAGGGCAGCCTAGTGCATAATTGATATTCAGGGAGATGATGTAGCATTTTCTGCTAGCTTGCATCTGATAGGACAGAACTTCTCATGCTTTCAAGGTATGCTTTTTAAGCAGCATAGCAGCATTTAGTATAATGGCAGCAATAAACCTGCACAGCATTTTAAAAAGTGAGTACCAAACCTTGTAATGAATTGCCTAGAGGGAATTTATACAGGAAAAAAATACAAATAATGCCAACACTTTGAAACTGCACACTCCACATTTTAACTAGCATATAATATGACAAGGGAATTATTTGTTGTGATTTTTTTCTCCTGTTTTAAATGCAAATTTGAAAAACTAGGCTTTATTCTGACCTCTGCTTTGGATTCCTAGAAATTAAGAAGTCAATTTTTATAATTTTCCTTACATTTTGAGAAATCTCTGCCTGAAACCAGGCTTTCTTTTGTTCTGACACTCTTGAGAAAGAAAATCCAATAGTGTGGTAATGTATGTGTATCCAAAGGACACAGAGCTGATGTTAAGGTTCTGCAGGGCAGAGGCAGAAGGAGGCTGCAACATGAGATAGAACTCCAAATTGCAGCTTCTTAGCAAGTGGTTTCTGGATGGACTATTTCTCAGATTGTGGAATAGAGCCCCTACAATAAGAAAAAAGGGTTAAGCAAGATATTAAGATAGGGGAGTTGAGGTTATGTATCTGTACTTATAAAGGTAATAAATAAATAGGAAATCTCTGTGCTGTTGCTGAAGCCTCTGAGCACCTGAAAATGCTCTTTGCCTAAGGCAAGTCGCAAGAGGAAAGAAAGAATCTGAAAATCTACTTATGTGAAAATACCTTGAGAAGGAAAATCTGTGGAGAGTTTGGGTGTTTGCAGGAAAGGCGAGCACCAGGAGATCCATAATTATTCCATTCTTGCTGATGTTAGAGACAAATACATGTTAACTTCCTTAAATGCAGTCACGCAACATTCCTTTTCTATTTAACTACATACCTATGGAAACAGAATGAAGCTGGAAAGAGATCATAAAGTGAAATGAACCGATCTTTTTCTTCCACATGCACCAGGTCTGTACCTAGAGATCCCTGAGGGAACTCTTGCAGGTATCTCACCACTCTGCCCTTATTGAATCTATTGCTTTAGTTGTCCCACAACCCTAGTGAAACCACATCTTTCAGAGTCTGCTATAAACTGTAATCCTTTATTTAAAAATAAATAAACACATATAAAAACAAATGATTAAAAAAAGGGAATACTTGACTAAGTGTATACAGAACTGTTTTGAAAAAGCACATTAAAGAAAGCATATGACTAGGAAAAATATTTGTTATGAATATAAGTAATAAATATGTAATAATAGTAATAAATATGTTTTTATTGTATATCTTTACATTTAAAAAGCTCTATGCAGATAGTTTTTGAAGTCCTTGCATTTTGAAAATCTATAAAAATGATTCATGTTTTTTACTGAGGCACTTAGTTTTATTCATGTACTACAAACCTATGCAAAAAGGGCTGTTTTTCAAGCTTTCGTGACTGTAGGCAACCTTTTCAGAAATTCTAAGTAAGATTTAAAGGATAAAAAACATATATCAATGTGCATGAATTAAACTATTGTTTGCTTTTTTGTGAAGGCTGGAAATAAATGTAGCAATATCTGATGAAGTCAGCTTGACCAGCAGTAAATCCTGTTGACTAATCTCTTGTTTCAAAGATCAGAATAAACAATCTTGTTGAACTATAAAATTATTTCAGGAGGTTCTATTCAAATATATGGGCTGTTGAAAACATGAACTTCTGGAGCCTTCTCTCATTCTGTTTTCAGGAGTGGTTGGGGCACCAGAAAATTAAGGAAAGCGAAACCAGTCCCCTCCCTGGGACTTCCTTTGTCCCATCCCTGGAATTTTCTTGAGGCATTGTCCAGACCCACAATACAGCCACTTAGGTCTTATCCCTTGCAGTTTTATTTTATTCTTTAGCAATATAAGCTATTTTATTTCCTCTCAATGGGCCTGGACTGATGGTAAAGTCCTTGTATCCTTGCCTGAACAACTTTTAATCTAAAGGCAGAATGAACACAACAGTGGCAATCCATACCAAACAAAATGTCTGAAAAAAACAGATAATTCATTGTGTTTGGATAGAATGTGTGTGGCTTTCTAGGATGCTGAGGGCCAGGTCATCCTCAGATATAAATCCATTTAGCATTAATTTCATTGAACTTGAAGCAGTTAATGGCAGATGGAGGTCCAAGATATATTATACCTTTGCAGGGAGCATGTTGCCTCTGGACAAGAGTTATTCCAGCCCTGTGCTGGTAGAGGGTCTTTAGGAGTAGGGTCAGGCCACAGCTGAACCTCTTTGTAGTAGACCATATTTTATTTTAAATGAGTGCTCAGAAGCTCAGACCTCAGCAGAAAGTCAGGTGGTGCAGCTCCTTGTCCACAGAGGTCAGATCCAGACGATATCACATTGCTGCAGGCAGTCTATCATGATTTCTGTTTTCCTTTCAATAGTGCCACTTGGATAGAAATCCAGCTCTTATGGTAATGAATAAAACACTTGTATCACTTCAGATTTCTCTTGTATTTAAAAGTCTGCCCCATTCAGTTATTCATCTGAATAGAAAATCTATTATCAATGGCCATTTTGTCCACTTCAGATCCTGAGAGGGGAAGGGAATATATATTATTGCTATTAGGCTGCTGACCAGCACTTTAATAGGCTTTTCATAGCATTTCAATGAAAATTAATAATCTCGGTGTCATATTAGCTCAATTTTGAATAATTGCATGAAAAGAATATTATCCTGGGTTAGCAAACATACTGTGTAAACAGCAATTACTATGGAGACATAACTGAGTTAGAGGTAAAGCATATTAACTAAGTGCTTGCAGTCCAGATAATTCAGAAAAGGCTTGTGGGCTCTTCAGCTAATATTGTCCCAAATCATCACCCAAAGAAATTGTGTTAAATTGTGTTAAAACAGGAAGTTATAGAATGGCAGACAAATGGCTAATTAACTTATACCAGAGAGTCATAAATATTTTGCTGCTGTTCTTTTACTGGAGGTTTGTGTGTAAGCAGATATTTAGGCAGAATCTATGCTGCTGCTAAAAGACAACAAAGGGAAGGTGGTAATTTTGTGTTTCCATGGTTCTGGGCTGCTGTGGTGGAAAAAACAATTCCAGAGACAGGCTACAAGGGCCTGGCTTGCAATAGCCTTGAATTACAGTGCAGTTCTTTGGGAGATCCTGCAGTGTGTCACAATAGATTTCCAGGGCTTTTCTGTGGGAAAACTTCCCCTAGGCTGCTTTATGGGGTTCAGATTATTTTTAAGGATGGGGGAAAATTTCGATCATTTAGTATGGTTTTCATATCCCATGTATTTCACTGGATGTTTTCAAGACATGTTTGGAAAAGGGAGGAGATAATCTCAACTAGGCTTCCTTTCCCACAAAATATTGGATGAAATTATCTTACAAGGTCCCTTCCAGTGAGGCCTATTCTATGATTCTGTGTAGGGACATGAAAGGACACTTTCAAGAAAGCTTTTATTAATGAAATTTTGGAATAAAAGGGCCTGGACAGTGGCTGATAAATCTTTAGCTTTGGTTCCAGAAGAGACTGTCTGGAAAAAAAAAGGCCTCTTTGTCAATGTAGATGTGTCAATAACCGGAGTAGGTCCAGTCTTGGATGGTTTTTCCATGCTGAGAGAGAGAAAGTGGAGCATACCAAACACTGTAGGCAACACTTCTGGAACAAAGAAGGTGAAGCAACCATAAAACATGGCCGATCACAAGTGACAAAATGCTGGAAGTTCTCATTTTTTAAATATAACTTGTAAAAAAGAGCAGAGCTTCAGGTGATATGAAAAGAGATGTGTGCCTGGGCGAAATGGTTGCCAGGTGTGTTTTTCCTGCTGTTCTACTCTTGAGAAAATATCTCCTGTTCTAGGTACCTTATGACGTGGCCTTCTTTGGCTACAAGAGGAGTACTGAGGTTGGACTGTGTAGCTGTTTTCTTACTGAGTAAACTTGGAACAATTTGTACCGAGCTTTATGCTTGGTCCGTGTACACATGGTCTCATGCTTAACATAAAATGGACTGGGATCCTGTCTCAGGTCCTGAAAACAAGAGATGTGGCGTGTCTAAGTTCTCTTTCCTCTTTTATGCAGAACAAGATAAAAACCCCTCTGCTCCCCACTGGGTACAGTCCCTCTCCTGTGCTATTCCCCAAACTATGTCCTGCATATGTCTGGAAGAGGGTTGGTTGGCATGGGCCCAAACTACAAATCAAAGCTAACAGCTGAGGAGAGTGGACAGTCACAGCAGAGGAACAGCAGGAGCCTTGCTGGTGCAGTTATGTTGGAAATTGTTGTGTAGCTCTGTGAACGCAGCCTATGGTGTGTTAACAACACAATTTCTCCAATGACCCAGAGTTTGTTAGCACCTATGATTTCCCAAATGTCTGGGAATGTATAGAGAGTCTTGACATGAGCTTTCAACCCTAATTTCACAGGGTGGTTTTACAGTGAACTGAATGAGTTTTCTCAGCACATGGTTGGAGCTGTGGAAAATTGATCCCATGGATACCACTGCCTTGCTGCAGGGAACCCTATGTTAGTGCATGTTAACATTTCCTTTAAAGTACAGAGGGAAAATCTGAATGCTGTTGATCTGATTGTGGTGAGATTTTAGGACAGAAAGACTTGTTTCCATGTCTAAAAGATAGGTTTTGGATGCCCCATCCCTGGAAATGTTCAAGGCCAGGCTGGATGGGGCCCTCAGCAGCCTGATCTGGTGAGTGACATCCCTGTCCATGGCAGGAGGTTTGGAACTAGATGGTCTTTAAGGTCCCTTCCAACCCAAAACATTCTACAACCCTTTGATTCTAAAAAGTGACTGATAACAACTCTTGTTCAAAGTTTCTAAAAAGATACTTAGTGACAAACTGAAATTCTACAATTTTCCAGACCCTCAGTCTATGAGAGAGACTTTGTATTTTCTACTTTGGGGAATGAGTTTTGACTTGAGAGAAAAAATGGTTATCTTAGTGCTCTGTGCCTGGAAAAGGCAAGGGTGAGAGCAAGTGGCAGAAGGACCAGCTAAATGGACTGGCAGAAACGTGACTGCTCCAATAGCCATGGCCAAAGCTATGGCTGTGCCAGTGACACTGGTGCAATGCACCATGGACCTGTGGGACACAGTTGGAATGTTCTAGTGTAAAGTCCAAGGTTCATTTTGATGTGTTCTGGCCTACCAGAACCCTTTAATAATGAAAACAGGCATTTCATGCTTCTGTAAGGAAGAAAAAGAGATGATATTTTATATATATACATCCAAGACATATAGAAGGTGTCTAGGAAACCTGTTCTGTCACCAGCCTGAGGCCAAGTTCTGTGAGAGGGAAAAGTGAGCTACAAGAGACAACTCAAAATCCCAAAGGAACCAAAGTAACCTTTCTATATGCACTACCCCTCAGGTCAGGCTTAAGATATACAAAGAAACCCTCACAGCCCAAAGTAGTAGCCCAGTGAGTCATGAGAAGGATTTTGCTTTTGTTTTGAGGGGAGACAGTGAAGAAACTTGAAAGACTGGATCAGTGCCATGTACTGTGTGACTGGTTCAACATCTTCAATGGATTTGAAGCTTTACCCTTCTAAACTGCTCATTTCTTTTTACTTGCCTGTCCAGGACCTCTCAGTGGGTATGGGCAGAGGGAAGATCTAATCCTCCATTCCCTACTCCTAATTTTTAAAATGTGCTACTTTGAAACAGCCTGCAGTGACCAGGGGAAGGCTAAAATCCCCACAGATATTTGATAGCATTTTCTCACAGGATTTTCAGGGTTTAGTCTTGTAAAGAAACTAGAATTCAGACACAACTATTTTTCTTTTTTAAGTTGCTGGGCACTGTGTAATTTCAGTGTGTCTTGGCATGAGAAATCCTGTTCTCTTTGCTTTTGTAAGCAGATTTAAAGGATAAGGTTGATTTTAGGAGATGATCTCTGAAACTCTATTTGTCTTAGAGATGTAGAAACATTGTCTGACTTCTGTCTTATGGCTCTTAAGGTCTTATGTTCTTCTGGCTTTTCTCTAGGTTTACTTAGCTGTTAGGAAGTATGTATGCATTTCACCCTGTTCCTGTGCCTATCTGAGAACTAGAAAAGATATACATATGACAAACTAAATGAAAAAGTGTTGTTTAGTGTGTTAATTTGGCTGGGACACTGCTATTTTTATTTTCTTTCCATAGTAGCTGCTATGCAGCTGTGATTTGGATTCGTGTTGGGAGCAGTGTTGATAACAGAAGGATATTTACATTACTGCTGAGCAGTTCTTACATGGAGGCAAAGCCTTTTCTTGCTCCTCACCCCACCCCACCAATGAGGAGGCTGGGGGTGCACAAGGACTTGAGAGAGGGCACAGCTGGACCCAAACTGACCACAAGGATACTCCATACCATATTGCACCATGCTCAGCATATAGAACTAGGGAAAGAATAAAAGGAAGGGAAAGACATTCAGAGTTATGACATTTGTCTTCCCAAGTCGCTGTTATGGAGCTGTTCAGTCCAGGTAAAGGATTGGATTAGCAGCCTGGATATACAAGAGGTGTTTACTACTGAGTTTAACTGGGTAGGAAAAGGAAGGCAAGTCTCCATGAAGTTTTATCAATGTACTTACTATAGCTTCCAATATCCCATGGACACAGCTGATTAGAAGAGAGTAGGACCTTCAAAAAGACATACATAGAGGACAGAGAAATGCTCTGTGAATCAAGTGAGTAACCATGTCTGTGGTCAGTGGCCACCCTCCCTGGCCTCTTCAGGGAACTGCACACAGAGAGGCTGTTGGTGAGCAAAACCTCATTCAGCTGTCTGAAGAGCACCTCGACAATGGGCAGTACCTCCTAAGGTTTCTCATTTTACCTTTGTTCCCTTGTCCGTCTGTGCTTTGCAGTTTTGTATTTTCTCTTGTCTTTGCTGAAACAGACTAGCATTTTCTTTTGTGTATATGAAGCAGTGCCTATGTTTTCTATCCCTCAGGAACAGGGAGGAATTGAGAGCCCTCCAAGTCATTTGGAGAGTGCTTCTTACCCACAGCATGACATTTCAGGGGTTAAGAGGACCCCTTTTACTTTGCTACAAGATTCCTTGCAGTTCCTGAAACTGTAATAATGGTGTATGATATCCAGGCCTTCTTTTTGTGGCTGTAAGGACACAGCAACAGGTTTTGATCTGGAAAAATTCACCGTGACATTACTCTTCTGCAACAGTGATCTAAAAGGTGAGAAAGGCCTTAATAGAAGTCATTCTGTAGTATTGGAGATGTTACACTATGACTGAAGATCAGAAGAAATGCGAATGAGGCTCCAGTGTTCTGAAAGATGCTGAACAAAAATAGGTCCTTTTGAAAATGCTACTGTTAGGAAACAACAGAGGACATACAATAAAATTGTCTTCTTGTTTTGGTTCTATTTAAAGGTCTGTTTGGACTATAAAGCCAGAAGCAATTGCCTTCTGCTCTGGATAAGACTCAAGCTACCTGGGAACTATAAAAATCCACTTTGCGCCCAAATATGTAGCACTACTTGTATTCTTTTTTCTCTCATTCAAAAATGAACTGCAAATAGTAAAAATTATGGCCAAGTGTAAGGGCAAACTCTACCCACGTGGAGAATGTGTAGGAATGGAGACTGTTGTGACTCTCATATTGATATGATGAAGGGAAGAAGGCCTATTTATCCTTCTTTCTAATCAAATATTGAGATAAATTCTACTAAGTTTGGTGAAAGGAGCCTTTGAATGCTGTTAGCCTGTCTTTTGAAATATTGTCTATCAGAACACCTACTCTACCTCAGGAGTGAAATTCTGTAAGAAGTTTCTTTGAGGCCTCTTTCCCCCACTCAAGAATGGAGAGGCTTTCTTGGGGTCACTTTCTTTTTGAAGTAATATCCTTACTAGGTCTTGTTCCACTGGGCAATTGAAGCTGAGTGTCCTTTTCAATTTCAAAGAATAACAAAAGTGTGGGATGGAGAACAGGGGTTAGTACAGGCACAAGCCATGGCATGGACTAGCAAACTACAGAATGCTTTCCTGGGCAAGGATTTTAGCAAAACTACAGCTGTCCAAAATTCTGAGTAAAATTCAAACATCTTTAAAATATGATCCTAAAGATGCCCTACGCTCAGGCTTGCACCTGAATGTATTAAGTGGAGGATGCAATCTCTTCTGATCAAATAAATTGTCATCTCCCAACTGATTGCACATCTGACCTGAAAAATGTAGCTTCTAATATTGTTTGTAGGCTGTATTTTAAAGTGAGGAGCTTTGCAGTGTGAGGAAAGATCATGAGTTCTAGTTAGTTTATATTTTAAGAAGCTTGTCAAGGGAATCTTGAAGGCTCAGAGATATTTTCCAGTCAACAGTTTAGCCAAAATGGTGCACAGAGCCATAAAGCACAAACCCTGTGGGGGACAGTTCAGCCTGTTTGTTTTTATGAGAGCCTGTGGTACCAAAGAGCCTGTTTCAGTTCTGTAGCAGTTCAACATGTAGGCTGTGCCTTGACAAGGAGCAGCTGAATACAGAGTTCAACTCAGTGGCACACAGAGGTGGCTGTTTCTGTAACCAATGAACAATAGTGTCTCAGTAGGAGACAGCCTTTCCTATAATGGGAGTATAGCTCAAATAACCCAGGCAAGAGAAATGTAGAAGGACTTAAAAAATGGTTTGCCAAAGACACCCAGCTGGTGGCAGGTCATAAAGAGCATTTCTGGTGAGAAGACAATTTTTTAAGGTTTCAGGTACTCTTCAGCATACACACCATGCAAATTGATAATGATGGGATTTTGTGTTGTAATAATTGCTTCATTATTATTTACAGCAGCCTTTTTAATGAGACAGAAGTTGCTCCACACTGTCTTAGTGTGAACCTGTGTGGAATATTGGGGGGCTGTTTGAGGGTGCCAGTGAGCTGCCCCAGGGGCTGCATTTGAGGCACTGGGCCAGGGTCTGGCTGAGAAATAGGAATGAACAGTGTCCAACATAGGCAATGAAGGGGTCGTAAGAAGGTGAAGGGGAATTAATAAAAAACCCTTATTTTCTAATTATCTAGTTGGAAAAAGTGAACAAAAAACCTGTTTTATTCCTGAAAATGCAGAACCTTTCCACTTTGTGGTATAGAGTTAATTTAAATCTTAGGTAAAGAAAACAATGCCATGGCAAATTTTTAATGCAGTGAAGGTAAAGCCAAATCTACTGTAGCAGTTTCTAAAGGTTACTTCTTTGCAACCTTTTGAAATATTTATTTAATACAACATTATTTTGAGTTAAAACTGCCAGCTACTTAAAGAGGAAAAAAACCCTATACACAGAGTGGAGGGTTCTATTACCCTCTATTCTATGTATAGAAGGATAGAGAACAAAGATAAAGACTAAAATTTCCACCAGTGACAGTTGTACTGTGTTGTGTTAATGTCACCCATCTGTTTCAGCAAAACCTTCTACTACCAGCAATTTAAAGTGCATTTATTGGGAAAACAAACACAAACCCCTGAGCAGGATAATTCATCATCCTGTTACATTTTTGTCCATGGAAGGTAGCCATGCCTTAAAGCTTCCACATCTTAATGAACATTTGTCTTGTGGGTCTGGTAACAGCTTAAATCTCCTTGTAGTCATAGAAATCTTGGTGCATTAAGATGAGGTGGAAAAGATCAAAATAGGCTGCCAGAGAACTGGATAAAATAGTCTAAATAACTTTTGTATCATATTTTAAATTTGAAAAATGTTTCCTGTGTATATTATCTGAGTTCACTGGATTTGGTGGCACTGAGATGATGCTTGTTGGTATCAGCTGCTTGGTTTAGTAATGGTGAACATCAGATTACTTTCAGGGTTCATACACAGATAACATGTAGAATAAAACCTTACAAGGAAATTAAGGTGTGGTTTACAGAATTGCATTTTGAATCTTGCTCTCTGGACTGTGAACTAAATGCTACATTTAAATTTTATAGCATGTGAAAATGCAATAAAAGGGAGAGGGGAAAAAGAATTGTTTTGTTATATCCATAGGGAACATGAAGAAGACTTAGATCATCTAGGAAATGCTTAAACTGAAAGAGTGTACATTTAGAATAGATATTAGGAAAATACTCTTTACTATGATAACAGTGGATCAGGTTGCTTGGAGTGATTGAGTTTGCTAGATCCCTGGCAGTGTTCAAGTCTGGGTTGGATAGGATTTTGAGCAACCTGGTCTAATGGAATGTGCCCCTGCCCATGTCATGGAGGGCTGTAACTAGATGATCTTTAAGGTCCCTTCTTACTCAAATCATTCTATGATTCATTCTATAATTCAACAATTCATCTGTTTTGTAGTTCATTCACATATATTTGAGGACAACTGACCAATCCAACTGATCATTTTCATTGAGCTCCTTTAAAATCTCTTCAGCTCATCCAAATTCTTTTTGGAAAAGCAGTGCTCAAAAATCCACATGAAGCTTAGGTAAAGTGTTACTAGCTCTGTGGAAAGTGAAGAAATTTCTCATGGGCACGTGTGAAATCCAGCTGAAGCCTCAGGGTAACCTGAATCCATCTGGCCTTCTTATCACCTTTATAACACTGTCAGTGCATGACGAGGTTTCTCAAAGGCATGCATTTAAAAGAGTAACGAGAAACAAAGCAATCTTCTAAATTACTTCTTTGTTTTCATTTGGAGATTAATCGTATTTCCAAGTCTTTCTATAATGACCTTGTAAAATCATTGACTGGTATTTTCCTTTTTTGGTACATGCTGCTTTTAAAATCTGAGTCAGGGCTCTATATTAGAGCACCCTATTCAGTAAGAGCAGGGTAGATAATTTAATTTTACATTGGAATGTAATCTTCATGATACCTTTCTGTTTTTATTTATAACTGAAGAATTCATTTCCTTTTGCCCTTCCACTACTTTCTATGACCAGAGAAGAGAAAAAGGTTATAGAAATCTCTACAAACTTTTCTTTTTTTTTTTTTTTTTTTATAGTCATCTACATGGTTACAGTCCTGTGCTGCAGAATTTCCTCCCTCTTTTCCTTACTCCACCCCCCTTAGTGCCTCTGTTGTAGAGTCAGTTTGTCATCCATCAGCTCAACAGCACCCAAAAGCCCATCAAGCTGATGCTTCCTTGCAGCCCATCAGATTTGCCTCTTCTCTAAACGATCAGGGTGCCATTTGTCTTGGCTATTTCTGTCCATGAAGGTGCTGTGAGCCTGCAGGCTGAAAGCTGTTAGTGTATAGCCAGATTTAAGATTTGCAAAGGGCAGTACTTTTTATTTCTTAATTTTCAAGGCTTTGTAAATGCCAGGATATGCAAATGTAGGACATGAAGCTTGGCAGAAACTATAGCTCTTGGAAAACCTCATTAGAGTACCTCATGTACTGCTGGGGACAGAGCAGAACTATTCTTAAAATTACACTTTTGTTCAGAGGGCAATGCAGAGCAACAGCTTGTTTTCCATTGTTCTCCATCACCCTCCAGAGTCCAGCTCTTTCCACTTAGAAGGACACAAAGAAATAAGCTTGGGAATAAACTCTGTTCTGTTCCATTTCCTGTACTGGCACTAATCTTCTGGCCCATCTGTTAGGAAACCACATAGAATGTGGAAAAGCTGGGTTCAGTTCCCTCCTCTCTCTGGGGAAATGTGAGCTTGATTTTTCTAAGGGCACAGCAGGTTTTGTATTGTACAGGTACTTGTGAAAACTGCCTGGCCTTGAGTTGTTAAGGACAGCCATGTAATGCCTTGAAAAACTGGTGGTGTGTGTATGACTTCATATAGAATTGCAGAGTTACAAAATTGCTAATGTAGGAAGAGACTTCTGCAGATAGTCTAGTCCTGCCCTCTGCTCAAAGTAAGGTCAACCAGAATAGGTTGGACTGAGTCATGTGCAGTAATAATCTGAGTATCTCCAAAGTATGCAAACACAGACTGTCTGAGCAACATGTACTAGTGCTCTACTCTCCTCAAAGTAAAAAAAAAAAAAAAAA
>VWYP01014921.1:951-140488 GCA_013400435.1 Pycnonotus jocosus | reverse complement strand
AAAAAAAGGTTTTTTTTATGCTTAGATTGAATTTTCTTTTTTTTTTTTTAAATTTGTACCCATTGCCTCTTGTCCTTTAACTGTTCATCACTGAGAAGATGTTGATTACATCTTCATTATTCTGCTCCATCAGGTACCTACAGACACTGAAAAGATGCCCCAGAGCCTTCTGTTTTACAGGCTGAACAGTCCCAGCTCCCTTGACCTCTCCTTGCATGGCAGGTGCTCCAGTTCCTGAAGGACTTTTACCAGGCTCACTTCAGTAAGTCTTTCTTGTGTTGAGGACCCCAGCACTGGATCCAGCAATCCAGATGTCTCACCAGTGCTGAGTAGCAGGGGAAGACCCCCATCCCTTCACCTTCTGGCAATGCTCTACCTAAAGCATCACATTATGCTATTGATCTTTGCCACAGCTGCCCAATTCTGGTTCATATTCACTGTCTCACCTCTGCAGAGCTGCATTTCAACCTGTTACATGTTAGCTCATTTCTCCAGCTTATTGAGGTCCCTCTGTATGGAAGCACACCCTTCCAGTGCATCAAATGTTCCTTGCATTTTTGAATCCCTTAAAACCCACTGACGATGCAGTCTGTCATATTTTATGGGTCATTCATGAAGATGGTGAGCAGTTTTGCCTCAAGTACGGGCCCCAAGGTGCACCACTAATGTGTGGTCTCCAGCAGATTCTGTCCTGATGACCACAACCTTTTCAGCCTGGCACTTGATAATGGTTTTCTGCCCACTTTGCTGTCCATTTGTCTAGTCTATGCTTAATCTGTTTGTGACTAAATTATGGGAGACTTTGTTTTGCTAGAGTCAAAATGAAGAACATACAATACTCTCCCCTTATCCACTAAAATACTCACCTTCTTATGGAAGGCTCTTTTTGATTAGGTGTGATTTTCCCTTCATAAATTCATGCAGACAACTCACACTCACCTACTTGTGCTTTACAAATTTGGAAGTGCTCCATCACCTTCCCAAGGATCAAGTTGAGGCTGACTGTTCTCTGGATCCTCCTTCTTGCTGTTCTTGAAGATAGGAGTGACATTTGCTTTCTGTCAGTCCTTAGGGAATTTCCCCAGTTGTCCAGACTACTATGGCAAGAGTAGTCTCACAATGTCATCAAAGAGCTTCTCAGCTATCATTAGTTCCCATGGAGTTATGTATGTCCAGTTTAATTGTTACCTGACCTCTTTCCCCTCCATCAAGGGTCTTGCCTTATCTAGAATTTTTAATCTTATCTCAGGGTCTGAGATTCCCAAAATCCACTTCTAACAGTAAAAACTGAAGGACAAATTTTCCATAATCTCTCTTCTGCTGTTGATAGAGCTGTAGAAATTTACTGTACTTGTCCCTTGCCAGATTCAATTCCATGTAGGCTTTAGCTTTTCTCAATCCTTACCTGTGGGTTTGGGCAATATCTGTATATTCCTCATGGTTGATCTGATGCTGCTTGTATGCTTCCTTTCTATGTTTAAGTTTAGTCAGAAGCTCCTTGTTCATGCATGCAGGCCTCCTATTACATTTTTGACTGGGTTTTTGCATGTTGGGTTGGACCACTCTTGAGCTTGTAGAAGATTTCAAATGAATCTGGTCTCCACCATTCTTTTCTCCAGGACTGTATTTCCTGGGATTCTTCCAAGCAGATCTCTAGCATGCAAACTGAGATGATCCCTGTGTGACTTAGGAATTACCCCAGGCAACCTCAAAAAGAAGAAATCTTTTTTGCTGATAAACCCAAAGGAAAGCACAGGTCAGCCAATCACTTTCTATGAGCTGCCCCAATGCTCTGACATACTGGAATGATGCAGAGCAGGGAAACCCTTGGGGCTGCATAAATATGAGAAATATGAGTCTCACTTTATGAGTTTCTGTAAGTGATCTACAATAGGATAGAATGCTCTTTACTTTTTATTGGGAACTTGTGTCTGCCAGTTTTGTAAATTTTTTTTGTCTTTTTTTTTTTTTTTTTGTCTTTTTTCTCCTGCCAGAAAGCAAGATATCTGGGATTGAAGTTCAAAATTATCTATGTGTATTTCTCCAAACTTCTTTTCTTTATTACATCTCACATTTATTATGGACAAAATGGATGATGGTTCTCATTTAGAGTTGCATGTCAGATTTTAAACTAATCAAGAATGATAATTATTGTCTGAGTACATTCAGGATGAACAGATATTGTTGACTCATAAATAATTGCAAATAAGAGAACGTAGCTCAACCAATTCTATAACTCAAAGTTGTATGTTAGTGATTTTGGAGGAAATACTAGCAGAACATTCAACAAAATCCGAGAGATTATAAAGTCCCTGGCAAAGATTAATGATGGTTAATGAGTGGTCAAACTCCTGGTAAGACTTCCTCAAGATAACAGGGCTTGTCTACATGCACCTTGCTCCAGCTGCACCCTTCTCTGTACTCCTCACTCCAGTACCCTACTGAACTGGGTAAATACTATTAGATATCCAAACTGAGGTGCAAAGAGGTCTATGAGCTTAGACTGGGCCTGTTGACCCAAGGAGTGACCTTCTGCTTCCCTATGTTCTCTTTTTCATTTGGATTTTTATTCACAGACACCCCTTGGCTGCAAGACAGTATGTAGCTCATATGTAGATTGAACATACAGGGGAAAAAGAGTGCTCTGTTGTGTTTCCCCTTGCTCTGTGGTTGAAAACGGCTGAGTGATACCTGGCTCTGTATGAACTGGCAGAAGTCTTTCAGAAAGGCTTGATATTACAAAAGGAGAAGATGCCCAGTGGTCTCAGCATGGCACATTTCTATTTTAGATGACAGTTAGTGTTATTAGAAGGTGAGTTTGCTATTCATGTAAGAAAATGTACATGATAATCTGAAGAAGCAAAGGTAGCTGAAGGACTTTCTACTCTGTCCCTTATCTACAGTCCACCATTTTCTATGTTTCATAGGATCTTTTCTACAATCAGCTATGTATTGCAACCCCCTCTGATTGTGAAAGACAAAAATTTCTGCTGGTTTGAACTTCACTATAACTATCAGGAGAACAGCAGAGCTACCAGAGCTCTCTCAGGGTGTCTGTGTTGTGCCATTTGGATAGCAAAGATAATTCATATCAACTAGTCCCAGTCTTCTACTTCATGATGTTCACTATATCAAAGCAAGTTACTCAGTCTCCTCTTCTGCACTGGGTGCATAGATCAAACCTCAGTGTATTACACAGTGAAATCAATTGGTATTCAGCTGCAGATCCTCTGCACGGTGGCAGAGACTTGTTGGCTGCCTTCCAAGGCAGGTTTCAAAAGGACTCTTGAACACATTGAAAATAGAAGAGACACTACGAGGAATTATTTCTTAGTTAAGGATAAGAGAGACATGACTCTCAAAGTGACTTGAGGGTCTTTCACTGACCAATTTTGATACAGTTTGTCTTACAGAGTATATATCCCATTTCCCATTGCCGCGAGTTGTAATCTCAGGGTTTTTTCTGCATTCTTTGCTCTTAATTCTCTTACCCATCAGTAGACCTCCCTCTGTTTACCTTGTGCTTGTTCAGTGAATATGGGCTCGCTTATTTGGTGCCTTTTTAAGAGTGCAAATGCACTGATGGTAGTGACACTTGCCCATTATGGTTGGGGTCTGGAAGACTGGCACAATGCATCATTTTGTTTTGTATTAAAGAACCCTTTCCTGAATTGGAACAGCAAGAAACACACTGCTTTCTCTGAGGAGAAATCACACTAATGGAGTTGTGTTTAGTGTCTTAACGTCCAAGTGGACATTAGTGGAATTCCTTGGGAATTATTATTGGGATTGGTGCTCTTTAATGTCTTTGTCATTGATGTGAACAGTGGATTGAGGGCACCCTCAGCAGTTTTGCCAACCACACCAAGCTGTGTGGTGCAGTTGACACACTGGAGGGAGGGAATGCCATCCAGAGGGACCTGGACAGGCTTGAGAGGTGGGCCTGTACAAAACTCATGAAGTTCAACAGTTCAGTAGAAGGCCAAGAGTGAGGTCCTGCATGTGGGTTGGGACAATGCCAAGCAAACATGCAGGCTGGGTGGAGAAGGGATTGAGAGCAGCCCTGGGGAGAAGGACTTGGCTCATGAAAAGCTCAACATCTCCCAGCAATGTGCAATTGCTGCTTGTAAAGCCAACCTTATCCTGAGCTGCGTCATAAGCAGCGTGGCCAGCAGGGCGAGGGAGGGGATTCTGCTGCTCTGCTCTGTGCTGGTGAGACCCCACCTGGAGTGCTGCATCCAGCTTTGGGATACCAATGTAAGAAGGACATGGACCTGTTGGAGCAAGTCCAGAGGAGACCAGGAAGATGCTCAGAGGTCTGGAGCACTCCTCCTATTAAGACAGGCTGAGAGATTTGGGGCTGTTCAGCCTAGAGAAGAGAACTAGCATCTTCCAGTACCTAGAGGGAATACAAGGGAGCTGGAGGGACTTTTGACAAGGGCATGTAGTGATGGCATATGGGGGAATGACCTTTAAACTGAAAGAGATATGTTCAGATTAGATGTAAGGAAGAAATTCTTCACTATAAGGATAGTGAGGCATTGGTGCACATTTCCCAGAGACACTGGGGATACCTCATCCCTGGCAGTGTTCAAGGCCAGGTTGGATGGGGCTTTGAGCAACCTGCTCTAGTGGAAGGGGTCAATGCTCATGTCAGGAGGGTTGGAAATAGATGACTTTAAGGTCCCTTCCAGCCCAAACCATTATATGATTCTGTGATTCTATGAGTTCAGAGGAAGCGCACTCCTGATCTCATGCAAAATAGTTGTTAGATAATGATATGGTGAATCGTGTAAAAAAAACCCCTTGTTTTTCTTTTTTTCTTAAAACCAGCACATAACATGACGGGATACTTGCAAAACAAATAAGTGAGGCAGTTAAATGGGATCTCACCCTATGAAATTGCTGGAATAGTGTTCACTGGAAGATTGATGAACACTCCTGATCTGTGCAAATGTTCATTTGAAGAAGTCTTCTTGTAACCTGTCTTAAAAACTGCAGAATGGTCTGTCAGAGTCAATTAAGAAGGTCAGTTTTGCCAGATGAAGTCTAACTATTTTTTGTCTTAATTTTCACAGTAAGTCCCCTTTTGGAATACCTTTGTGTCAACCTGTCTGAATCCTGTGTGCTTTGAGGATCTGAATCTGGGTCATCTAAAATGCAGGGTAATACTGCAGGTTTTGGGCAATTTTTCTTCTTCATGATAATCTCAAAAAACCTTTGTTGATTCCAGATACCATTTCTGTCAGAAATGGGTGTAATAAGCTCCAAGTTTAATTGTGACTGAACAAAATGTCTCATTGCAGTCATTAACAATGTTTAAGAGATTTATGTACCAGTTTAAATTCTAAATATAAATATTTTCTCCTTAAAAAAAAAAATGGAACAAAAGCTCTAGGAGATAACAAAAGTTAAAATTCTAGGGAAATCAAGAATTTGGAAAATTTTATAAACCAGATTAATCCCAAGATGTGAAATGAAATTTTGAGAAGCTGTAAGCCTTAACTATAATCCCATTTTCCTAGCAGCACATAGTTTCTTCCCTAGATCTATGAAATACACTGGTGTGCATTTTATTTCTGTTAGCTTTAATGCCCTTACTCTGGTGCTGTCTGGCTGGCAGAAGCAGCTAGGAAAGCTGTCCAGCATTTATTCCTCCTGGAATGGGATGAAAAAGTTCAAATTTCACTAATTCTAATCTGGATCCCTATGATTGATATTTAGGAAAAGGAATTTTTTTTTTCCTTCTGGCCTTATTTACAAAACCCTTTAACATTAATGAACAGTATTTTCTGCAATAATGGAAGGGGGCTTGGGCAAAAAGAAACTCAAAACGTTTTGTGTTAGAAGGTAGATGAAAACTGGATCACACTGCAGTGGGGAGAAGAGTGGGAAGGGAGGCCATCAATTTAGATTAGATTGGTATATTTTTATACTCTTCTCAAAACTCCTTCTCTCCTAATTCTAACAGCATCTGGCCTGCATTTACTTAGGTGCTTAATTCAGCTCTTCTGACTTAACTTGAGTTCTGTTAGGCACACCCACAAATGGCTGCAGTGAGAAGGGTGGAAACATCCGAACTGAAGTATCCAGGGGTCCATATGTTTTGAGCATCTGTATCTTGACTGGAGTGAAATTTGTAGGTGCACCAAAACACTTAAATAAGTGCTTAAATGTAATTTACAGAGTCTAAAAGGGTGAAAAGCCTTGGTTTCATTTTATTGAGTTATTTCTTGGTGATAAAGAAATAGAAATTGCAAACACGTGTTCCACTAAATTAAACTACTGTTTTTCACCATTTGCAACTAGGCCCCAAGAGTCAGGGAAACTCATTGCAACATCAGCAAGCCAGTTTGCCACCTGCCAAATTGTGCTCTGTCTACTTCAGAGACAGAGCAGCCCATGTGTATTATTTAGAAACATTTAGAGCAGTTGATGGAGCAGGAGGAAGGGAGGTTCTGGTCTAATATATCTTGATGTGTAGTTTAAACTGCACCACAGATGCTGCTCCTCCTTGCATTTAAAACAATGCGAAAACTCCATGTCTGAGTGCTCTGGAATGTAGTCCTCAATGGTCAGAATTTGTCTTCACAAACTGGGTAAGCAGAAGAGAGGATTTTAGTGTGGTTTTTGGTTGTTGTTTTTTTTTTTGTTTTTTTTTTTTTTTTTGGTATTTGCTTTACTGGTGAGGTCAGGGGCAGAGAGAAGATCAAGGCAATTTTTTAAAATTTCTTCCTGGTTCTTTGTTTCTGTCATAGTTACTTGGGAATGTAACTTGGGTGGTCTTCGTGTCATTCCTGTCAAAGGGCTTTAGCTCTTGAAATAGCAACAAATCCAAGGTGGCCACATGCTGGGCTACTCTGCCAGTAGCCAGCATCTTCTCAGTGGCCCTTAGTGAAGGAAACCCTTGGGAATGGATGATGTGGGCATCTCTTGGCTGCAGGATGCAGCACTGCATCAGCATTTTTGGGCAGATCTCATTGCACCCTGAACTGTATCAGGCTGGATAGCACTGACTTCCCTTGCCTTGTGTACTGCCTCATGACAGAAAAACAACATTTCTCAGATGTGCAGTTACTGCCTTACAAGTTTTATTTTAGAGCTCCTGTTTTAATATCTCTTTCTATTATTAGCAACGGAAATGGGGACACTTACCAGTAGAAGTGGCCTAGGTGTTTAACAAAGTGTCTCATGTTTGAGTGAAAGCCACTCTTTTCTGATTACAGTACCCTGCATTTAAGCACCCTGAATTTTATATTGTAGGGACCACAATGCCCTGGGGCAGTGGTTAAAGCAGTCCCCCAGTTCTGTTCACTCACAAACACAGAGGAGGGGGCACTCAGCTGCCCAAGATCAGTGTCTGTACCCTCCAGAGCATCTCCTGCATCTTGCAGCAGTGCCAGCTCTGGGAACCCCATGGTGGTTTCCTACTGTAAGGAAGCTAAAAGCATTCCTACAAGCTGATAGACTGTAAATCCAGAGAGAGCAAAATATTTGCATACATGGACATGGGTAAATGTAGGGATAAACAGAGATGCAGTATTACTGGGATACTTCTTTCATCTCCTTGGATTTGCTGTCACTCCAAATCAACCTCAGTTTCTGTGGCCAAGAGAATCTACAGGCAGTGATTAACCACAAAAACTCTTTAAAGAGGGAGAGATGGAGACAGCAGGGAATGGTTGCTGCATCTCTGTCTGACCTAAACATTATATTTAATTTGTGCTTACATATTGCCTAAACTGTGCTCAGATGTGTATGATGGACTCCTCTGTGCTTACAAGCCCAGCTAGGTGCCCTGTACATGCTTGCACCATCAACTTTCTTGCAGGTCCTTGCCAGAAAGACTGTTTGACCATCCTTGGCCATTTTCAGGAGTTGATTTGGGGTGACATTAGAGAGCTGATGTTGCAATCAGATGGTTTTGAAGATGCAGATTTGATTTGCTTTTTCCGTAGGTGGATGGACTTAGTTTAAAGGCTTCAGTTACCTTCCAGATGTCTTTCAGAAATGAAAGAAACAGGGCTTTGAATCTTTGGTGAATCTGGTGGGAAGAACTGTCTGCAACTGAAGGATAATCTAAGTATGCTTTTCCTGGGTAAAGGTCATTTTTGATAGCCTATAAAAATTAAAATGGATATCTTCAATATGCTGAGAATATACAGGACAGATAAAGATTGATCCCTTGAAGTCCCAGGCAGTTGCTACTCTACTATATGTAAAAATGTCTCTCTGTCAGAGTTGATAAAAGAAAGAAAGTATTTTGGAGATAATTAAAATCTGTCAAATCATAAAAATACTTCCAGAGAATAGTATCATGAGAAATTAGACTCGCTGCTGCTGTAAGTAGTAAAGCAGTGACTATTTAATGATTCACAGGTTTAATTACAGAGAGGATGACATCTTTATTATAACAGAATAAAAGTAATTATGCATCGCAGGAGCTGGACCGAGCTGTGCTCAGTCCTGCATTCTCGGAGCGCAGCTGTGCAGAGCAGGTTGTCAAACACCCACAAGTCTGTGACAGTCTGCTTTTGTTTCACAGTCAGCTGAGCATCCATGAGAAATGGTGTCCCTCCCCTGGCAGAGCAGTGTTTAATTGACCACAGCTAAAAAATTGGCAGGGTGGATTTTAAGCAGCCATGGTCTGAGACAAGAGATTCTGTATGATTGTATAGACAACAGAAGGTGTGTGCTGATGGGCTACATATATTGTACTTATTGTAAATAATGCTTGTTTGTCAATATTGAAAAGTTAAAAAAAGAAAATTAACCCTTTGTAATCTATAGAATTTTTATTTGTGTGAAACATACCCAACACAAAGTGAGCATCTTTGTAATAAAATTGTTCAGGCCTCCTGCACGATGCATTTTCAAGGCAAGTGGAATAAGCTAAAGGCAGTTTTTGAAGTGAAGTAAAAAATGACAAATATACTCTTGCAGCTTTTGTTGCTGCTTTTTAAGTTCAATCTTTTATTACTATTATTATTTTGTTCTAGCTCAATTGTCTCTATGTCAAGAGAAATATGTTCACCTATGTTGTACTTCAGTGAGTAATTTTTATATGTGCATAACCCAGCTGAAATCCAGAAGGGAAAAAAAAAAAAAAAAAAAAAAAAATTGAAAGAAGGCAGTGAAAGAAGGGTTCAGAGAAAAAGAATCTATCTAGACAAACTTGGCTCAGTGTTACCAGTTTGTCACTAAGACTATGATTCAGGTCCTGGCTCAGCAGGAGTCTGTATGAAACCTTATTTGGCCAAGTCTAGCAACTTTTTGGATCCCAGCCAGAACCTTGTGTTTGATGTGATGGCAAAATATTAAGAGTAGAACCAGAGTACCAAATGGTGAGAGAAAGTGAGACAGAATGAGAGTTTGATAACCAAGACTGGTTTTTTCTACAAACAAGTACCTCTGGATGGTTCCTCTTTACAGATAGGTATGGTGTGGTCTTTCCTCTCTGCAGGCTGGATGATCCACCAAGTCCTGGTTCCAGAGGGAAAGAGGAGGATGTGTTTGTGCTGGAGTTCATCCTTCTTTTTTGGCACATCTTCTCTTGCTCTTTTTGTAGTGATGTGTCTGTGACTGCCATCATGGGTCAGAGTACTTCCACTTCACTCTAAACCAGCTTCACCTTTGTGACGTACATGCAAGATACTATTTATCAGGAGATTTCTTGTCTCATTAGAGAACCATAGACATATTGAATATTTTCAATTGCCAGATGAGAACTCTTTGTGCTCTGGTTCACCTTTCCCCACTAGAAGCAAGGCCAAATTTCACTTAACATTAGTCTTCTTTGTATGTTTGTGATGTGGTATAAAGGTCAGATGTAAAAAAAAAGTCCAATTATAGAATTCAAAGCTATATGTCATGAATTAAATGGATGACTCTGTGAATGAACCAGTCTATCTATTACACTACCAGAGGATAAGAACCTGAGAGATGTAACATCCCTTCGTCTTTCTATCACTGTCTCTGTGACTGACTTTGGGTGACTTTCATAATTTTCATACCTTGCTTATGAAAATATTGATGTTTCTTTTGTCAAGACCTCTGTGATGTACAAATTAAGGGACCTGTATAATAACCAACCTTGTTTTGGTTTTCTGAGACTACAGCACAGGTGTAGCTCACAACACAAGTACTGTGGTAGAACCTGCAGTCCACTGAATGTATTCTGTGAATGAAGTGTTTGTCTTTGGAGGCGAATGACAAATAAGAGGAAGAGGTGTTTTGCTTCCTAGAATCATAGAAAATATGGCAGGAAAGCACCATAAGACTTTGTTTTATTTACTCATCAGCTCAAATAATCTTTATGTGGATTATCTGACTGAAGTTTGTCTAACATGTTTTTTCAGAAGCCCTCAATTTCACAGGTTTCTTAGGCCATTTTTTCTAATGTTTTACTGTCTTATCTATTAACAAACTTTTCCTATTGTCAGATTAAAATTTTCCTTTTTATAGGTTTTGGACCTTGACAATTTTCCCAGTCTCAGTGGACATGAAAAATTTGTTTCCTTCTTCTTTGCAAATACCATTCACATATTTTAAAACTACTCCTGTGGGATGCATCAAAAATCTCAGTCACTTCACCTTTTCCTCTTGAGACACATTCCACTGTCCTCTAGTTATTACCTCTGTTGCTTTCTTATGGCTTTTGAGTGGCCCGTTGTGATGCCTTGAACTGCATACACAACTCCTGCTGAGAACTTTAATAAGTTACAGAGAGCAGAAAGATTACTTCATGTGCTCTGCAGATTATATTGTTGACTTTTGTGTGACGTGTCGTTCTTTCAGATTTCTGCAGCATTGAAGAAGTGTTTCCTAAGCAGTTTTCCCTATTGAATATTTGTAAAGTTAATAATTCCTATAAGAGTGAAATATTTTTCTGAATTTTGTTCTGTTGTCAGGCTACTTTTTCAGTTTATCAGGGTCACTTGGAATTTAAGTCCCAGGTCCTTCCATTTTTATCAGCTGAAAATTCAATTTCTGTACATATTAAGGACAAGGATGGTAAGGCAGAAATATGGTTAGTACTGGATCATGGACAGACACCTGAAGGAACTGCACTTGATAAATCTGCCAAGTGCAAGTACTGGTGTAACTTCCTGGTGATTACACTCTGACTGTGGTTCACTATGAGTTTTCTGTGTGACAGGAATTTCATCTAGGTCATTTTGCCTTAGCTCGCCCTTGAGAATGTTGTAGAAGATAGCATGGCAAGCCTTATTTCTGCTGTCTGTCTATAGGGTACGTTATTCCAGGCTAGATTCACCTGATGTGCATTTTCTTTATGAGTCATTTGTATTTTTCACATACTTAAGTCTGTTACCTGACACTTAAGGGGTGATATTTTCTCACTCACAAAAAAGGATAATTCTTCTTCCATTATAAGATAATTTAATTGAAAACCCATTTTCATTGTCCTTGTAGTATATCTTCTACTGTTAAATCTCCTCAGACCATAGTCTGGACTGTCCTTCAATATTCTAAAACCTATAAACACTATGAACTGATTTTCCTTCTACACTACCTTATATAACAGTATTTGTTGTGTTAACCTTTTTTGAATTAAACTCTGATTCGTCCTAGTATTGAAGAGCTATAGACAAGCAGATATCCAGGTGAAATCCATCTGGCAGCTGTTAATTTTCCTTGCAGATCAAGATAAAACAGTAAGTAAAATTCAACCCTGTTTAAAATTACGTGGGTTTCAACATATTTAAAAATTAACATTTTTTCCCAGGTTTACTTTTAGTAAAAACAATAGATTATGTAATTTTAATAAGGAAAAATAAACATTTTAGAAGGTCTGTTCCATAAGTGAAATACATAATTACTTTGGACCTCCTGCAGCTGGAAATAGTGTTGAGCTGAAGTTTTCTGGATGGTGGGGTCAAGTGCACCTTCAGTCAGTTCACAGACAGGACTAAGTGAGGCTGGAGTGTTGGTCTGCTGGAGGACAGGAGGGCTCTGCAGAGGGATCTGGACAAGCTGGACTGATGATCTGCAGCCGGTTCTATGAGGTTCAGCAAGGTCAAGTGCCAGGTCCTGCACTTGGGTCACAACAACCCCTTGCAATGCTATTGGTCTAAGACAGAGTGGCTGGGAATCTTCCTGGTGGAAAAGGACCTGGGGGTGCTGGTTGAGAGCAGCTGAACATGATCCAGGGTGTGCCCAGGTGGCCAAGAAGGCCGATGGCATCCTGGCCTGGATCAGCCATGGTGTGGCCAGCAGGAGCAGGGCAGTGACCGTCCCCCTGTACTGGGCACTGCTGAGGCCACACCTCAAATCCTGTGTTCAGTTCTGGGCCCCTCAGTGCAAGAAAGACATTGAGGGGCTGGAGCATGTCCAGAGAAGGGCAACGGAGCTGGGGAAGGGTCTGGAGCAAAAGTCTGATGAGAAACAGGTACTGGGGTTGTTTACCCTGGAGAAAAGGAGGCTCAGGGGGTCCTTATTGCTGTCTACACTTAAAGGAGGTTGTAGCCAGCTGGGGGTCAGCCTCTTTTCCCAGGAAACCAGTGACAGAACATGAGGAAATGTCCTTAGGTTGTGTCAGGGGAGGTTCAAGTTGGGTGTTAGGAAAACATTTCTCAACCAAAAGGGTGGTTGAGTATGAGAATAGGCTTCAGGAAAGGATCACTGTTCCCTGAAGTGCTAAAAAAAATCATGTAGATATGACATTTAGGGTCATGGTTTGCTAGTGGACACAGAAATGCTTGTTTAGTGGTTGGACTTGATGGTCTTAAAGGTCTTTTCCAACCTTAAAGATTCTATGATTCTATTACTTATTTTAGGCTTTCATTTAGGGAAATAAATTGATCAAGCCATGTCTTTTTAGCATTTTCCCTAGAAATGTTATGTTCTACTATGTCATCTAGTTCTTTACTTAATGTATGAGATCTCTATTAGCAACAGAAATGCTGCTAAATATCCATATATCTGGAATAAATTAGCATACAGCCTAAGATGGATTTTCACTTGCAACTGAGGTACAGGTAGACTGACGAATGACAGAATGGGTAAGGCTGGGAGGACCACAGTGGGTCATCTGGTCCAACCTGCCCTCTCAAGCAGCATCTTCCTAGAGTGGGAACAGAACTGCATCCAAATGGTTTTTGAATTTTACCAGTGAGGGAGAGTCCGCAATCTCTGGACAATCTGTTCCAGTGTGTGGTACAGCCAGACAGTAAACAAGTTCTTCCTCACAACCAGGAGGAACTTTTTCTGCATCAGGTACTGGCCACTCCTGCCAGCTTTATCAGAGAACTTGCTGAGGAGACATCTACTCCTTCACCTCTTCGAGTCATTGATGAGTAATTAAACAATACTGAACCTTGGGACATACCACCATATCTGCTGTTCATCCAGTTCTCAATCCTCCTCATTGTCTGCTCATCCATGGCTCCTCAGTTTGCCTGTGGGGATGTTGGGAGAGACAGTGTTGAAAGCCTTGCTGAGGCAGAGGTAGACAATATCCACCTCTAATCCATATTACATCTCCAATTGTGAATCAGTGAATTTGGGCTCCTTTGTTTGTAGAAGACTGTCTGTGCCAGTGACTATATTTCCTTGAAGGAGTGCCATGGAAATCTTTCAGAAGCTCGGTTAACATATTCACAAGAATGTTTGGAATGAAAGTATCTCTCTAACCATCTTGAAGTTAAATTTCCCATAGTCTGCTCAGATAATTTTCAACTATTGCTTGTAGGAAAGAGAAGCAATATGACACATTTCTTGTAAGACTGCTGGTGATTGTTCCAACAGTTCTTCAACTCTGGCTCATTTGTGTGCAATCCACTAATAGAAAACAGGATGTTTGTGTGATCAATGACAGCAGGTTGTCTGTTGGTTATAAAAAGGCTTATCTTAAATTGTAGCAAATCTCAAAAAAACCTGCACAAACAATTTCTTATGTTTTTTCCTTTGCACTTACTAATCTCTGTTATGTAAAAAATGCATATGAAGATTTCATCCTAAGGCAATTCAGTATATTTTTGAATTTAATAGCTAAAACCTCACAGTAAACAAATCCTACCAGAGGACAATCAAGTGCGGGCATGATTCAGAGGCAAAGAAAAGCATTCACCATTCACAAGTTTTAGAAACATAAACAATTAAAGTTTCTCCTCTTGCAATTGCAAAGGAAAAAAAATAAAGAAACACACAAGCTTAAAAATCTGATAGAAAAGTTTAAATTATCTGTAGTCTAGATTTTGAAATCATCTGTAACTGGTATTTCATAATTACTCATAACTGAGGTTTTGAGTTTCCTTTAGCTGCATTTAATTCTGAGTTTAAAGAAACAGTTTCTCATGTTTGCTTCATCATTTGCAAAATCAGTTGAGGTCAGGATAAAAAATAGGCTTGAATATAATGAGAGAATATTAGAATAACTGAAGTTGAGAGAGACCTGGAGACTGCCATCCACCAACTCTGCCTAAATAAGTGTTCTCTAGAACAAGCTGCTCATATCTATGTAGATTTTGATTAATTCCAAGTATGGAATCTTCACAACCCCTCTGAACAGCTTTTATTGACTCTTTCTCAATTGTTTAGGTTTTTTTAGAATATTTTCTTTGCCTCTTTCTCCTTTCAGAAGTAGCCAAAATTGTTTGTGCAGCATTATTTTAAAGCCGGAAACTGTATCCCTGTGGTCAAATCTATCATGCTATTCTAAGAAATGGTCCTAGAAACAACAGGTAGGTAATTTCCATGCCAGAAGGTACTAGAGAGTTTGATACATTTCAATTCGAATTTTTGGCCACACATTTCAGTTCTGTAGGTCAGATTATAAAAATGTCATCATTTAGACAACTTAAAATTATTTTTTTCTACTTTGGTTTTAGAGCCGTGGGCTGTTCAGGCTGCTTTACTCACAGAGTGAATACTCTTGGTAGCATCTGTGACTGGCATTCACTTTTCCTGGATAAAGCTCCTTTTAAATACTTATATGGAAATACAGGTCCTCAACCATGGAGCAGACAAGCACTCTCTTACATTCCATATCTATTAGTGGAGACACTAAATTCAGTCTATACTGGTGGCTTAACTTAAATATGTGCTCATTTGCCTGAGTAACAGATGTCTTTTTCAATCACAGCCTCTAAAAGATCATTTCACATAAAAAAGAACTTTGTATATGTTTGAGAGGAAAAACTCCTCTGTCTTTATCTGATAAATTCATTAGCATATGTTTTTCTGAGCTACAAATATTAACATAATTTGTTCTTATTTAGTTTGTATCCCACCTAATTTTGAATATCAATTATAGCACAAAAATGGGATGTATACACACATAATGTGTTGCTCTTGCGTCGAATATGTAATACCACAGAAGCAGACCACTGATGATTCACGAATGCAAGAAAGAGTATAGTTTTGGAAATATTCCGCAATATGTCTACAATTCCCTAGGTTAAATATTTCTTGAAGGAAGCAAGCTGTTTAAGTGGATAAACACATTCTGCTTGTGTGAGATCATGCTGATCATCTCCTGCATGCTGGTACAGGCATAATCCTGATAGTATTGGGGCTGACAGAGTATCAGGAGTTTCAGACAGAGTAAGATAAATTCATCTCCCTACTGTCTTTGTCATCTGGCCACAGTGGTGGGATGCTAGGGACACACATTTTCACCCAGGCTGGTCATATTTCAACCGTTAGCAATTTGAGGACAGTTTCAGGCAAGTCAGGTGGCTGGAAGTCCAAATACTTCACTTTGGAATCATCAGTGCTTGAGGAAGGTTGATAAGGTAAAAGGCTGGAGTGGGTGGGAGACCATGTACTTAAGAGTTATCTAGGATGGAAGGGAGTTCTCCAGCCAGCTGAGCTGTGAAGTTCTAGAAGAGCCTTGCAGTCAGAGGAGAGCTATTTGCACAAGAGTTGCTCAGAACAGTATGTGAGATTTATAGCCAGGATAAACTTGCCAATCTCTCATTCCCTGTGGAGCCAGCAGGAGATACAGCTTGTGACAGAGGTGTGGAAGCTAGTTTGGAAAATTTGCTTTATCTTTTTCACTAGAGATGACTCTTCTCCACAGCCTGAAATAGCCTTTTTTCCAACCTATATTGGTCTCATGTCCCCATTAAAAATAAAAGCTTTAAATTAATTAATTTAGAATTTTTTTGTTCCGATCAGTCTTTGCTCTGATGTGAAGCTAGACTTCTAAGCACAAGGTATGTCTCAAAATGCTGACCAGGATATCACTGGCCACCTGTGTCAGCTTTAGTAGCAGATCAGCTGTGTGTAAAATCACTTCATCCAAAAGTGCTCTGTTCAAGGTCCAGCAGAAGCTGGAATGTGCAAACAAGAATACCGTACATGTTCAGAAGGTTTTTGGTTAAATGTGTTTGTGGGCTTTGGCACTGGATAAGGAGGAACAGATAATTGTCCATTAGTTATCAAGACAGGGTCCTTGCTGAGACACAGTAGGCAACCCTCCACCCCTGTTTTTCCACCACCAAACCTCATGTGGGTAGTCATCCTACATTTCTGCAAGAGAGATTTGCTATGAACAGCTCTTCAAATTCCCGAGTTTATATATGGGTACAGTCCAGTTATACATCCCCAAACCTAGGGAATACATATGTGGTGCTTTTTTAAAGTTTGTCTTAACAGCAGAGTTAGCAGAGTGAAACACTCTGTGAAACCCAGCCACTATCTCTGCATGGTTTTGCAAATCTTCATCTTGCTAGGTTCACTCCCCCATGCTGGTAGAACTTCTCGGGACATTCCTGAAGGATCTCTTGAGTGCTGAAATTTGGGTATGTGTATGAATATTGTTGTATGAATGTTTTGTGTGTTCTCCAGGGAAGGAGGAGTATCAGATGTCACTGGGGGACTTTGCCTTTATCTACACTTTAAAACAGGCATATGCCAGCTGAAATAAACAGTAGGGCCTTTATCCTACATACTGTTTTGTGGCATTAAACCTGACTTAAAACTTCAACAGACTCCAGTGAGATGGCTTGGCATATGGAGGAAAGTGGGATCAGAAGTTAGATCCAACAGAGCTAACTCTGTAGGGTGACAACTTGTGCAGCTTCAGATAATTTTCGTCATAAAAATTCAGCTACGTGAGCAAGTTTGTATCAGAATTTTTCCTGTTATGTCTAAGGCACTCAATTCTAACAAGGAGGCTACTTTGTATCCCTGTAAAATCCCACAGTGACATACATTCCCAGCCTGAAATTGCAAGTTAACTATTGGCTAATGAAGGAATGAAATCTCTATTCTATGCTAAACCTGCAGGTGAGTATCTATTATGAGACAAAAAAAAAAGAAAAAAAAATCAGCAGTCTGCTGATTACTTTTAATTAAGGAATTGGTGAGCAAACTAACCTGGAAATGAAAACTTCACAGTTTGCCACATAAAAGAAGTTGCAAAACTCTATCCTTTAATGCTATTCAGGCTTGAGCATCACCATTCTCCAGAGACCACACCTTGTACTGCTCTTTTTCTCAAAGAGCCCCTGGAAGTCACCAATAAATAGATTTCTGTTTGCTGACATACAAGACTCTACTTCTTTGTATTTTCATTTTTTCTTTAGCTAAAAGAAAGCTTCTCTTTGAGTGCCAGAAATTAGTAATTGCTTATTTCTCTGTGAGATCCTTGTGACAGATGGGATTCATCTGTTGAGAAATAATGTCAGGTAGAAATTGGAATAACAATCAGGTTAGAATTGTGCAGAAGAAGTATTCTCCCTCCTAAGCTTTAGCTGAAAAGGCTTCTTGGATTTTAGAAAACCAAAAATGTGTGAGAATTACCATAACATATCCAGAAGAAATGAGATTCTCTGCCTTGGACAAACACAGACTTTTTTTCTGGGAAGAATTAGAGTTACTTTTAGAGTAATTTTTCATCCATTGTCTCTAGTGTTTGGCAAATATGAATTAATATTTATTCCACACAGGGAAACTAAGGCATAGAGATCTAATTATCCACAACAGTGGATAATCTGGATCCAACATTGCTGTTAAACTCATTTGTTTTGAGCAAGTGAACAGTCCTTCTGACTTAAGTGGGTTTGCTACCATGCCTGCAGAAGGGTTGTTCATATCATGATTTAACAGGAGCTGATAATAGAGAAGAAGATACTCAGTCAGGAACTTGGGATGGATGTAGATGGTGGTGTTCACCTTACCTTACTGTGAGTGCCCATATCTGAACTACTCATCCTGTGCTCCCCCTCTCCTAGAAGAGGTGGGCACTTCTAGGGCACAATTCATCTGGGTTTTCATGGTGGGTTGACCTTGGCTGGCCACCAGATGCCCACCAAGCCCCTCTCTTACTCTCTCTCCTCAGCAGGACAGGAGAGAAAAAGAAGTGAAAAGCTCATGGGTCAAGATAAAGGCCATTTAATAAATAAAAGCAAAGACCAAATGCGGAAGCAGAAAAAAGCTAACTCAATTTTTTCTCTACTTCCCCTCAACAGGTAATTTCCACCCACCTCCTGGGAAGTATGGTATGTGCAGTGGTTGCTTTGGAAGACAAATGCCTTAATAATTAATTACTCCTCCCACTGCCTCCCTCCTTTTTCCTGGCTTTTGTTGCTGAGCAGAAGTATGGCATGGAATATTCCTTTGGAATATTCAAACAGGATCAGCTATTCTGGCTATATTCCCTTCCAGCCTCTTGCCTGCCTCTAGGATACTGTGCTTGGAAGTCAGTGTTGGTTAGATTGTCATCTTGATGCTGTGGGATCACTGCTTAGCAGCATCGAAAGAGCTGGTGTGCTGTTTTCTTCAGGATGAGAAGGATGTTGGTCTGAGAATGCTTTTCTTACTGTGGACTGCAAAGTAGAAGGTTAGTTGGGATGCAGACAACCCAGAGTTTTCTCCTCTATTACTTTGGATTTAAGAATATTCTAGCCCACCAGACCTGTGTTGGATGGGATCCATTTCTAAATAATTACTTTTATTAGAAGTTAGGAAGCAAGAAAAGTTTTATGGTTCTTTGTAATCAGAAATATGTCACAGGATTTAACCTGACTGAAAACGCAGAAATAATCTTTGCAGCTGCAAGTGCCTAAAACAAGGCTGCAAGGACTTTTCCATCTGCTGGACTTGATGAAGGTTGATGCAATCACCATGTTCTGCAATTATCACTTGACAACAGCAGATTAATACTTACAGTGGATGCTATTAACGCATGCTTAACAAGATGAATACTCTTGCTAATGAATCCCAGTAGTCTCAGACATCAGAGGAAGGTTCCGTGTGTGCATGTGCATGTAGAAACAAAAGCAAAGCACCAGGGGTTATTGGAATGCTATTATCAACCCTCTGAAAGCTGTAAATCAAAGACAAATAAAAAAGCTCCAAGTTGGTCTTCCAAGTCTGGAAGTTCTACTACTAATAGGTATTTAGTGTTTGGACTGATACGTATAAAGTTTAATTTCTGCTCCAATGTATTAACACTGACACTGTAGTGAGGCATGGTAGCTACGGACACATGGGATTATCATTGCTAGTAAGAGGCCACAGACTGCAAGAATATATCCTGGCACGCCATTTTTCATCCAGCTTTGACAAGCAGTTGACCATTTGATTTAGTTCCACAATTAGGAAAATTCAGGTGTCTACAGTTTAACTAGATCCCTTATGCACCATCCTGAACCCTCAGTCTCAGTGGAAAGTTATTTCCATCTAGTTTAACTGGATTGTATGATCATGGTTTGCCATGGTATATATGGTAAAATTTGGCTTTACCATATACAGAAAACTTCAGCCAATTACCATGAGTGAATAAAATGACCTTGAGTAAGTATAGTATTATATTGTAGAATAATAGCCATGTAAAAATAACCTCAGAAGCCCCAAAACAAAGAAGTATTGAAAGAAGAAACCAGCACCCTTAGCATCAGCTTGCTTATGACCATTCACACCAAAGTAAGAATCATGTCATAAGGCAGCAAATCTCATCAATCATCATAACGTAGCAAATAAAGAGAACCCAAAGGAATAGGGGCAGAGCTTGCTGTAATGGGCTTGATAAGAGCAGTGAGCACTGGACTGTGACTGGCTTGGACACAGGATAGCCCTGGGGCAGCTTTATATGGACACCTCCTGTCCATCAGGAAAGGGTGAAGATTCATGCCTAGAAGGTTCAGACTACAGAAGAATGACCTTGCAGCCATCCAGTAGGCTCAGATGCTTCCTTCTTCTGATGACTGTAAAGAGAAAAAAGGATTAATTGATTAGAAGAAGCTTCTACTTTACAGTTGGATGCAGATGATGATCTTTGCAGTGTGCAACTGCTGAAGCACCCATAGCAGCTTCCCTAAGACACCACATCCAATCATTTCAGAAGCAACATTTTTATTTATTTTGGGAGTAGGCTCTAAGAATTGTATATAGCTTTCTTTTAAAATATCATTATGTCTAAATCTGTCAGTAAAGGCAAAATAAAAATACCTACAGCAAGTTTCATTCAAGAATACCATTTCTTTGCTGAAATAGATGTCATTCATCGCAACAATAGATGCTAGAAATAGGAGTCACATTGTGGAGCATTAGTACACTAAATTACTGCCTTTTGCATAAAATAATCGTTGAGCCAAAGCAGTAAATAACTGATATTAAAGCACAAAATTTCTTTTTATATTTAATTTACTAAATATTTCTATTCTCTTGCCCTTCCCTTGTTGCCTTCTCACAGTACTAAAGAAATCAATTTCTTCCTTTGCACTCTAACTAAAATGAATTTTTCTTCTAATATTAGTATAGACGCTGGAGGCACTGCCTTCTCTATGGGGCTAAAAACCAGCCTGCAGTTCAATTCTGTTCTCACCAAAAAAGGATGATTCAACTTCCCAGTAACTGCATTAAGATGGATATAAATCCTGTAACTTTGCTTCAGGCAAAAAACTCGTAGCCTTACACAGACAAGATTGACTCCTTCTTTCAGCACTTTACACATGTTATAGCAAAAATGTTGTTTTTCCTTTTAAATGCTGGAAATTTGAGGGGAAACATTACACTGGGATCTTACCAGTGCTTCTGAGGAAGGATCACCCTTCAGGTGCAATGGTGATTTGCCTCCATTTCAGAGCACAGGGATAACTGTAATACTATCTGTGAAATTGAAATCCCAGATTCTTCTCTTTTCTCAGCTTTGATATCTATATGTGTATTATTACTGGAGAACACACAACTGATGCAAGGTGCCAGACCAATACCCTACCCTACTTTTCCTTAGCCTTTTCCTAATCCATATGGCAGCTGCAGGCACCAGCATTCCTCACAGGCAGTCCATGACTCCACCCACAATGGCTGATTCACTTTAAGAAAAGGTAGAAGTAAAGTTCACAGTTCAGCCCATTGGTGCTGCAGCAGTTACTCTATGGCTGGAGTCCTCTTTAATAATTGCTTTCTTTTGGAGATGAGTTTGAGGCCACCACTGGGATTTCAGAGGTCTTATTTAGAAAAGATATGAAGCACAGAAATGCCCATTCTCCACAAAGGTCCACTCATTACTTGGATGACATTTAGCCAAAAGCCTTCTGCCAGAAGAGTGAGAAAATTAATCTGCTGAAAGGTTATCAGCCCTTTCTCTGTCTTTTTAGATTACTTTTCAAAATTATTCTCTTGAAAAACAGGTCTTTGCTGATTATTTCTTTCTAGAGGAATTCTGAACAGACCATGGCAATTCCGTGAGTGAGGAGGACCAGGACACAGCATCAAAAGAGTTTCCACCACCTTCTTGTCTCCCAAGAAGTGGCCAGAGAGAAGTGAAAGCCCAAAGGTTCTTTCTTACTAACTCTCTGGAAAAAACCTAGAAGTGCCTTCGGTACAGGACAGAGATGCAGAAGGAATTCACTTGTGTCTTCATGTCCAAATCCCTCCTAATTCACAGCCAGAGCTCATGGATGCAGCAGTAACACTGACACATTTTCTCTGTGCAACTTGAGAAAAGTAATTTGATCTCTGCATTTCATCTCCCCCTCTCTGCAGAGCAGCTAATAATAACCTCCTCCCCGCTGAGCTGGGTTCACTGCATTAGTAGCTGTCAAATATCTGTAGAAGGGGAAGGGGTTATTCAAGGGCACGCCTCTCTGGCACAGTACAGCAAAATGTGAAGATACATATTCAGGAGAGTGTAATTAGGCCTTTCTCTACACCGGTAACAAGCTCATGGGGAACATGAGGAATGCCAGCCAGAAAAGACCTGTGTAGTAGCAGCACCCAAAGTTTCCAAAACCTGATGAGTGAGAGAGTAACCCATTTTCAAGTACCTGCTCTGAAGCTCAGACACCAACTCCTTCCTTCTCCAGCACTTCTCTGTAACACCACTCATGCTTTTGGCCTATTTCAACCCCTTTCCCATGCATCCATGTGATCCTGAACCTACTCTGCACCTTGCAGTTGCCCCCTTGTTTTCTCAGATGGCTTCTCTTACAGACATCCTCAGTCTGTGACCTCAGGAGCACAGCAAAGGAAAGCCAGAGGCATGGTTAGCAATCTGGGTAAAAGCTTGACAGCAGAAGTTAAAATTTACATATAGAAATAGCTCTTTTCCAGACCTGTAACTGTGGAACAAGAATTCTATTTTGGACTCAGCAGTGCCCCATCTCCCCATGCTGTGCACACATTCCTTGTGCCCAGGCAACTGACTGCAATCCCTGCTGTAGCCATAACCCCCTCATTTCCAGCTGTTGGCTCTGTGTCTTCCCTTTAATTAAGGGAACTAGCCAAAGGAAATTCATTATCATTTGAGAGCATAAAAATGCCATTTTCAAAGCTTTCAAAATTCATTCAGGGTGCTGTAGGAGTTGGAGTTATTCTACTGAACTGAAGTGAACGAGGCTGCAGCATAGAAAATAATTCAGAGCAGAAATTTCAGTAGCTGGACAAATTGCTGGAAGATTCACTTTCCTGGTATGAACTTTGTGTCCATTATGATTTAGATCTGTACTGTTTGGGTGTTTCTCTGTGTATTACTGAAGATCAGAAAAAACATTTGAATTGTTCCTGTTCTTGCAGAGAACTTTAAACAGTAAAACAGCAAAACATAACACATGTAGCATCAAAATTTCATTAGGGAAATTACACACTGAATTCCCTGATTATTGTAGTATTTTTCTGTATGGAATTTTGACAGCAAAATGAAATCCCAGCAAAAGAGTAGGAAAGAAGAAGTAGATAAATCATGGTACTTTAGGGAAAAATTTAAATGCACTTCTTAATTTAGGTTTTAGAATCAGATAAATACAGTAGGAAGCAATTAGAAAGGTAGGGTGAAAAGAAGATTTAGTCCATGTGTTGATCTACTTAACATTAATTCCATCCACTGTTTTGGTTCATATTAATCAGCACATTGTAATTACTGTGTTGTATCTGTCCTGGTGCTCCTGATGCTGTCACTTATTGTGGTAATCCACTGCATGAGGATTCTGAAGAGTTTGATAAGAAATGAAACATTCAAGTCCAAACACTGAAACTCATTATAATGGGAAATAAAGTAGACTAGAATAAAAATTTCCACAAGTTTCCTTAAACTAAGGTACTCATGTTGATATCCAGACAAAGGTATGTTTGCTGTGTTTCTGCCTTCAGAAACTGAGCTGTCACAGGAAGCCTTAGCACAAGGGCATGACGTAGTAAATATTTGTGTCCCTTTTACATGAAGTGCTAAGTGGAGTAGAGTATCTTACTCCTTCCGGTTGATCGAGGGCTGAGGTATCTTCTTTAGATAGTATGAGGCATCTGATTGATGTGCTCCTCCCACTAAGTGCACTTCAAGGGCATTCCCAAAGCAGCCATTTACACAGTAGAAGTGTGAATACTCCATGGGAAGTCAGCTCATGGCACAGGGTAATTTGGACTCCAAGTCCATTCCTCTTGCACCCAGATAACAATGGGAACCTTAATTCTTGGACCCAACTACATGAGAAAGAAAGCAGCAGTTTTACAGCATAGGTCAAAGAGGGGAAGTGTGGACAACTGCCAGGGTATGATAAAGGATCATGAAATCATCCTGGGATGATGTTGGTGAAATCTTTCCAATGACACAATGACATTTGGAATGTAGATTTCCATCCTTTTGCTTTCTTCTTGTTGTGCCATTCCCCATCCCCTTTTTTTTTCTTTTTTTTCCTTTTTTTTTTTTTTTNTTTTTTTTTTTTTTTCTGTCTCTGCAGTCCATTAGGCTGCAATCCTGCTGCAATCCTACTTCTCCCCTCCCTACAGAGAAGAGTGGGGATGTTGTAATCAGCACTTCAGGCAGCTTTTCACAAGAAATTGCCAAAGGATTTTAAAAAAATTATAGCAATGACTACAAAAGAGTCACTGTAAAGTGCTTGTAATCAGCATGAACATTATTTGCAATATAATTACAGAAGACAGCCCTAAAGTGTGTGTTTGGATGAATATAAACAGTGAAGTGTCATCCACGACAGTTTCTCTGGTCTAAGATAAACCTTTGAATGCTCACAATGCTCAACCCGTGCAACCATCTCAGTGCTTCCATCAATGTCACTGTCCATATTCCAAAGTGGTGTGTGGGCCATGATGGGCTTTTGTCACAGCACAGGAGGCACAGGGACTCTTGCTGCTCTTTGTGACCTGAGGATCAGCATCCTACTGAGCTGCCACAGGGGTCATATATGTAAGAGAGTCTAGAAAGCTAAGAAAGAGATGGCTGACCTACAGATCATGGAACAAATTAACAGCAGAGGCAAGAGAAGAATTATGTTGTTTTAGCACACATTAGCTCATCAGGCTGCACTACCATCCAGCTGAATCATCTTCCACACTAGTATGGACCAATGTCGAGCTGAGTATGGAAATGTGGTCACTCAGAAATATAAACTGCCCATTTTTACATGAGGTAATTAAAGGTTCCCTTCCTTTGCCTGAAGAATTCCCTTTTTTGAAAGAGAAATCTGTAATTTCCCACAGACAATTGAAAGCCTCTCTTTCACACTCCAAAACACTCATAAAACAAGAGGCAGCAAATCACATGGTCTAAAACCACTCTTAAATAATCTACCCCTCTAACAGTAAGTCATTACTAGGTCACTAATAATTGCCAGTTAATTTTGAATGATCATGTTAACTAGTTAATCTACTAATTGCTGTTAGTTACATCAAATGGGTCCAAATATTTCAGACTTCCTCTTAAAACCAAACAAGGATGACACATCTTTGGCTCAAGAAAATGAAGTATGAAAACATAAAAAATAAAAATACTTATAAAAACACACACTTTAAGGCTGTCTTCTGTAATTATATTGCAGATAATTTCTGAGTCTCACTGCAACTTCAATAAATGAATCCCTTCACTCTTCAGTTTTCATAATCAAACAAAATGCAATTGTACCTTGAGTAGATAGCTTCCCCTCCCCACACCAGTCCATTTCTACTTATAATTTGCTTACATTTAAAACTGGTTTACTTTACAAGTCTACAGAAATATCCGTTTCATCAAATTTTAGTCAGCTGCATGTAAGCTTGCCCCAAATATTCTTTGTAGCAAGTGAAAATAAAATAAACATTTTGGTGAAATTCTTTGTATCTGATCTATATCTCTGTGAAGAGCCATGACTTTAAATACCTCTACCACTTTCCCAGGCATTGGTATCAACATGGACTTTGTTCAGCTCCTGAGAAACTGCTAATCACACACGTTTGAGAGACCTGGAGAAATTCAGCTAAACAGTTTAGTGGTCAGTTGTGTAGGAACCAAACCTGTGAATATGGTGCAAAGAGGCTGCTGTTAGACACCAGGATATTGATAGTCCATCTTTTAATACATGACTCAGTTTTCCTCTCTTGTTCAATGGCCTGTGCTAGAGCAATAACCGTGAACAAAGCCAAACTTGGCTCACTAATTTATATTGGAATAACATGATTGAAAGAACACTCAATTTTATCCCAAGGTCACTATAAAAGCTGGAGACACAATGCTTTTGTCCACTTAAGTTTTGTAGTAACTACTGCAGCATTGTGAAATCTTGGCTTGTTCTTCTCCTTCAGCTCTACAAGAGCAGAATTTCTGTCTTGCACCTCAGTGTGGGCTGTGCTTGCAGAACTACACCAAAGTGATGTGGTTCAGTGCAGGAGGAGGATGAGCAGAGAGGGCCATATATAAACTGCCCAATGCGTGGGCCAACCTTGAGAGTGGCGTGTGCGTGTTGTGTTAACAGCTGGTGTCCCAAGCAGTGGGAGAAAGCAGGATGTCAGCATTCCCAGCAGAGCAGAGGAAAGCTACTGCCTCTGAAGAATGACCCAGAGAGCCAAAGGAGGGCAACATGCTTGCCCATGGCCTGAGTAGGGACAGTGGGTGCCTCTTTCCCAGCGTGTGGGACTTGCTGCAGGATGAGGAGCAGAGGCACTGCAGGACAGGCTCTGCTGTGTGCCCAGAGCCACACTGTCAAGCTGGTCATCTGCTTTGACAGGACTGTCACTGTGTGTGACCCTGGGGCTCTCCTGTGGCTGCAGGTAATTTCCCTGGGCAAGCCCTCAACTTCCCATAGGCACAATTTAGCTTTACAGTTAATTTGTTTCCTTCTGTTCCTCCTCCTCCACCCCTTTAAAGCATAACCAGAGCACTTCTATAGCTTACATGTCATTCTGCTTTCCTTTAAGAGTGTATTCAATAATTCTGTCTCCTCTGAGTTTGTTTGCACTGAGAAATGTGAACTCTGCTTAATTCTTCATGCAAGTATTTTGGTTTCAACAGCCCTGTAATCCCTTTTCACATCTTTACTGTCTAGTATAAGGCAATCATCCCCATTTTCTGCATCTTTTCATTTCACAAATAAATATACATAATTTCAACTAACTTTTCATAGTTGCAGTGATTTTATAATGAAAGATTTCTGAGTGTTTTATGTATGACTTAATTTTCAAATAAATCTTAACTGGGAGGTGGTTTGTTACATGATAATCTTACATGTTAAACACAATATGGATGTGTAACATAACAAGACAGATCATAATGAGTTTTAAAAAATAGGTAAGAAGAACAATGATTTTAAATTATTCCTAAAATGAAATGGGAGAAAAGATTAGGAAGATAATTTATGATCTTTATGAATAAAATAGTTATTGCAGAAAAGATCCCTTCAAGAGGAAATGAAGACATTAACACATATAATAACAAAACCCAAGAAGATCAGGGCACAAGCTACAAAACAGTAATAAGGTAACCTGGCAGTATCAGCACTGAAGATGACTGGTCTATTAAATATGATATAAAACTAGAATCAGGATGTCCTGCATTGAATTTCTTTCGTACTTCTTATTGTGCTCTGCTATATTAAGAAGCCTTATAATATTGCATAACATTTCTCTGAGTATGTTAATTTAGATAATCCTCAAAATGGAAGAAAAAATATCTAATGTCATTTTATTTCATGTGTTTGGAGAAGGAGCATGGTTTAGCTGTTAATGGAGAGAGAGAGGCACCTCTACATGACAATTTATCCTTCCAATTTAAGATTGAACTCTCTAGAATTGACTGACTCTGGAAGGGACTTAAACCACTGAATTGGAAGGGATGATCAAATCTTAAAATGATGGATACAAGGTGTGATGAATTCTGACTTGGCAGGAGGTAGGAACTCACTTGTTCAAAAACGTAATGGAAATGAATAGTTCACAGATTTGAAATGTCTGAAAACAGTGCTAATTAAGGATTGAAAAGAGCTCCTGAGATAAAATTTAAAAAATCTAGCCATTAATTTTTAAATTTTGATTGTCAAGTCTGTGATAGTTTGTGATAGATTTATTGTATAGAGTGGTAGATTAGGAAACAGGTAGAGATAATACAATTATACTGAAGTAAAAATGATGACATCTGAATTTATATAAATGAAACAAAATTGAATGCCGTGACTTCTGCAAGACCATCATGTGGCTACCAATTTGGAAGTAGTTTGAATCCAAGTGAATTATTTTGACAGATGGCACCAGATTCTGACAAATGGCATAACTGAGCTAAATTCCAAATTTCAAAACCTATTCAGACCTACGACAAGCTAATAGTTCAGGATACAAATATACCCCAGAAGAAGAATGAAGCAGGGAGGGAGATAGCCATAGATTCTGCAATTTGAGATAAATTAAAGCACCTGTGAAATTGCTACTGGTTTTCATCAGCAAAACAGTTGGCTGCACTTGGGTCTTTTATCCAGCTGCCAGTTCTGATTTCTGCCTCACAGTTGCTTTGCAGAGGGACCATGCAGCTATGATCATTGCTGCAACATTATATTCCACACTCCTACATCTGTCTTTTTCTGAAGAGTGCTATTGTGCTGAGTGGGTGTAAACCGATAATAGAGTTAGCTGGCTAGATTATGTCATTGTTGTTACACTTCATGGGAAAAATATTCTGTGCTATTTTTCTTTAGTGATCCCAAGTTTTTCAAGCACTGTAGATATCATTTCCTTCCTTTGATTTTTAAAGCTGATGATTTTTTTTTAAATTATATACAGAGGAGAATTTATATATTAAGGGGGTTTGCAGTTGACGTATTTTTTTGTAAATGTTTACTTGCAATTTGAAATGCCAGTAACATCCCTAGTAATAGTTGAAAGGGACATTTAAAAAAAGATTCCTAAGCATTTAAGTCCAATTCCTCATGCCTTTAAAACAAAACCTTCCAAATAGCTTCATTATAGAAGATTCCTCTTTGAATTCTCTCAGTTCCAGATTTGTTTTAAATCCTAGTAGGGACCTTTGGAAAATTGAACCTGCACTTTCAATTCCTGGGAAAAATACTTTCATTGTTCCAATTTCCTGCATCTTTCCCTTTCATCTGCTAACTGGGAAACTCTCGGATGCCAATGGCTTTGGGAAAAGGGTGTGAAGAGACAGGATGGAGTTATGGTGTCACCCTTATCTGCCTGCTGTGTGCGACTGAACATGTGTGAGTAAGGGACCAGGTGAAGGTGTCTTCTCCCTTAAAACCTAGTGAAAATGTCATCTCCAGTCACAGAAGAGCTTAAAAGAAAGATAATCAATTGGTGAGATGGGAGGAACAGCTGGTATGGGCTGCTGTTGGTCATTTTGTCATGTAGTTGTAGAAATGCTATTCTGTGACTAAAGGTCTTCTGGGTAGAAATAGAGGTAAAGAATCAAAGGAGCAATTAACAGCTGGAGGAGGCAAGGGCTTGAAACTCATGTGAAATAGGCAGTGAAAGTGAGGAATGGACACAACTTAGAATAAAAATGTAGATGTTTTGTAAAGGACACAAGGATATTATGCAAAGGAATATAGTGACCAGGAAGAAATTTATGAGGAAATCGGAAAAATTATCATTTAAAAGGCTTTATAAAATAGTCTGTAATGTTGACACATTGATTTTGAACAAGTGAAGCCCTGTTGATATTGAGTGACCAGCACCTCCCTGTCTCTGCAGCTTGCAGACTTTTTCTGTCCTTAGGAGTATTTGAATTCTTAACAATTGTTAGCATTGGCTGAATATTTGCAAATATGAGCTATGTCAATATTTTTAAGAGGACCATTTTCACAGGATCCTGTTCAATTTACTTTTGATGAATAAGACAAACTAATCTATCACTTTCAGCATGTAAGATGCATGCTTTTATCTATGTTAGATCCTATATTTTTGTTCTGTTTATTACCAGTAAACCCTGTTTGTCCAGGTGCAGGACACTTTTTTAACTGCCTGTTTCTGAGTTGTTTCTAAGTGTGGGGTCTGCAGAGCCAGGCTCAACCCCATCTCTTACCATCCCGTGCATGTACTCCTTTCTGCTCCATCCTGCCCTTTCACATCTTGAGGCCTCTTCTATTTTTCCAGGTCTGTATTTCTGTATACTACATCACTGTGTTAGTCAGAAATGTCTCATTCCACACTGAATGCCTGTTTTCTACTTCTGTCTATATAAAATTGCAACTGTACTGCGTGAAGGTAACAAAAGCAAAAGAAATTAGCCACAGAGACCTAATCAATTGGAGAAATTGTTGTTACAGATAAATCTAGTCATACAAACTGTAGAGAGGTCAAGAAAGGTGTGGACAAAGCAAGACTGGGAATCCTCAATCCTGTGGATCCACTATCTGGGTTTTAGATTTCCAGTAAAACAGGTCTACTCAGTTATATGATATTCCAAGAGGATGTTATATAAAAATATAACTAAGCAACTTAATTTCAAAGGAAAGTGTTATTTCAATTTCCTTTGGCCAAAATTCAAGTTTGTTGATAGATGGATGCCTTGTCTGTATAAAACAGGTGAAAATGTCAACCAGTCTTATAACAGAAATATGTTTTATGATGCAAACCTCTTCATATGGCAAATTATTTCAGATAGTGCACTATTTCTTCACTGGAAAAGTGAAAAGCTCTCCAAAGCCAAATTCTGCCAGAATGGTGCCTGAGTCGTGACTTAATCACAAAAAAGTGTCTGTTCTTTAAAAGGTAGGAGGCAGTTGTTTTTATTGGAGAGTTGGTCAGCTATGAAATAGGCTAACTTAGTCATAATGTTTCTCATACTGCTGGGATGTGGATGTTTTTGTGAACCCTATCAAGGCTCAAGGATAGTTTTTGTGAAGGAAGTACCAAGATGCAACTTTGTGTTAGAGGTAGGGTAACTACAGAGGAAGATTTTGTGGTATTCTGCCATACATCTCCTATTTGAGGCACAGAAAGCACACCACCCCTGTGGTCTGTGAGGGATAGGAGAGATCGGATGATTTTACTCTGCTGTATTTAGCTGTACACACTTCTAATCTCCCTCAACTTCTAATTGGTGGGGACCACTATTAGTCTTGCCCTATACTTGGTTTTGAAAAGAGCTCTTTGAAGACAGACCTTTATTTAATAAAGAATTGCTAACTCCTCCTTTTTTTTTATTTTTCAGTCTTAGTCTATATAGCTTTCAAAATTTTGTTCTGTGAACATGTTCATTTGAGTGGATCTCTTTATTGCTCAGTAATGCATTAGCTGATTTGGAAGCAAGTGACAGGCACAGGACTTATTTAAACCTAGGTTATTTTTATGTATATCATATTAAATATGCATAACTGGACTTTGGAAAAGTATGATTTATTTTTTTCCTTACTTCTTTAACTTCCTTTATGCTACTTCATCATACTGATTTTATATTAAGAGTGAAATTCTTCCCTCTCTAAGCCTCTTATACTTCCAGGTATAATTCTTTTTAATGACGTATCCCATTGTTGCAAAGACAGGCAGGGTGTGAAATACTTTGTTTGCAAATTAATAGATGCTTTTTCTGACAAGTATTTAAGAATAATAAATACATGGAGTCCAAGAAAATGTTATAGAGTTTATACTGCTTTTCTAATGGCCTACATTTTCTGTAGCCATCTATCAGCCAACCTTCAGAAAAATGAGGAATATATTCTATGACATTTTTGCATTTAAAAATATTAGTCAGTTATAAAGGGTGGCTAATTGCCTGACCTAAGATAGCCACATGGGCTAAGTAAAGGCTGGGATAATTTTTTTGGAATAAGAAATTTGTCCAAGTTAATGTTTTGAGTGCAAGTGGATGAAACTTTACAGGCAGAGAAGCTGTTCAGACTTCAGCATGGTAATTTGTGAGATTGTGAGATTAGCTGGCTATGGAGGATGGAAGGGTTGGTGGATGGAAGGATGGATGGATGGATGGACAGATGGATGGATGATGGGTGGATGGATGGATAGATGGATGGATGGATGGATGGACAGATGGATGGACAGATGGATGGATGGATGGACGGATGGATGGACGGATGGATGATGGGTGGATGGATGGATGGATGGACGGATGGATGGATGGATGGACGGACAGATGGATGATGAGTGGAGGGATGGACAGATGGACAGATGGACAGATGGATGATGGATGGATGGATGGACGGACAGATGGATGGATATAAGATGTTCACTAGTGAAGGGAGCTGAAGATAATCTTCCATACAGTTTGCAATGCTCTTGATAACCAGGGAAGGTGGGTCACTGCTTTTGAATTATGGACTCCCACCTGTATCTGAGCAACAACATAAAGAGAATTTTTTTCTATAAGTAATCTACTTATTCATGTCATCAAAAAAAGATCAGATGTGGCAAGGTGGCAAGGTGCTCAACACCTTAATCTTCTGACCCATTTCAACAGCTTGTCCCAGGAGACAATCAGTACCTTGCAGAAATCCCTCTGTTGGCTCTTTGAAATTTTGTGACTATACCCTGAATCACCCAAGTTTTGTTGCAATGGTCATTTTGTTAGGTAGAAGCTTAGGATGTCATTGCTATTTGAGTCTCCTCCCCAAATAAATCAGTTTTCACTTCTAGAATTCTTAACACGTATCTATTCCTGCTAACTAACCCATGTTGCTTCCTCTGCTGAGAATCTAGGACAGGTTTTGTAATGGCATTGTCTCAGGGAGCTGGCATGGATATTATAGAGGCGCAATCACATTTTCTCTGGCTTTGAGATATCCGTAAAATTTTTGGGGCATATTTGCATTTTTCATCTGTAAACCATAAAGTTTAATGGAGTGAATCTTGACTGTATCCCTCTTGTCCGAACACTTAGAAAAATACTGTACCACTAAAAAAGTTAATCAAAAAGTTTACTTTTGGGTTTTTTTATTCTTTTTCTACCAAAACCAGACGACTTTCAGACTACTTCCTCTCTACTCCTGCTGTCTAGTACACCAACATCTTGTTCAAAAGTTGCTCAATTGGTTAGAAAACATTTTTCTTCAGCTTGTTTTTGTGATGACATTGGAATCATCCACCCTTGCTGAAATGATGAAAGAAAGACACCTAAAGCTGTAATTCTCAAGTTTCCTATTTTTCTTTTTGCTGATGCTACTGCTTTAGCAGTCACAGATTTGCAGTCAGATAAAGTGATTTTCAAATTTAAAAAAACTCTTATCTGTTCTCAGTCAGCTGGACCTATTTATTCATATCATTCAAAGCACATCAGGTATGCTTTTGAGCTCAAGGAATTCGGGGAATAAATGCTGTGTTGTCTCACGGGTTCACTTTACTCCTTTTCTGCACCATCTCTCTGGTGCAGATTCCCATGAGCTTTTAATAGAAATTCCTAGAAGTCAACCAAACCAGTCTGTCACACTCAATAAAAGCCATCATATCTCCAGAGTCTCTCCATTGTGTCTGTTTGCTTCATTCTGATACTCATGTAATAGAAAATAACAGATACTGTTCACTGCAATGAGAAATCTAATGGCATTTGTACAAAAGGAGAATGTTCATAGAACTATATATTTTCAAATGAAATAGAGAAAGAAGACAGGAAAAAGATAACCAGTTAAAATTTTGAAGGTAAATGAAGACTTATTCTGTTCTTTTAAAATGGGGAAAAGGTATTTGCTAGTGCTCAGTAAATATGCATTAATACTGGAAAAAGAATCAATTTTTTTAAAAAAACCCAAAGCTATCAGAGGCAACATCAGCATTTTTGTTATCCACATTGGCTGCTCTAACTCTGCTTTGTAGACATTCAACATTTATGGATCAAGGATTTTTTAGCTTTTACAATCACTCAGAGCTTCACTGGGAATTTTGTGCTCTGTTTTTTGTTGAAATAGTAGGACTGAAAGAATTTTCTGAAAATCTAATATTGGAAGAAATGCTGTATGTCAGAAATCTGACATTCTATCTTTATTTTATTTACTGATTGATCCACTGAATAAATAAAACTATCTTTTTTCCTCTCAATCACTAATGGATTTAGCTTCCAAATACTCTTGAAGGTTAGGTAAATACTAAATATCTTCAGTTTCAAAAGGGAAAGAGAGATAAGGAGAGATTAGTAGTTAAACTTTCCACGGTATTAGGCAGCCACTTTTTAAAGACATAGTCAATAGAAACAACAGCTCTCAGCACTTCTGAAAATTGAGTGATAATGGTCTTAATTAAGTCACCAAGTAAGTCAGTATCAGAGCTAAGAATACAGCTGAGTTTCTGTGACTGTTTGATTGTAAACATAAAACTTTCTTTTTTTAGTCAGCAATCAGAAATGAGCATGGCTTACAACAATTTTTATGCTAATGAGTATCACATTAAATAAAGTATAGGACTATATATATGGTATAAGAGTATTTGTAGGGTTTTTTTTTTCCCACAGGACAACCTCTGATTTAAGTCAATTGGCTGGTTTATGGAGTACCAAATGGCAGAGACCAGCTGTCTTGTCCTATCCCAGGGAGCTAAGAGATCTTGGAAAAGTCCATGGAAATTAAATGAAGGCACACATCTCAGGTGTAACTAGTCAGTACTTTATCTTCTGGGAAACACTCATATTTCAATCTCTTAGTGTTATATTGAATGGCAGGATCTTCCATTTCTTGGTGTTATTGCAAATGACTTTTTTTTTTTTTTTCCCAATGTCCTAAAAATCAGGACATCCATTTCCAGTACTCTAGGTATTTTTAATGCTGGGCCAAGTCAATAGTCAGAATTAATCTGCTCTCTCAGCACCCAAAACCAAGCTCCTAGTTAATTCTAATGGGAGCTTTTTCTGTGTCAGAATTGCCACTTTATTATTCTCAATTATTTTACTGCAGTGATGCTGAACAGCCACGGCTGTGTTCCCTTAACCCTGCATTTCTAGACAGTCCAAAAATAAATATCAGCTGCAGAGAATCCCTAGTTTTAAGGTAAGACTTAGCTCGCCTACGCTGAGCAACTACATACATAGTAACTGAACAGAGGAACAAAAAGGTCCTGTAGTCCATGGACAGCAAACACAATGTCCCTGGGTGTAAATGCTGTCTGAAGAAGCTTGGGCTTGCTGAGCTCCTTCCTTATGTTTCCCAGTTGTGAAACTCGACTAAGGACAGGTGAATTTGCAACTAAGTCTTCAAATATGGTAGATGACTTGCAGGCTCAGTGTTAGTCGGAGCTGAAAATGTGCTCAGTAACCCTAAAGTCATTATCATCCCAGGGAAGTTGATTGTCATTGTGTTAAATTGCAATCAAGAACCAGTACTAAGCATTGTGCGTTATCCCCCTGTGCACTGTATGTGATTATATGTATTTGTACATGTAATGATGCGTTTTTATGATATATATATATTTCTGAATGTGACAAAGTGCTTCGTGCTGAGATCTGAGTGCTGGTGTGCCAAATGAAAAAACACTTAATGACCTGATTACAATATAGTTAAGAACTGGCACAATTCTTCACAGAATCTATTCATCATCAGGATGAGAGGGAGGGAGGGTTGAGCCCTTCCTAATTTCTGCCAGTAGGACTAGGATTGGATTCCACATTAGAGAACCTAAATGTAGGTTTCTGTATGCATGCTTTGTGCTTATGATTCCCTTAGAGTCAAAGAAGAAAACCAAGCCAGAGGTGAATTCAGTTGACAAATATTAACAACTAGTATCTTTTGAGATACTTTGAAACATGTGAGATGACTACTCACAAAAGAAGACGTAGGAATTGCTGCACACCAGCGTACTTCAAAAGCAGAGAATGCCAGATAGGTTGCTGTATCTTCACCAACAATATTTGTAAGCTCTAGATGTTCTGTTCCTGTAGTGGGAGCCTAGACACCTATCTCAGGACATAGATTCCTACATACGTGCCTCTAAATGTGTATTTATTTCAATATCTGAGCTATATATCTACACTTGGTCTTGAAAACATACATTAATACATAGTCAAAGGAAAATAAAGGCAGTTTTGGGTGTTTGTCTAGAATTTTTTTTGCACATAAGATTTCGTGAAATGACTTATACTCTGAAATGCCAATTTATCACCACTCTCTCTAAAGGGAATCTAATTTGACCATACAAACAAGGACACCTCCATTTATAAGGTGCCAGATTTGATCAGATTACCAGCATAGATAGCAAAAACCATATTGAAATGGAAATGCATTCTCAAAACATGAACAGCAATTAACTTGGTGGGAGGAGGATTAAAACAATTATTTATATATTTGTGAAGAAATCCTTTCTGAGCAGGAGAACCTGAAGGCCATAAATCTGAATGGAACTATGAGACCTGTTAGAACACACAAAGTTGTATGACTTCTGTAATCACATCACCATCTCAGAATACAGAGACAAGAATGAAGGTCATGCCCAGTCACCTGATCACTGGCTGTGCAATTTTGTTAAGAACAAGCTGAGAGTGGGCAGCACACATATCTAAGCATATATGCTGATGTACCCATAAGATGCAGCCATAAGCTGGATTTCAATTTTATTTCCTTGTATCTCTTTCAAAAAGATTACATGTATTTTATCCGTGCAATACAGAAATTATTCTCACTAGTCTGAGAGAGCAGCAATTTATAACTGTTCCTTGTTACAGAAAGTCAGGCTTAGGATAGAACTTTAATTGTGAAACATCTTTAGGATAGGCAGTGTCACACTAAGATACTCAGAGAATGCACCATGGATGTATATTTGTTTAGCCTAATGATGTTCTTTCATTGCATTCCCTTCTAGAGGTTTTCCATCATCAATGGACAAAAGCAAGCAGATAATTATTACACTGATTTGATTTTGTTCCCCAGAATAACTGCGGTTTTATTAGATGCTTTAAAAAGGTAGCAATAATAAATACTCTGTATGTCCTTTTTAGTTGTAAATTAGTAAACAGTTTTCAGAAATATATAAATGAAAACAGCAAACTCTACCCAGATTAATAATGCAAAATAGAGCAAAACAGAAAAATAGAATTGAAAGACATTACTATCTATGTCTTTTTCTCACGGGACTGGGCATAGTGTATGGAAATTCCAGGCTGCTGGTTCAGATATGCAAACTGGAAGGCACAAGCAGAGGCAGTTGTCCCCACACAGTTTCACATGGTCAATAACTGGGTGACTGCATCTTGCTTTTACGAGTGTATGAATGAGAAGTACATCTATTCAGTGAAAATGTAGTTGATCCTTGGTTTGTGAAAGAGGGGTAAGAATTGTGCTGTCATCCCTGAATATTCTCCTTTGTTTTTTCCTACCAGGACATACATCAAAAAACCCCAAACCAAATCAAACAAAAAAAGTCCACACAATCTCCTGCCCCAAACAAACAAACAAACAAAACAAAACAACCCCCCTGCCATCTACTTTAAAAGATTCAAACATTTTTCACTCTAGCACCAACTTTCATGCAATATTCCAATCTGCCAGACTCAACAGCAGCAGCAACCCTGCTGTAGTCCAACACACACCAAAACAAATGCTGTAGTGACCAAAGCATCCTCACAGCCATGACAATTAGTACTCTCACAGCACAACCAGCAAAGCACATGGTTTATACCATTTTACTCCAGAATTTGCTATATGTCATGCAGTGCACAAAATATTCTCCTGAGAATTGTGTAGGTGACCCTTAACAACGATTATACACCAGAAAGAACTCAGGGAACTGGTGAAGGAGAGAAACCTGCAGTTATCAGTAGAAAAGCATTGCACTTCCTAATGCAGTGGAATTCTAAAGTATAACTTCTAAAGAAAGCCTACAAAAGGAATTCATAACCACAGGATTATTAGAATTGTGGTCTCAGCAGCAGCACCAGTTGTGCAGTTCAGTACGGTCTTTTTTTTCCTACCCCGATCTATTGTACAATCGCTAATCATGTTTTCTTCTTACTGTTGCTGTTCTCTCTTCCCCTGCCAATCCCCCAAAGCCACTAGCCATCCTTCTTTGTGTACCTGATTAACTTAATGAGGCTGCACTAACAGCATTTATATACTGTCTGTCTTGCATTTTTTTTCCTTCTCATCATACTGGGTGAAGACCATCCACTTTCCTAGCTAACTCATCTGGGGCTCAAAAAAGATGAAGCTTCTCCTAAAACCCTTGTTCCTGCAAAATTATTTTTCACCTCATGACAATGCACTCTACTTGCTGTAGAGTAAAATAAGGAGAGTTACTTTCTCTTAAACCAGCATTCAGTGTAGTCAGTGCTGAAGGCAGCAATATCACCGTAGTTCCAGCAGTGTCTGCAAAGTGACTTCAGGGAATATGACCTTCAGGAGAGAGCTAGTTTCCTGAGAATTAATGAAATTTATCTATAGCTGCAGAATGGAGATCATGTCCTACAAGAGCTGATTGTCCCCGGAGAGAGAGCAGACTGTAGAGTGAAATGCAACTAGTTTATTCTGAAGGTAATATCTGGATGTCTCCTCTGCTGAACTGTACAGCAGTGTTAGCATCATGGTTAGAGTTTTAATGGGATTACAAAGGAACAGTGCCTGCAAAATTCCCCAACCACCCAAGCCAGCATGGATAGCTGAGGCTAGCAAGGGATGTCAAGAAGTTGCAGTTTCATTACCCTGGGGCTCTGAGCACCTGAATTCAAGTCACTATTCTGCCATGCCTCTGTGAGAAGTTTAGGGTGGTATTCAACAAATCATTTAGCACTGAGGATCCTAGGTAGAAAAACTGATTTTTTACTTGCTCTGATATTTTGGTTATCTAATGAAGTAATCTGTCAAAAGCGAGCAATCCCTGTCTGTAGTGTGATGGCATGAAGTGGTTTATGTCTACCTTTTTCAAGATTTTGGCCTGTAGAGCAGATTGGCTGTGGCTGGACTATTTAGGGAGAGTTTGGCATCTCTTTAGAGCCTTTAAGTCTTAAAAGTCTTCTATTTGCTTGTTTGCTTGAATTGCAAGTGAATCATTTGCTGCAGTAGAGTGTTTCCATAACCCTGCAGGTGCAAATATTGCTTCAGCTGAGGCTGAGGAATGTAGACATTTTAGAGGAAACAAAGCCTGCTGGCACCCTTGGGACAGGAGACTGCATGAGGATTTGGGAGTCAAACATACACCCAGAAGTGCAGGAATATTTCCACATGCACAGTTTATGTACTGTGCACTTTACAGTAAAGTAAAACTTGAACAGTTATCTGGAAAAAATTAGGAATAATGAAAATGACAGAGTTCAAGCATGCTATTGTTCTTTAATTATCCATCTGTGGAATGGCATAGCTACACTTTTGCATTTTTAGGTATACATAAGAGTCCTGTAGTAATACCACTACTTAAGTACTGTGGTTTCTTTGTAGGAATAAAAAACATCAGAATCATCAAAATTCAGTGTTGGGTAGTACCTATAAGGTCTCAAGAATTCAGTCTTATTTTCTGGCTAATGTTGAGATAGGTAAAACAGCATTAAAAATTTAGAGTATTCTGACTGCCATCAAGTCAAATCTGACTGCATTGAATTTCTCATGCTTCTGAACTCTCTAGTGATACAGCCTTTAAGCCTTTGATTGTAGCTTTGATTCAAAGGACATTAGGTGCTGCTTTTCCATGCAAATCCTCTGTACCTATAAGCTTCCAAATTCAGAAAAGTCTGAGTGGGAGGAAGAAATTTTCAGAAAAAAAAATTAATTCCTCTGGCTCTTGTTGCTTGGCAACCACTGCCTTTGCCTCTGTGTTAAGAAAAATAGCTTCCTTTGGAGTTCAAGTCTCAAGCCTGGCTTGAACCAGAAACAAGGGGGAAATAATAGAAATGCATTCTGTAGGCTAGGTTTTTCAGTAATTACAGAGCCACTGCTTGCCCATGCCTTTCAGCCAAAGGAAACAGGGAAAGCAGTCAACAAGGAGTGAGGATTCATAACTCTTCCCGTTGGTCATAGGAACGAATATTGACAGAGTTTTTAAAATGATGCAAAACCAGGAGATAGCTTCTGGTGAGAGACTAAAAGATCTCAGCCCATTTCATGCATCAGAAAGAAGATGGAAGAGTGACTTCACTGTATAAGTAAATGAATGGGGGAAATGTCTTGTATAAAATGACTTTTCTGTCTAGGACAGAAATGTTAGATGAAAACCAATTCTATACAAGAAGAAAGGAGGCACATTTATGTTCAAATTATTTCTCACATTTTAAACAATGACAGCAATTGACCACCGAAACAAACTGTCTGGGGAATCTTGTACTTTTTATCACATGAAGTCTTCAGGTTGAGATGGATGCTGTTTGGAAAACACATCTCAGCCAAATAGATTAAATACCAGGGAAACAAGCTGCAAGGAAATGCTATGTGATACATAGGGTATCAGTGTGGCTTTACTGTACATTTATCTAGAGACCAAAAGAAATGATTGGAATTTTTTCCTCAGTTATAGTGTGCAGGGAGTGATTTTTCTCTCCAGCACGCAGGACAGTTTGACACAATGGCTTCACCTCTGAAATATGGGGAGTGACACAGTGAGAGTTTAGGGGCTAGTGTCATACAGGAGAATTTTACACTTAGGCAGGTAATGAAGTGACTGTTGGTACAGCTCTACTAATTTCCTAAGATAATTTAAATTCCATTAGAAAATGAAATATAGATCTGTAAATTTTATCCCCTTTCTGATTTATTCATACCAACACATAGTCTTTATGTGGGAATTACTTTAATTTTCAGCCCTATGAAGACAGTTGGATATCCGAAAGTATGAGGCACAGTACAGACAGAAGAGGAAGAAACTCACATTAAGTTTGCTTCCTCAGATTCCCACAGCAAGTAGTGTCACCTGATTTAAGAGTGCAGTTGTCCTCAGTTTTCATGGTTGGTGAGGGAGAGAAGTTGTGCTCTTAATGTGACTGCCCAGGCTGTTCTGTAAGAGCACCTAGAAGATCTTGTAGTGAAGCACTTGCACTTGACTAGGGCACAGAACTAATCCAAAGGAAGAAAGAATTCCTTACCCATAAGAATCTCAAAGCTTCAGAAGATGTTCAGTTTATTGTTTTTTGCAGGCATTGTGTAATTTTCAGCAAAATTAGCAGAAGCTGTATCTGATATTAAAACAGGAGAATATGGTTTCACACCAAAATCCTGTGAAGAAACATATATAAAACATGATTTTTGTATAACCACCACAAATAGCATATTGCTGTGGTTAATCCCAGTAGGTGCTGAAGCACCACACAGCTTATTCACACATCCATGACCCTGGATGGGTGAGAGAGAGAACTGGAAGGGTGAAAGCATGAAAACTCATGGGTTGACATAAAGACTGATGGGTTGAGATAGAACAAAAGCTGTACACCCAAGCAAAGCAAAATAAAGAATTCTTTCACTACTTCCCATCATCAGGCAGAAGTTTAGTAACTTCCAGGAAAACAGGGCTATATCACACAAAATGGTGACTCAAAAAGACTGATTCCATAACTCTGAACAGACCCCCTTTCTCCTTCTTCCCCACAGCTTTTATTCCCAAGCATGATGTCATATGGAACCCCTCTTGGACCAGGTGGGGTCAGCTGTCCTGGCTGTGTTCCTTCCCAATTCCTTGTGCAACCCCAGCCCCCTCACTGGTGGGGTGGGGAGCAAGTGTTCAGTAATAACTAAAACATCCCTGTGTTATCAACGCTGTTTTCATCACAAATCCAAAAGGTGTCACTGCACAATCTATGAAGGAAACTAACTCTATCTCAGCCAAGACCAGCCAAAGCTGTATATAGGCTTCTCAGGGTGAAGACATAACCTGTAGCATTAATTTTCAGAGTGTCACATAAGACTACTAACTCATAGGATGAGGTATGCTTGACAAAGTTAGATGAACAGGAAGAGTTCATTTAATAAAGTCATAGCAACAAAAAAGGAAGACAAAAGTTGATTGCACTGATGCATGACATCTGGGAGCAACAGTTTTGACAGATGAGTTAGGGACTTTAAATGGGCAGACTGCCTAATACCCACATTACAATCATACCCATCCATTCCCTCATTAGGATTGAGGGTCAGTCAGTCTGGAAACTAGTTCTAAGCCATGAATAATCCTCCTGAACAAAATATGAAAAATTGCTGTTAATTTAGACACCTAAATTAGGTAGTACAAACCTGATGTTATTTCTAGTTTAGAGAAAATGGGAAAATGCATTTGGAAAATATGTCAATTATACACTTACACAAATATAGCATAAACACCAGTCTGTTTGTAACAGATTGTTTCTTAGCTCCAAGGTTATTGCTCAAGCAGGTTTTCATTGTTTTAGCTAAATCACATATATTTCATTTGGCTCATTTCAAATCTGAATTAGATTTAGCAAGAATTGCAGCTGAAGTTCACAATGAAGCACCAAAATAGTTGGCAAACACTGCATATTTAAAATGCCTACTAAATTTGCTTTTTATCAATGAAATGTCAGGCCATGATAGTTTGTTTCACATCATGAATGTGTGCTGGATGGTTTCATGCAGTCAGGGCAGCTAGTCAAAGTCAATGATGTGCAGATAGGAAGGCAATATGGCCGTCCACACCTTTTGATGAGCATTTTGCATCTTCAAAAAAATGCATCAGTCCTTCTACAACTGGCAAGAATCAAGGCAGGGACTGAATCATTATGTGAGAACAACCTAAAATGACATGTAGCCCAAATATGCTCTGAGTCAATAAGAAGGGAGAAGGAGGATTTATGATTTAGTTGAAGAGGGGATAGAGTATTTGTATTGCCTTGGTCAAAGAATCACTCTAAACACTTGACTAAGGAGATGTGCTCACTTTCTTGTCTTGTGTCTCAGTAATATTTAATTACATCATAAGAGCAGAACAGTTTTTATTCGGTAGAAAAGGAGTTTTGTCATACTTTTACACTGAACTGGGTGATTAGACTAATTGCCTCAGGGGAGAAAAGAGACAGACCTTTAGCTTTTGAGGAGACTGTCTTAATCACGGATTGTTTTGGAAAAGGCAAACAGCTCTTCTTGTCTGCTGTGGGTTTGGTTGGATGTTAGTCCCTGAAACAGTCTGCAGCATCCATTGTGGTGGAGAGGTGGGCAATATGGTCACTGCCTTAGTTGTGGCTCTGCAACTCTCTTGGTTGTGGATCTTTGACACCCTCAGACCTTGGAAATCCTGGGCTAGAGCAGATCTGCAGGAAACTTTATTCCTGTTCCATTGGTGCTGTAGCATGCCCTAGCATCTGAGTGATTGACGTCTGAGATAACAAGTTTTGGACTTTGTTATGCACAAAGATTCTTAGGACATGGGTATTTGACTCCTTAATAGTTTTAACTATAGGTAAATTTTTCATTATAATAGTGCTTACAATATCCTGAAGTGGGCTCATTTTCCCTCATATATTATTTGAGTGCTGGTGGAGAAAGGAAGATAATTGTAAATTATGTTAATCATAGTACTGCCAGGTATTTCTAATTCTGAATTATTTTGAGAACATGAGAAAAAAGGACAATAAGTGAATTTAGAATTGAAATATAAGAAGAACAATACACTCTGAAAGGAGTGTGGTTTGAAAGATATGTTAAAGCTATGACTTGGTTATCATTAATAGTCCTTCTTTTGGTCCTTGACCAGGCAAGACCCTGCTAACTCTGGCCCTGTTTTGAGCAGGGATTGAGCCACAGGGCCCTCACATGCTCTTCTGAACTAGACTGCTGAATGAGTCAGTGGTTTTACATGTCTTGCTGAATTAGGAACTGACACTGGTTAGACAAATGGATGTAGTAACATTTTTTCCACCCAGGTCACACTAAAAGATTATGTGTAAATCTCATAGAAATTTGCAGTGATATTTTGTTCTTTAACTTTCTTTTTGTTTTCCCTGAAGACCAAAGAAGGACTAATAATGACAATCATGTGAGACTGATCCCCACCTGGCTACGTTCTCATTTCAGGCAGTTGTAGAGATTGATAAGGTCACCCCTGAGCCTTTCCTCCAGGCTAAACACCCCCAGCTCCCTCAGTTGCTCCTCATAAGATTTGTGCTCTAGGAATTGTGGCATTAGCTCAATGATTGCCAACATAATTTATACACAGTGATGTGCAGCACCTAATTTCTGAATAACTGGTACCTTCACAAATTTTGTGGAGTGGGGTAGAGTAGTTTGGACTAGGCAGAAAAAAAGACTCTTAATTTTCCATAACAGGAGGAATGCAAGGATAGCTTAATGAACTGTGGAGGCTTTAGCAGGTGCCCCGTAGATGAAACACAACCAGAATCTGCAAGAGTCCAGTGGCTGAAGACTGCAACCTCTTAGTCACATTGCCATCTGGCCTTAGTCGACAAAAACAATTGGTTCAGCTTATTTACATTTTAATAAATCCGTTAATTGTTTTGGGGCTTAATTGTTTTTTATGAACTTAGAAAGTAGTCTCAGAAGTTCACAAACCCAGAAGATTTGCCCACCTCTTGTGCAGCTTTGAATAATTGGAACAAATCAGATTGGCTTTGTTTTGCAGAGAAGAAACTGCTCTGGCTGTTCTTAGGACAATTTTTCAAGTATTTCCTTTTGATCTATGTGTTCTCCAATTGATGTCAATTAATGTCAAAACGACTGCTTTCTATTTTCCCACCAATTCTTACAGCCTCTCAGAATAATGGTCAGTGGACTGTAATATCTTGCCTGCCAATATCCTCCCAGCTGTACACACACTTTTTGAGTGTAGGCAGTACAGAAACTTTAAAGGAACTTATTGAATTCCTGAGGCAATGGAAAAGCAAATGAATTTCTAATATTTTTGTAATGGCTGCAAGAAAGCAGTTAAGAGATAAAAGCAGAGTTCCTTTTTTCTTGGGAAATAAAAAAATAGATTGAAACTTCAAGATTAACAAAATTTTTCTTTGACAAAACCTTTGTCTGAGTTACAGCACAACACACATACAAAAAAAAAAAAAAGCACAAGGATATTTTTAGATGCAATTTGGAAGACAAACAGTTTAGAAATACTGACCTATAGTCAGTAAGGTCAGTAAGGGTAGTCTGCACCTTAAGCAAAAAAACATTTTTCTCTTCATTTGCCTGTCTGTTATTAAAACAAAGAGATGAGTCTGGCTAGAGCTAAGTGCCCTAACAAACTCTTGTGAATGGGCAATGACTTTCTGTCAGAAGACACACACAATCATCCTTCATTTTTCCTCTTTTGCTATCAATTTGCTAATTGTTTCATATTCCCAGAAGAGGAGAACCTTTGGATTGGAATTAGAAATTTTTAGTAGCTGAGGATGATGATTTTTTTTAAACTTCATTTCCTGCTGCAGGAAGTTTTGGATTTATTCCTGTCTTAAGAAAAAAAAAAAAAAAAAAGATTATGTGTTTAACAATACAAGGAGAGGAAACTAAACACTGTGTTTTGTACACTCAGAAATACATCTTTGGTACAGATGGTCGAAATCAGTCCTGGCATGATGTTATTAAAGAAGTTGATGAAAAACTGAAAAAAACTTCTATTTTCTCCCACAACTTGCACCTCATCTGTAGAACTCATTATTATATAGTATTGCTGAAGCTAAAAGTCAGAGAAGAGTAAGGTGGTTGTTAAAAAACAAAATTTCAGCCTTTTTAAGGATTATGAGGTTATTCAAAATTATTAAAAATGAACAACAAGAAAATCTTGCTATTTAAAGGAAGCTGTGAGAAAGGCAGGCTTACTCCTTGCAGGGTTTATGCAGGGAAGAGACAAAGTTGGAATAAGCACAGGATACTAATGAGGCATGTCTTGATTTTTAATTTTTCAGAGGTCAGAGTCCCTGGTGCATATTCTGCACTGCTGGCTGCCTGCAGGGTTTCTTACCACAGTTGGCCACAGTCTTTGTCAAGCACAGAATTCTGGATTAGCAGCGTACTCTGCTCTGATGATGATGCATGAATCTGTGGAATGTACTGGAAGACATAAAAGAACTCATGCGTAAAACTCACACCAACTTCCAGCTGAGGGGATGAGAGTTTACTGGGATTGCTCATTGCAAAATATTGTAAAATTGAAAACAACCATATCAAGGAAGAAAAGATTCAGCCATTGCCTTCGAACCCCTACAAAACGTCATATTAAGCCAAGTGCAGATTTGACCCCCAGAATAGGAAGGGTTGGGAGTTACACATTCAGTCCTGTGGAGAAAAAAGGGACAGAACATTTGCCCTATGAATTCTATAGCCATTCTGATTTTGCAATGACAGCTGAAGAAGGCTTTTCAGATTCTTAGACTCCAATCAGAAATGAATACTTTGAGAGGAAAATTAATTAAAAGTATCCTCCTGCCTATTGTAAATAACCTGGACCTAACTTCCTGAAAAGGATACATCAAATCCTGAAAAGGATACATCTGATACTGCTGAAATTACAATAATTTTCAGGGTTATAAGAAGCCAATAGATTGAATATAGTGATTTTCTGAATTCTCAAGTCTAATTAAAATTCTGCAGGCTGACAACATAAAGTACGAGTCCAAGTAATAATCCAAGGTCATTTTTGTGCTGCATAAAGTAACTTATTTGAAGTGTCATGCTGATTAGGAATATCTAACAGAGAACATATACTCCTTCCCTGTGCTGGCAGTTGTGTGATTTATTAGCTTGAAGGACAGCTTTCTGCCATTGTCAAACAGACCTTGTCAAAAAAGAAAAAAGATATTTTGAAGCCTGATCAGGAACCTGAACAACACAAAAATTTCCTCACAGTGGGGCATTCATGAAAGATTTTTCTATTTTTTTCTTTATTAATAATGTCAAGTATTTGTAACAATAATATTATATATTTCTTGCTGTAAGAAAGAGTTTTAATGAGCACAGTGCCTTGAACTCTACTAAATAGGGGAGTAAAAAGAGAGATGGACAGAAATATCTCTTCTGTCATTTCCAATTTTCTGCCTTTTTCCCTTCCAGGGACTGGCATTCACTATTGTTAGTTGTTTGACTCTAATAAGATGTAATGTGGTGGCACATGTGAAATTCAAGTAGGTTATTTATAAATAAAATGTATGTTAGAACAACAGCAGAACTCTTGTAATGAAGAATGAGCACTGAAAATTTATGGCCCTTTCTGGCAAATAGATGTAAAGTATTTTTTCTTTTCAAACATCATGCATGATGCATTTATTTTTGAATCAGAATTAATCCTGACAGGTTGTTCTTCTGACATGTAAATACAATACAATAAAAAATGTAAAATTGTTTTCATTTTACAACAGCACATTTATAATGAAGGTCTCTTAAGTGTAAGTTACTTTTCTAGTCCCCAAATTCCCTGAAAACAGTGGACTTCAAATTAAATTTTCTAAGCTTATTCTCATTGCATTCATCATGTCTGTGAACAGACAAATTTCAGAATATCTGTCTTGGAGGGTTGTTTTATCTTCATCTAATAACTTCTAAGACTAAATTAATAGGAATTTTTTAAATCTTCAGTTTGAAATTTGTGATTATTCATCATTGCAGTTTCCTGTCTGTGCTAGTACTTGCCCTCAGAATTGTAATTAAGGCAAAGGTAGAAGCTATGCTAGGAAAAACAAAGGAAAGTTCTTCACCTGGGTTGTCAGTAATAACTCATTGTAAATTGATGGCATAGACAAGATAGAGTGAAGTTTCCAAATACAGTGGTTCGAGTAGGCCTGGGGCTTGTTTATAATAAAGAGGCTTTATGTGTCACTGTCTCTTGGTCAGGAGAACCTTGACAGGTCCTATTATATTTATTTTTTTAATGTTTAATTTAACGTATTTTTTAACTCACAAAGGGGATAGTTATTGCATATTTTTAGTTCTGCATTTTTTTCTGTTTCCTTGCCATGTGCTCTCTTGGTTCAAGAAGTTTGCTGGATTTCAAAATAACTTTGAGAATGATCTGCCTGCTACTATTATTTAAAGACATGAGCTTTGCTGTAGTAGAGACTACAAATGTGTTTGATGTGGTTATGCTTTTCCTGCCTTGCTCAGGCCCTTGCGTTTTGTGCCAGCTTTGACAGAACATTCCTGACTTAGTATGTAATATTATGCCCTTGTGGGCTACCGTGGACATTATTTGTCATTTCCAGGGGGGTTTGGATGTTTTCTTCCTCAAATCTATTGCAAGTCTCAAACTTTGCACCCCTCTCTTGCGCAGAAAGATGTTTGCACCCAGTTAGAAGGGAAGGCATTATACTCTGGGGATTGTGGCAAATATTTTTCATCTCCAGTATTTGACAGTGTGAGTCAGTCCTTTTCTATAGTGACTCCGCAGCTCTCTGCAGTCCTGGGAGATTTCTGTGCCCATAGCTGCCTGTGTTTTCCCATCAGGTCTGCCTGCAGAATTACACAGTCCAGCTGAAATTTTGATTTTCCTGTGAACTCTTGCCAAGGTGATGTTTCAGACATCACTATATTTGAGATCCATCTCCTCTTTCTGGGCAAGGTGAAGCCAAAAAGACTTTAACTTCTCTATGCCAGACTTGCAGACTGGCAATCAGTGTGTTGTATTTTGCACTTAAAAACCAATATTCATTTCTTGATGGTAATAGTCCTTGCAGCCAGAAGAAAGAAAATATGGTGCCACACTGCAAAGCACATCTCCTGGCAACATGAAAATTTTGTTGCTCCATTTCTGACTCTATCAATACTTTCCCATGGGAAATATTAAAGAAGGTTGGCCTTGCTGAGAGATTTCCATGTTGGGGGAGATGTGGAGGTGTGGATGATGTGCCATCTCCATGTCCTGTGAGTTCCTTGTGCCAAGTCCATTCCCTGTCTTTGTTCAACAGGAAGCAGAAACCAGGTACTCAGTCCTCTGGGTAATGTGTGCAAGAGTAAAAATGAGCAAAAATGTATAAAGCCCTCTTTATTTTTACTCGTTTTATCATTTAGAAGGTAGAAGGTAGTTGAAGAACATATTTCCTCAAATATCTATAATCTTTGTTCATGTACACACAGTTAGGAGACATTTGTGCTTAGCACAAATGGTGTATTTCTTCAATTCCTAGGGCATTTGCATATCCTTTATAAACAGACTGAACAGGAAAATAAGACTGAAAGATTTTGGGTAAATTATTCTGATGATGATTATGATTAAAAATAATTGGAACTCCATTAATATGGTGCTATAAAAAATAACAAATGGAAAAGTACTGGGATGAAGTATGAAAAAAGAAATTTGAAAGGTTCATAATAGATAATTACATTACAGTAATTTTGAATTACAAAACACAATCATGTTTTAATCCTCTATTTTGTTAAGGAAAAAAAAAGTCCTGACTTTAATTTTTTCATAGCTACCCTTGTCACAATTTTTAATACAGAAATTCCTACATTTAATTACTTAGAGATTTCACATTTAAGTATGACATAGCTGAAGTTACAAAATGTTCATCTTGAAATCTTTTCACTTGTTTATTGCTAAGAAATATCATAAAATTAGGTGAAATACATGTTTTAATTTAGCTCCAAATGAAAAAAAAAGTTTTTTGAGACAATACAAATATTTAAAATAATTTTTCACCAAAATTTTAAAAGTTAAAAAATTATGGGGATATATTTTGTGCATGAGTAGGTGATTTTCTATAGTTATTTTCCATTGCATGTCTCTTTTTCCTTGGCACATTATGATAGAAACTGATTTGACCATTGTCTCACAGGGTGATCACCTGTCACCTCACATTGCATACTGATGCTTCTGTTGTTTCAAGTGCTGCCCAGGGTGTGTGGTGGATGAGCATGGGCATGTTATTTGTCACTAATTCTCCTTGCTCCTAAACCTTCTTCAATTGCCTGTTTTCCTGAGAATGACTCTTCTCTCTTTCATTTTCACTGTCAGGAGAGGCACCATTTTTAATTTTCTTTGTGTTGTAGTGATTTAGCTACACCTTGCCCTTCGGGGAAACTTGTGCAAAGTCAGGCTTGGATAATTACAACAGGGCCAAAACAGGGGCAATACCTGCTTCTGCCTGAAAATCCTCTGTAGTGTTTTTTTCTGAGTATTTCTAAATACCCCCCAAACCAGGATGCATTTAAAACTATGCTAAGCAGCTCACAATGTGCCTGCATTGTACAGGAAGAAGAACAGGAGCACAAGTTAAAGCTGACCCACACAGATTACTGACAAAGTGGATGCTGCATTTGAGTACCTATTTGGATCAAGAAGTGATATTACTGTGTTCATTGGGCACCACCTCCAACTCACATGCTTCTTTCATGGTTGAAGTGGCTCAGGCAGTGCCACTTTGGTTATTTTTAGTAACCATCAAGTCTTTCACCATTTTAAGTTTAGGTCTTGTTTTCTGTTGATGAGAAGGGATGAGACTCCACAGAGATAATTCAGAAGAAAAATCCTGATTCTGCACTAGTTCTGTATTTCTCTAAAGTATCTTGAGCTAGCTAAGTATTCAAGTATTCAGGAAGTGATGTCCCAGCTGGAATAATCTTTAGCTGGGATATAGTATTTGGGATGAAATATTTACTGATTTGAGTATTTTGAGATGACATGCTTACAGTATTGATTTCTTCCAACTGCATAAACACCCACTAAATACACAACTACAAAATGTTTTCACACTCTTCCAATCATCCATCTGCTTAGTTACATCCATTGGGAATAACCCAGAAGCACAGAACAGACTAATATGTTTCCAGCTGTAGCAAATGTTCTGCAGTGCTCCCTGCTGTCAGCAGAAGGATGACCCTCACAAAGGACAAGCTGTTATGAAATGTCAGGTGTCCATCTCATGGTTTGGAGAACACCTCCAGCTTATGGCACATTTGGAGAGCAGTCAAGGTGCAAAGACAAGGTGGTTTTCTGGGTGAGGAGTAGGGGATTCAGAGTACTTTGGATTAAAAGTAATGTTAACAGCATGCTTGGGAGGCAATAAATAGCCAGTCTTCTACCAAAGTATCATGTAATATTTCAGTAGTAAGAAGAGAGCAGGACAAGAACTGTCTGAGGAACAAGAGAAAATGGTAATAATTCTTCATTTGGCTCATTTTACTCTAGCCTTCCACAAAGATGAGCCAAGTTACTCCTGTGAAGGGAAGTTTGATATATTGTTCCTCAAAGAGGACACCTGAGGGTACCCTCTTAACTGCCTTTTTTTTTTTTTCTTATGGTCATTTTGCAGCTCTATTTGTGTTTATCATAGCAGTTCTCTTTCCTCTCACTTTTTTTCCCTTTTCTTTTTTCTTATTTTTTTCCATGTTTTCTCCCAAAGTTTCATTCCCTTCTTCACTTTCTTACTCGATGCCTCCTTTCCTCTCTCCATCCACACAAAGAGAAGCCGAAGTGCCTTTTTTCTTCTTTCAGCAACTGCCTAGCTGTTTGGCTTGGCAGCATTCATGGGCAGCTAGATTTCCTTTTGAAGCTGAACACTGACTTTCAAAGTCACATTGGGGACAAATTTTAATGCTCCTTTACTGAACTTCTTAATTCAAAGCTAAAATTTAAGCAGGCCAACTCTCTTAGAAGCGAATGCCACAGGCGGGAGGAAGGACAGATGTGATCTAAGTTGCCTTCCAAGAGACTGAACATCAAAGAACAATCACTACCCATTCCCTGAGCTATGCAGAAGGCTGGATTTCCTGGGCAGACTTATTTTAAAATCTTGCTCTTAGGACACAGGCTTTCAAGTTAAGGACTAAATTTTTCAGTATCCCAAGTAGCAATGCACTGTGTTAAACCAGTCAAAGGGCAGTCAGTGGGAGTGAAGGTTTTTATCTTCAGGCTTTTGATTTTCTAATTTAGGTAGAAGTTTTCACACCAAAGGGGTTCCCCTTCACCCCAATTATTTCTTCCTGCTCCTCTTCCCCAGCCTGGGTCTCAGAAACATTTCTAACAGTTTGTCTTAAGGTCTAGTTTCTAATAGAACTAAGTGGGTGCTTTTTGACCTGTTCCAAACTTCACTGTTATCAGATGTTCTTTTTTAAAAAAAATAATAATCAAGTTCAGAAAGACATCTTCTGATCAGAGCAGAGGATATGGAAGAAAATGGGGAAGTTAGAATAACAGGGCTTCTTTCCTTCCTTTCTTCCCTCTCCCTATTTATGCATCTCCCGCTCTTCTCTCCCTGAGTGCCTTGTCAGAGGCAACCCCTGAACCCTCATTTCCTCTGTAATGGCAGAGCTTGTTTGCTCTTTGCTTTACTACAGATCCTGACACATTTGGGAAGGAAGATTTAAATTGTTACCCTGCACCTTTCTCACAGAACATGAACTGCAGCTCAATACACCTTTGAAAATCAGGAACAGACAGAAGGTAAAAAAATCAATGAAATGGTAACTTTTATATAGAAACTACCATCTTAAACTTGATGGCAATTACAGTGACTTATTAGATAGTGGTGGTATATGTTTAGGAGATAGAGATATAACATGTTGGCAACTGTTAAATTTTGCTTCCTCTAGTGCTTGGCTGCATGAAAATATCAATAAATTGAACCAAAGTTTATTAGGATAAGTGCTTTATTACATGCAGAGAGACTGGTATCACTTTAAATAAACCAGCACAATCATAGCAATAAAACTCTCCACTTCAAATAAATCTAGATTAATGATAATTTATAGTGTTTCTGAATGCCTTTAATGAAATTAAAATTACATTCTGATTAGCACAGTAGCCAGGCCTTGTTTACTATGACCTCTTCTGATTCAGGTAGGAGTCGTTCTTCTCTTTCAGTAGCAAGAAAGAAGCTTGGAATTTTTGAGTTCCTAGCAATAATTTCCAGTACCTGTTCAGAAAATCATCTTTCTTTCCTTTTTTTTCCCTATTTTTAAGTTACACTGCTGAAAAATCATAAACCTTATGCATCCTCAAGACCCTCATGTCAGAAAAATGAGAAAAGAAATGCTCCTAGACAGACACGAATTCACAGAAGATTAAATTTAAATTTGAATATTTCTTTTGATATTCAGATTATCTGTATGATCTGCTTTCATAGAATGATATATCTCCTTGTAGTTTGGTCAAGAAATAAAAGACAAGCACTTTTCTTCAGTATCTGCAATCTTAAAAGACCAATAATCATCAAAGACAAAAGACATCAGGGATACTTACTCTTTACAATTGCACTCCAATTCAAGTGCATTTTTATGTTTTCCTTTTCTACAGAAATGACATGAAAAGTTTCAGTCATTATCTATATGAGGAAAATGTGTTCTTTTTTCTCCCGATTTAAAAATTTCCCACTGTTCGGCATCCCGCAAAGTAGTATTATTGAAGTGATAAATTAGATTTTATTGCTTACTGAGCAACGATTGGACTTCTGCTAATCATTTCTAATGAAGCAAATCATGTTAACAGTGGGTTGCAAGCAAATCAATGCCAGTAATTTTATTTTAAGGAACTCTTTTTATAAATGAGATAAAGGAAATGAAAAAATATTGTTGCTTGATAAAATGTAAAGGATTGGAAAGAATATGACATTTTCCAAGTATGGGGCATGAAAATACTTTTTTCCTAGCACCAAATTCCCACTGGGTTTATGTGTCATAAAATACAAAACAGTAAATGTTTGTAGAAGAACAGAGGATGATTTCTTTCTTTTTGTTAGAAGAATCTGTGTGGAGACATTCTTGTTATTAGATGATGATATTTCATTTCACTGTCTCAATTAACACCTCAGACTCAAGCATTCTCAGGATCACTTGCTAGTTGTTAATATTTTAGATAAGGTGGGCAAAGTCCCAACACAAATAATGGCAGTAATGAAATACTGTCCTTTGAGGCACTTCAGACAATGAAAAGAAGTGCAAGTCTACAGTGGCTGCAGTTTTTAGATTTCATTGCCCGTATGGTCTTATATTTCCCCCCTCCTTGTTGAATACAGACCCTAGATCTGGACCCCAGATCCACACAGATGTGCCCTGTGGGTCCCAATTCTCTTGCACTCCAAACCAGCAGTAATCACCACTTTCTTCCTTACTTCCCTCATCTACCTGACCTGAAACTTTTATTAGTCCACTTGTCCTATAACCAAACTCTCTCTATAATGTGCCTAATCTAGCCCCTGTGTGCATGATTTCCATCAGACAGAAAACTCCAGGAGATGATGGAAATAATGTTAATATTTACCTTGGTGAATTAGACATCATGAAAGTAGCTGTGAGTCTGGCACAAAATGTAGTATGGATTTAATAAGAAACTAAATTAATTTTCCTATAAAAGGACATAGAAAGGCATCATCTGGAAAATTTAATAAGATTCAGCAGTGTGAAAGAGTGCAAGCATCTTTTCTTTCTGGGCTTGAATTTATTTGCTATGTTATGGGATTTTTGGTTGTTGCTGTTATTATTTTGTCACCTCTGCAGTGAAAAATTTTCCTGGAAGCATCTAGCTCCCCAAACTGGGAATGGGATTAAGAGTTGCTTCTCTTCATGTCTGGGTTTCAAAAAGTTATCTGTACAGTTGATTGAAGGAGGGGTTTGGGTCTTTGATTGCCATAAACTCAGTAGCCAAAATTTAAGTCAAAAAATGCTGTGCTACCCAAGACTTCACTGTTGGTGTTTTATGTCAGCATGGATGCTGGCTGAAGACAAATACCAGCAAAATCATTTTGTCATATGACTCTTTGAGAGCTTCACAGGATGATCCCATGGCGAGTGATTTGCTCCCTAAAATACAAAATTAGTTGCCACTTTAACATCAATATGAAGGAAATATTTGATGAGGATCAGTATGTAGGGGATGTAACTAAAGAGACTGTTTATTTTTACTTTTGTAAAACATTTCTTGATCTGCTTTGTAACCTGAGAGGTTTCTTTCCTGTTTTCAATTTTTTTTTAAATCTCACAGATTGTGAAAGTGAATTTAGAAGACCTTTGAAAGAATTCTGGGAAACCTTGGAAAGTCCTTTGAAGAACTCTATCCTATTATTTTGCCAAGTAGCTCACATAAAAGAGGTCTGTGCAGTGCATAATACAGTCAGCTTTCCTAAACATGTCAATATTAGGAAAACAGTAGGTTTCAGTCTTTCTGTTTCAGGCTGACCTTCCCCACATCCACTTTTGGAGGCTGCTTGTATAAAAGTTGCACCAGAGGAGACACACTTTTGAATTGTCACTGGAGGGGACCACAGGACTCACCTCTCAGGCTCCACCTGCACTCAAAAGCCCTGCACTTCATGGCCTATTTATTCTTTCTTACCTTGATTTTACATGTCTTATGTAGAGCTCAGCAAAAGATACTGATACCCTGGCAAAGAGCTGATGGGAAACATCCAGCACCCAGGGTGCTTGGGTACTTATTTTACGGTACTGGCTGATGTCTATGGTTCTGTAGGAGGGTACTGGAGCTTCTCTTCGCTGCTGCATTGAGCTGCTCAGTCCAAATTGAAACAACTGCTGCTATAGGTCTACTTCACTTTTCCTTAAATTACTTCAAAGTTAATCTAATTTCATGGACTTTCACCCCCTTGTTAAATTCCACCTGCATAAATAGAAGGTTTTCCAAAAAAAACCCTGTTTATGAAGCAAAACTTTGACAGGACGAAAGAGCTCAGTGTTATAATTAGAGGAACAGGACACATGAAAGGCTGGTACGTCTGGATATTAATTTCTCCATTATGTTAGTCTGCTAAAAACAACTCAGTGATAACAGTCTTGTTGGTACAGTAATAAAATCTACTCTGCTTAGTCCATCTACAATTTTTTTCAGTGGGACAAATGTCATGGTTTAGGAAGAGTATCCTCCAATTTAATAATCCCACTACAATTAAATCCTCAAGCTGCTCCCCTACCTGCCTTCCATTTGGAGACACAAAAGGCAGAGATCAGGTTGAGATAAGAGCAATTTGCTGGAAACAGTCATGAGCTAAGGAAACAAACAGCAGCAGCAACAATATCAGCAACAAAAGTGTACAAAGAGAGGGTATTTTATATCCAAAATGCTGACCGAGTGGAAAACAGTGTTGGACAGATGCTACATCTGTCCCACTTGCTGCCCTGACCAGAAAGGATCTTCGTGGAGTGAGAGGGAGTCCCTTCCCCCTGCCCCATGTCTGCTTCAGCTCTTATCCTCCCAGGCTGCCAGAGCTGACTGAACTTTTCAGTATAGCTGAAAAATACAGGTCTAAACTACTCACCTGGGCACGTTTATTAGCCATCTGGAGATCCTTCCAAGAAGATGATTCATCTTATTTGCCCAGAGAGATGTCCCTGAAAGTACCTATCTCTTTTCATCCACTACAAAGCAATCTTGGGCAATTAGCTGCAACTGCTCACAGCCATCTTAGAGATGCACGTTTTGGAAAGCTAATGGTGAAAGCTCCTGCTTAGGAGGGAAGACATTGGCCGTGTAGAGAACATTATCCATCCTCATCTCCATTTTAGAGATGGACACATTAGGCAAAGAGGCTGCTGGTTGCTTACTCAGTGTCCTGTAGTCAGTTAATGGCAGTAATAGGTGTCCCATGAAATTCTGTACATTAACCATTAAATACGGCATTAAGATGCCCAGGCATTTAAGTTTATATAACAGCATAATGTGAGAGATTGTGCATTGTTTTAACACATTTATAACTTCACTGATTGAATTAATAGCTCAGATTTCAGGTCCTGATAAAACCAGCATGCAATATTTGGGAAATGATCTCCAGATTGCTGCTATTTTTCCTACTGATGCTTAAATAATTTTGATAGATTGATAAGTAGTTTTAAAAATGGTCAAACTCCATCTGACTCCAGCATTTGGACATAATGACTTGACTGCAACAGATGTCATGTTTATGTCAGAATGATGCATGAGTCACACTATTCTGCCATGTTAAAAGAAACACTTATTATTTTTAGAATCTGGCTTATAAACAAGCCACATTTCCATTTGCTGCCCAAGGGTGAAAGAGTAGCTGTCACTTTACTGATTGCACATACTGCACCATATGTCCGAACCCTGAACTCCTGCAAAGTTGGGTGGAAAAATCAAATGCAGTATGAAACTTTCTTTGTCTCTCTCTGTCTTTGTCTTTTCAGGCATGAAATCTTCAGGGCATTATTTTCATGGTTGATCTCATTGTTTCCACCGAGTACAAGAATCAGTCAATAATTATAAGGCTGCCTTATATGTTTGTAGTGGTTTTAAAAGTGACCAGGCTTTTCAGGGATTTGTACTCTTGACCCACAAGACAACAGCATTTTTGGAACTGAAATTCTAAGGTTATGCAGTTCTGTATCACCAATGCTGACAAATTTCTGAAATTGTGCCTTCTAGATATATTTTTGTGAACACAATATCCCTTGGTTTTTCCTTGTCTTTTAAAACATAAAAGCCATGTCTTTGTATGAGAGCTTCCTGTCCTTTGCTATTGTTTTTGTCTCACTGAGAAAAAAATTTAAAAAAGAAAGACATTTAAATTATACAGTCATTGTCAAGAAAAGAGGGTTTTCATTATTTGGCAAGGAACTAAGATGGGAAGAATGTCATACCGTGTTTTGGAAAGCACAAAACATTTCTTTTGTGTCCTATTTCTTTTACACTATTTCACTACCTTCAGATATTTTTCCATTTAGTATAGTCCCTGTAGTCATTGTTTATATAGACTGAGCATCCTAGTCTAAATTAATCCTTGATGCAACTCTGCTGTTTCTCTCAAGTTGCAGCAGAGATGACCTTATCCCAGCTTTCTGTTCTTGTTTTACCATAAGGCAGAAGCTATTGTGACCAAGATGCAACAATATGAAAAAAAATCATCTCCCCAGAAAATTCTTCAGGGAAAATGAGACTTGATGGAGTGACCAGAATAACTCAGACTCCATTCTAGACAACATATTAGCGAGCCAACACCATAATTGTTATTGGGAATGAAAAAGAGGGGCGTGAGGTATAAAAGAAAAATCTATATGAACAGCATACCTATTACTGAGGATTTTTAAAAAGAAGTAGGGATCAATTTAGAAAAGTAAGAAGTGATGGAAATTGGGAAAAGTGAATATGGAAGACCTGACTGCAACAAAGACATTGTTTCTGTTCCTTGCTTGTCCCAGTGCAGAACCAAAATTAGCCCTATAATTTTAAAGCTTTGCCCTAAACATAAGCATTTCTTGCACTTGTGTATGTCTATATAAATATATATACATATATATATATATATATGTTTTCAAATAAGCATAGGCCTTAATGCTTCTTTTGGAGGAGTCTCTGGTGTAAGGAACAGAAAAGTGAATTTGGGTCTATGCAAGCCTTCTGTTTGTGATGCTCAAATATCACTTGTCTCAAGCTGTTTGTGCTCTTGGAGCAGTATCTCTGAGCCTGAATTCTTCAGGTGTGTCACATATCTGCTGGTTAACAGAGAGCCTGATGTCAGACAGATCACTTTTACCTGTTCATAAGGGCTGTGAATTTTACACTGTCCTCAAACTGTGATCCAAATCACGTTAGCCATACGGCTTCCAATAAAGGTCAGTTTTAATAGTAATTAATGGTGTTTCTTGTCTGCTGTGAAATATTTCAAAATTGTAACTATGCCTTAATATTGTTCCCTATATTGAAATCTGTCACCTTTTCTTCATTAAATAGATATAATTCACAGCCACTGTCCTTGGACAGATGTTACTTTAAATCAGCTTCATGTTGCTCAGAAAAATGTTGTTCTCAGTGATTTATATGTAATTTTCTTCTGCTTGCCATCACTGACAGGTCTGTCTTCATTTTTTTTTTAGTGTACAGTAGACTTACTTTGGGAAGAAAAATGAAGCATAGCAATGGCTTTTGTTCAGCTATTGAAAAGGATTTGATTCTACATAACTGAAAGCAAGGAGAATTTGACAAGGTTTGAGTCCTAGTCCTGGCAGACTATAACTGTATGAAATTTTTTTACTCATCATAGATCATGCAATTTATTATGCCAGTAAAGAGGCTCTAGTAGAATAGAACTGACTGTTCATAATGCACATACACATTTCCCACTGAACTGTGGCACTTTAATAATTACTCTCATTGGCTGGTAGGGCTTAGGGTGTGCTCATGGGCTAAGAGGCAGCAGATCAGAGAGGTGATGGTTCCACTCACAGCGTGGAATGAGAAGTGAAGTGAAGGTTCTCCCTGTTTATCCACAGGAGCTGGAATAACCCATAAGATTGCATACTCCAGTGGCCTGCTTCTAAATACCAGGACAGCAATGCCTGAAAATATTAAAATTCCTTATGAAAGAGCAAGCATATGATTCTCAGATGTATTATTTAAAGTAACGTGAACGAAGCATCTTTTTAACACTTGGGATTGACAACATTGCAATATAATGCTACTGTAGTAACATAATATTGTGTGCTTAAAATTTTTATGAATCACATCACAGATATAATTGGGTTTTGTTCAAGAAATGTCTGTTTCTACCACCAAGTTAATAATTCACACTGAAAGCTTCATTGGGTTTAATTGTGGAATACTCTGAGCAAACCAAAGAACTTTTTCTGCCTTTAAGGTGCCAGAGCAGGCATTGTTTCAAAGAATAATGTCCGTTGGATGATGAGGGAAAACTGTGAATCTGAAACCCTTAGCCCAGTCAGCAGCTTCGTGGCTTTAATTTTTATACTGCACATGAAATAAAAACTTCTATTTTTTCACCTGAATATCCACCCCAGTAACACAACTGTTTATAGCCCGTCCTGGAAAATGAAATTTCAAAAACTGTTTTGCATGTGAGTATATGTTCATGGAAATTGGGAAAAAAGAGTTTGTTTGTTTGTGTTTTTTTTTTTTTTAATTAAATAGCACAAGTATGAGGTTTTGCATATCACAATGAGAGGTTTTGAACAATTCTGTAGAAAATGGCAGCATTTTAATATTGTTTACAGATTCCAAATCTGGTGTTCCCCTCATAAGGTGTAAACAATGCCAATAGAATTGCACTAGCATAAAACATATAAAGAAAATAATTTGGAACAGGAAAAAATGGCTGTTTGGAAATTACCCTTTGTTTATGGACAGTTAATAGTCCAAAAGGAGGCCAAACTGTGCACAGTTGCTGTTAATCATTGCACAGTCCCAGTCTCAGCAAAGTGCCTTTGGAGACCGGAGTAGAGAGATCATGTCACTGTACTTCCTTTATTAGAAAAACACTACCCACTCAGAAAAATATAATTTACCAGTTTAGTCATCAACCAAAAATAATGAAGCAGCAAAGACTGAGACAATGGAGTAAAAGGGAAAAAAGGATGCCTGTAGAAAAGGGAATAAAAGTGTAACAGGGATCCTTCCCATCTTCCTCCTATCAAGAGCTATGCTGAGTCCCAACACCAACCCAACTGTGCTAGTGGTCAAAGGAGCATCTTGTGTTGGTTCATAAATTATGAAAATTTACTCATAGTGAAAAGTCTGAGTCCATCCATCATAGCTGGCATGAACTGACACGTGCCATGCTCCACACCCCTCCCTGCTGGAGCCTCTGTCCCAGAAATGCTGTCAGTCCCTGGCACATGGGAAGCAATGCCCCTCACCCTGCCTACGGAACCCTAGCTGAGCCCAGAGTGGCAGTCAGACAGGAAGCTCCACCTGGGGATAGGGAGGTGTCCACTGAGATCTGTCAGAGCAGATAAAAATCATTGCCCTAAGACAAATGTAGTAATTTCCCTATTGTCCTTCCATTTTATGGCAGCTGAGACCATGCCAGATAGGAGGGCATTGGCTATATCTTTGTTTTCTCTCTCTCTTGCTCTCCTTTTTATCTTCTAATTTCCTCTTCTTGAAATATGGATAATTCTTAAATTATGCATATTTCAAGAAGTTGGGCGAGTTAGAGTTTGCTAAGACAATGTTTTCTGAGGTGCTTTATTTTGATTAAATGCTTTGCTAAGTTCTGATCTTTTAAAGTTTTCCAGTGAAGTTTAATTTTTAACCTCAGGGGAACTTCTGCCAAGTTCTCCTTCACAGCACCTCAAGGAAAAGAAGTTCCTTAAGTTCCTTTTAAATGAACTCACTAAGAGATGACCAGGGCTTTACAAGAGGCAGAACACCACACACTCTTCCCCCTGCTCCAGTGTAGGACCCCTTCCATGACAGACAGTCCTCCATGAACTTCTCTAACATGAGTCCTTCCCTTGGGCAGCAGTTCTTCATGAATTGTTCCAGTGTGGGTCCCTTCCACAGGGTGCTGTCCTTCAGGAACAAGCTGCTCCAGCCTGTTTTAATATTTTGTTTTTATGTCACAAGTTACAAGAAAGAGGTGGGAGAAGAAAGAGAAATCTTATGATTTTCTCTATAGATCTCCTGGAGACAGACAGCTTTGACAGACATGATGACGAAGAGAGAAGGAGAAAAAAGGCTCAGATTCCATTTCATGTACCAGCTATCATATAGTGCTTAATTACAGCAGCTATATTCAACAAGAGCAATTGTATTAGCCGCTTCAAAATTACTGAGTCCGCATAGCATAAACCTCAAGAGTGAAGAAGATGGAGAAGATGCATGAAGTAGAGTTACCTATCTTTAAGTCCTCTTAAAAGTCACCTCTTTTCTTCAGGGTAATCCTAGAAAACCATTTCCCATCTAGGTGTAGATGTGTCCTCACTGTTTTTTTGTTTTGTTTTGGTTTGGGTTTTTTTTTGTTTGTTTTTTTTTTTTTTTCCTCCCAATTTTTATTTTCTCTGCAAAAATTGCTGTTGACAATTTCAACTTATGGCTGACCCTTCTTTCAAACATGACTGGAGATGCTGTAATAAAATGTTATTTTACCTGAGTCACCACCCCTGGAGGTATTTAAAAGATGTGTAGGTGGGACACTTAGGGACAGAGTGTCCTTGATGATCTTAGAGGTCTTTTCCAACACTGGGTGAGAGGAAATGGCCTCAAGTTTCATAGGAGGAGGTTTGGCTCGGATATTAGTGAAAAAATATCTTCACTGAAAGACTGGTCAGGCATTGGAACAGGCTCCCCAAGGAAGTGGTGGAGTCACCAGCCCTGAAAGGGTTCAATAAATGAGTAGATGTGGCACTTTATGGTTTAGAGTGCAGAGTGGTATGTGGTCAAAGGTTGGACTTGATGGTCTTGAAAGTATTTTCCAATCTTAATGATTCTATGATACTGTGATTTTGAAAGATTGTATAATCCCGTGATCTCAAAAGCAGTGGTTGCTCTGAGTTATCTCCCTGAGGTGTCTTTAAATATTTTTGTTTTCTGGTTTACTCTGTTATGTTAACTGAGAAACACCAGAACATGGGCATAAATGTAAATATTACAAGCCAAGAGACTTAGAGGGAGTAATATGGTAGACATACCAGTTATTTAATGAAGTTTGGGACATCCAAATCATTTTTTCTAAAGCATGTTAAAAAAAATTCAGCTTAAAGCAACAGAGCTGCTTCCCACAGAAGTGAAAAGATTGACAAAGTTCACAGTACCTATGAACAGTCTCATTCTGGTGTTTTGTAGTCCCTTGGTATAGAAATACATTGTTTCTAACATTTTCTTGGAAAGGCAATATGATTCACTGCTGACTTAATTCCTCAGAAATGACCAAGGATTGAATAAAATCCATTTTCTAGAAACAATTCCATATAAACTATGTGTAATATTGCTCTTCAATATTAGGCAATGCTAAAGCTCACTTCACTTTACAGAAGTGGGCTAATAACTGAGTATTTCTCCACAGACAAACTAGTACTCATGCAGTGGTCAATGCAAAACCACTGTAAGCGTACAAATTTAGTATGTTTGCTAAAAATAGATTGTTTCATTTCCATCCTCTGCTGATCATTCAAAAATTTCCATCTGATTCAAATTTCCTGTACTCTTAGTAGACAGAATAAAATGCCTCACTCATTTTTGCTGCAGAAAGTTAATTTTTCTTTTAGATAAATACACTGATTTTAGCAAAAGGTTCAGCAAGCATACATACCCTGGAAAGGGGAGACAAGTGCTTTTGGAAATTTATATACAAGAGGATGAATTTTAGTCACCTGTGCTGCAATGCCTCACTAGTGCTGTCAAACACCACTTCTAATGCCAAAATATGGAAAGGGACCAGTTACCCTGGGGGAAATCTTTCTTGTATGATGTTTTTCCTTCTCACACATCTTCAGTTCAAAGTGACCAGTGTGAATCTCTTCTGATTGCAAGCAACATCTTTTCTTCTTTGAAGTAAACTCCCTCTAAATTCTGGTAAAAATGTCTCTACTCTGCTGTATTAACAACAATTTGATTTAAAAGAAAAAGAAAAACAACAGAATTTTGAAGTTCAAAATTACCAGTGATAATACTCAGACTTGGAAACACAGCTACAGTTCTGAAAAAAAAAATCAAATCAAAACAACACCTAAAAAAATACAGAAAAAAAAGTAATTTTTTTCTTACAGCAATCTTTCATTCACTTACAATTTATGGATTTCTATTTTGAAACTTCTTTGAACTCATATTAAATGCCTTCTAGAATATCTCTGGGCAAAGAAAGGACATTGTTATGCCTCCTAGTCTTTATAACATGGTGCTATGTGCTGAATGCCTGCTAAGGCTCTCTGTGCAAATTGTAACTCCTGACTTCTGCCAACAAAACCTGCCAATGACTTACTAATATAAAGAAGCATGTTTGAATGTCCAAGTACATTCCTTGGCACCATTTTAGTGTAAAGTATCTACTAGTATAGGCTATTTCAATATTTAAAGGGAGCTTATGAGAAAGATAAAGGCCTTTTACCAAAGCTTGTAGTGACAGGATAAGGGGTGTTGGTTTTAAACTGAAAGAAGGTAGATTTAGACTGAACATAAGGAAGATTATTTTATGAGAAGGAACTAGCTGCCTAGAAAAGTAGCATAGCTCAGTGTGTTAGGTCTGTAAAGGAGGATGACTCAATTTGGCAGGACTTGGAGAAAGCATTCTGAAGTCAAAAAGTTATGGTGGGCAGTGTGCATTGGTCCTGTCATAAGGCACGGGAAGTAAGGAGCTAAGAAAGGTGGAAGAACATATGAGCTTTAAAGACAAAAGCTTTTCTTCAGACCTGAGCAAGAAGCAGGACATTTCATTTCAAGCAGAGACTGAGAACAATAGCTCTAAATTTACCTTTCTTATGAGATGGGAAGAAACAGCTATGTGATACATTTCAAACAGAACATGATGTATTGGTAAGTGGGGGTGTGATGCAGTTATTGCTTCCTTTGGGATACAGAAAGGTGATAGAGTGAGCAGGTCTATCTTTTAATTCAACAGAAAAGCTGTGTCTCTCTATATGTGAATTTTAGAAGCCAGACAAATTACATATTTCAATTTCCAGGTATTTTTGAAGGAGATGGGAGACTCATTTTGTAGGTCACCCCTGAGGGCTCAGGACTGGGATATTATAGAAATAAAAAGTGCTTTGCTACTCGGAATAGGCTAGTTCTGTTCTACAGTGCTGCCTCCACAACTTTGCACAGTAAGTGTTCAGTCAGCTGCTGGCACGTCTACGTGTCCTAGGGTGATGTTATGGCATTTGTATCCCCAATTGTCTGTTGGGTTTATGCTGGATATTACACTCTGTGCCTTCAATATTGAGTCTGAAGGTGGGGAGAAGCATGCAGTTTGTTTTCAGAAACTCTCCCCTTCCTCCTGCTGACCTTGAGAATAGGGATGGAGATTTTTTTTAAATTTTCCTTTTTTTTTTTTTTTTCCTTTCTTACAAGTTATTTAGTGTAGCTAGCTGAGGCAGAGAAGCTTCATTTTTTCCCCCCTTTTTTGCTTTTCTGCTTTTCCTCAGAACTGTTTGAATCTCTCTGGACTGAGGACCTGGGGGAGCCCCGGAGGGGGGCTTGGCCCATCAAGATCTCCCCTGCACAGCAACTTTTCCAAGCGCCAGAGGAACTGAGAACAGAGCAACCACCCACAGGAGAGACTCCCTTCCTAAAGCTGGCATTTCTGCAGAGTGGCATGAAGTTCTTGTTATTGGATATTGTTCAATTTATTGTGTTTGGGGAGTGGTGTTAATAAACTCTGAGGAAGTCTTTCCTGAACTGGTTTGAGGGAAGGGAGGGAGGCCCCTTAGGAGGTTTCCTCCCAAATTTGCCTTAAACCAGTACACTACGCCAGGGAGTGCAACACTAATGCAATAATAAAAAGTTTTCTTTCTACAAAAACTATGAAGGCTGTGCATATCTGCCCTTGAGAAACTGCTGTGTGATCTTAAATAGCTCAGGGGGATCAGAAATTTTCTGTGAGAAGGACCACATTTCTGATATAGTATTGCTTTTGCCTATCACTCTTGAAGCAGTTCTGCTTTCCTGATGGTATTTCTCTTTTCCCTAATCACATGGAGCAACACTTCCCTTTTATATTTCCTGAAAGTCTCTCATCTCTAGGAAAAAATAAAATTCCAGAACCATATGAATATACATAATGATTTTTTAAAAGATAAGGATGTTTCTTGCTTGTCTTTTTCTTACCCTCCTTCATATCCTATACATATTTTTGTTGCTTCGCTTCAAGTAGCAATTTCTGAAGGAGGAACTTTCATTGTGTTGATAGGTCCTTGTTGCCTAGGAACACTTTTCAATTTGCCACTGTGTTGGTATTTAGGTCACCAGTGAATTAATCTTTTAAAAATTATAGCTATGTAGTCAATCACCAATTCTGAACTACCCCATTGAGAATTTGCAGTACAGTACTTACTTTCTTATGGATTGAAAAGTTAGATTGAATGTTCTGTTTGGAAAGAAATTCTATGAAAGAGAAAAGAAAATGGTTTTCCTTCATAGTAAGAAAATATCTACACTGTGCAATAATAAGCTCTGATATTTTCTAACCTAGATTTAATTTAACAGTGTTGTCTAAGGGACAGATGCTGCCCCATTAGGGTTTCCACAAAACTCCCTTCACTTCAGAAAAGCAGGATCAGATCTTATCAGAGCAAAAGGAATTCAGTCATCTTTCTTTGAAGCCACCTTCCCAAGATGAATGAAATTTTTCCATATTTCATGATGTGATATATGGCAGTAATGACCATCCTTCTGTAAAAACTAAATAGTCATCATTCCTGAAACGTGAGAAGAAATTAAAAAAAGAAAAATTTTCTTAATTATCAAGAAAGTTATTTCCTATGTCAGTATTGCATTTTGAGTATCTAGAATGTAGGTCTTCTAATAAATTAGGAAATTTTGATATGTTCTGCTGATTACTACCTCATTTTTATTACATTACTGGGAAAGATTATTTGTAATTGAGACCCAGCTCTTGCCACCTCCCTGCTAATTGAATCTGCTCATTCCTGGAATACTGTAAAGGAAGAGAAATAGCTGGATAAAGCATCAATTGGAACATGCCTCAAGTCACCTATTTTCCCCACCTGAGGAGTTCTGCCTAGCACCTTCAATATCCCATTGCTAGCCCTCAGAGCTCTCCAGGGATGCCCAGAACTGAATGTGGTATTCCAGGCATGATTGTGGTGAAATATGTAGAAAGGGGCATTAACTACCTCACTCTGTAATGAATCTCCACACATGCTGCTCAAATTGATAAAGGGATTTGAATTATCTGCAGATTACTTCAAAATGATCCAGGAGATAATAAAATTAGTGCAATAGGCACAGAACATTGTTTGTTTCACTTGCACTGAGCTATTCTGTCTTCTCATTATTAAAGAAATAATTTCAGACCGAATTTAGGAAAAGTTATGGACTGACTCCTCTGGTGGTGCTTGCCTCATTGGTACCATATGTGATCACACCAGCAGGGATCCTCCCCCAGATCACTGTTACAATGATAACTGTGCATGGCACTAACGGGAGAGATCCAAAAATGGCCCCGCTAAAGGGCTAAAGACAAGTCTCAGGGGAGACCTTATTGCTCTCTACAACTGCCTGAAAGGAGTTTGTGGTGAGGTAACTAGAAACAGATTGAAGTCGTATCAGGGGAGGTTCAGAATAGATATTAGAAAAAAAATCTTCATTGACAGAGTGATTAATCACTGGAACACACTTCCCAGGGAAATGGTGGAATCACCATCCCTGAAAGTCTTCAAGAAAAAAGTGGAGTTGGCAGTTTGCAATATGGTTTATTGGGCATGGAAGTGTTTGGTCAAAGGCTGGACTTGATGATCTTGGAAGTCCTTTCCAGTTTCATTCAGAAAGACAAATGGTTCACACTAGAGAGAGACTTCAAGTGAATGAGTTGAAAATGGAAGAAGTTCTCAGCCACACTCTAGTCATTGTGGCACTTGTGAAGCATATTTCCTGGCATTTTCATGAGGAATATTTTATAGGTTGATTGGGTTATTTGTATGTAAATTTATGTTATGTTATGTTATGTTATATTATGATTCATGATGTTATTTTGTGATTTGCTCGGTTTTTATGCCCTTTTAAAATTTCATTTTTGATGAGGCTGACTGCCAAACCAGATAATATGTCAGACCCTTCATCCAAAAAAAGGACACCAAACAGGTGAAAAGCACTAGTAGCCCAAAGCAGAACTAACTTAACAGCTTGGTAGATTGCATAATTAATCAAATCTTTAGGGAAAGAAATTTATAATTTCTATACTTAAATGTATTCTGGTAGAAGATGCTGTGATTGAATGAGGAAAGGAGGAGACTGTGTTATCATAAGCAAGAGTAAGACTTTGTGAATACTCTTTATAGTGATTACTGATGAATTGATGCTTGAGTTCCAGGTGGAAAAAAAAATCCATTTGAAGTAAGATTCTCTGATCATATTTACTGATTCTTCCATTTTGACATCCTCTAAGACCTACTGTAAAGAGCTATTCACTTTTCCCCCACATATTTATACATTACATTATATTACTCTGTGGGATAAAACTCCACTGATCTCCTTTGCTGATGTCAGCTGGATAGAATTAAGTCTGCTACATCAGGATAGTAGAGTGGAGATTGGAGGAGGCACTGCCTCTCCCATTATGTGGGAACTTCTTATGTCTCCTTTTGTGCCCTTCAGGAGATGCACAGTCCTTTGCAGGACATTCAGGAAGCTTGTCAAATCCTGTTTGAATACAGTAAGAGTAATTGGGTGCTGACTTTTATTTCATTTTTGTAAGAGACAAAGAATAACAAGCTGGCATTACAGGGAGGTTGTCAATTGCTCTCCAGGGGCACTTGTGCTCCAGCACTTGACAAGCAATCTTTGCAGACTGTGTGTCATTTTAAATTCCTTGGGAAGCTTTGGTATGAGAAGGGTTATATACTCAGTGCTTGTTTATTTTTTTTTTCTAAAATAAACATGCAAACATTGAAAAGAGAAGAAGGGTGGAAGGGATTTCTTTATAAACACAATTTTCACTTGCATTTGCTTAGAATTATTCTAAACTGTCCTGAAGATGCAGAAGAGTGCTGCATGTTCAAAGGCTTTCAGCACTTTTGAGTCAATGCAGACACTATGGGGGGAAGGTCTCCATAGCAACAGAATTAAAGAAAGGAAAATATGAAAAGTCAGTGTTGGATAAATATATGAGGATATACATATATTGGTGGTGGGAGGGGTAGTGCAGACTATGAGGTGTTATAGAGCAAATAGCTGAGCTCTGATTGCTCATTTTTTTCAAAGAAAACAGAATCACCAAGAACTCCCCACTGTCCACTTAATCAGATTTGCATAAAAGATCTAGACGACCATCCCACTCTGACTGTGATTATTAATTCTATAAAAATTAAGATCTTAGTTATTTATCAATATTCAAAAGGATAATATTGCTTTCAGTACTATAGGCTTCCTATAGGATAAGCAGTGACATATGTTGCTTCCCAAAGACCTCAGAGACAGCATGAACATGCAGTGATCATCTTGCCAATTATCAGACACACTGATGAGACTCGTCAAACACCCATTCAGGTGTTTTTATTCAGTTGTATTTCTCATTTATAAATGCCCATTGCCTGACAAATAAATTATTTAAAATACAATATAACTATATTTTCATAAAAATATAAATAAAAATACAGTAAAATGATATGTTTTTTATGTCGTGAATAGAAGATTGGAGAGGATTACAATAATGGCTGTAGATTATTATTGAGTAAGGTCCATAGTCAAAAGAGCATAAAGACAGGTCTCTCAGTAGGAAGAAGAGTGCATGTCCAGGTTTGCCCAGCTGCAGTTCACATTCTAAACTTATATTTTCCATTGATATTTCAGTGTGAGAGAAGGCTCCAGAGAGACTTTATTGAAGCCTTTCAGAAGTGAACTTGGATAAAATATGGGCACAAACTTCCAAGTGGGGCTTGTTGAGACAGGACAAGACATAAAGCTTTCAATCTAAAATAAGGCAGATTTAGACTAGATATAAGGAACAAAAAAGTATGAAAGTTGCAAAACACTGGTAATAGGATTCCCATGGAGGTGGTAGATGCCCCATTCCTAGAAATATTCAAGGTCAGTTTGGATGGAGTTCTGAGCAACCTGATCTGGTTGAAAATGTCCCTGTCCATGGCTGGGGGGTTGGACTGGGCAGCCTTTAAAGGCCTCTTCCAATCCAGCTATGATTTGTTGATGGACTTAAAGTTAGGTTAGGCTGGACGCGATGATTAAGTAATTCTTGGGTCTATGATGCTATGTAGATAAATTAGATGTTTGAACTGTAAGTGGCTTTGTGGGTAAAAAATGGAAACAAGTATAGTGGGAGTAAAAGCAAATTTATGGCTACAGGAGAAGGAGGGTCTGGAAAGGCAATAGATGCCTTTGACACTTATGGAGAAAGGAATAAAGTGTATGGCAAACCTATGACTTCTAACAGAGACCTTCTGGCAGGTTAGTAGGAATTAAAGGGAGTTGTGGAATACTCCAGAAACAGTTGATGAAAGATAAGCCCATACCTATGGAAAAATGGAAGAATGTGAGATGATCCTAAAATGTGCAATGATACATGCAGAAGGAAGAAAAGAAGGAAGGATAAAAATAAACCAGTCAAAAAATCATTGTTGCTGCACACCAGAAGCATTCGTATTTAAACTTGCCTCTTGGCAAATGGGCATTGTTCAGAGTAGATGAGTTAGATTCAGCTAATACTTTCTTCCTTAATCATCTTCCTAAATAGTTACCTAGTTGCATGTTCTCTCAGAATTACAGACATTGCTTTAAAATCTACATCTGATATAGATGACCTGCAGTAGACATGAGCTAGATATATCTACAAGAGTGATGATAAATAGCTACTCCCACCACAAAGTCCTCCTCTCCTAATTCACAAACATAGCCACAAATCCATGATGACTTTTTTCAGACAAACTGACAAGCTGCAACATAGCATAATACCAACATCAAGGGGTGTGCCATTTCTCTATCTCTAAACCAAAATGACTCTGTCCTCCTTCGTGTGTGGAGTACATTCTACTGCACTGTGTTGACTTTGTGGCACCTACATAAGCATTTCTAGGTCTGTCTTGTTTGAATTTGTAGACAGACACACAGATACAAGAAATATGAAAAAGGGCTTTTTACAGAGGCAAGTAGCGATAGAACAAGGGGGGATGATTTTAGACTGAAACACCTCACTGGGTAGTGAGGCACAAGTTGCCCAGAGAAGTGGTGGATGCTCCACCCCTGGAGGTGCTCAAGGCCAGGTTGGATGGGACTTGGAGCAAGCTGGTCTAGTGGAAGATGACTCTGGGCATGGCAGGGGGGTGGAACTAGATGACCTGTAAGGTTCCTTCCTACCCAAACCATTCTGCAATTTCATTCTGTGATACACACACTTCAAGCAGTATACAAAGTTGTGTATCTGGTATGTTCTTGCCATGCCTGGACCTGTTCAAACTTGCAAGTGACTTTTTCTGAAGTATTTTCTGCTGTGTCTGCTACGCTCCATGTTAGTTGTCATGTATAATTTTACAGCCAGTTAGGCACACTACACATTGATTGCCTCTTTCCCCCACGGAACTTATCCTTAATTTCCAAACAGCTTTAATTTCTCTTGGCATATGTTGTAAAAGAGTAGAATGGAGGATAGCATATAATATTCTTCCCAGCAGCCAAATGACATTCTGCTAGTTCTGCTTCAGAAAACAGAAGCCTGCAGATTTTGACATCAACAACAGTACTGTATTTTAAGAGAATGATGAATTCTCATCTCACTTTTCTTCTACCTCCACTTAGATGAACTATCTTTTTTTCATCTTTTGCAGACTTTTTTATTACCTTTCCCACTTCTGGATCCAGCTGTTGTCTCTTTCCTTCCACCACACCTCAGTGTGCATCTCTGACTTCCTCACTGCTCACTCCTATCTGCTTGTGTTGTTGGACTGGGATGGTGTGGCAAGATCTTGGTAGAGGGGGGAGCTGTAGAGGTGGTGTTTGTGAGAGACTGCTGGAAGCTTCCCCCATGTGCAGTGGAGCCCGTGCCAGCCAACTCCAATACAGAACTGCTGCTGATCAAGGCTAAGCCCATCAGCAAGGGCAGTAGTGCAGAAAGGGAAATTGTAGTTAGAACATGTGACAGAACAGCCCTGCAGATGCCACAGTCAGTGCAAAAGGATAGAGTGCAGCTGCTCCAGGTGCCACAGCAGAGATTCCCATGCAGCCCATGGTGCAGACCATGGTGAGGCAGCTGTGTCCCTGCAGCCCATGGAGCATCCCATGCTGGAGCAGGTGGATGCCCAAAGGAGGTAGTGACCTTATGGGAAGCCAGCACTGGGGCAGGCACTGGGCAAGACTTGTGGCCTGATGGAAAGAGGAGTCACACTGGAGCAGATTTGCTGGCAGGACTTTTCAGTGGGGGACCCACACTGGAGCAGCCTGTTCCTGAAGGACTGCACCCCATGGAAGGGATTCACACTGGAACACTTTGTGGTGAACTACAGCCTGTGGGAAGGACTCGCATTGGAGGAGCTGGTGGAGGACTGTCTCCTGTGGAGGAGGGATGCAACTCTGAAGTAGGAGAGGAGTGTGAGGAGTCTTTCCCTTGGGGAGAAAGGAGCAGCAGAGATAATGTGTGATGTACTGACTGCAGCCCCCCTTACTTGTTCACCTGTGTCACTGAGGAGGAGGAAGAAGAGAAAATAGAAAGTAGGGAAAATGGGGAGTCAGTTTGGTTTTCCCTACAACATTAACTGATGAATGACCTCTCCCTGTCTTTGTGTTGAGCTATGAGCCTGTCTTTGTATTTTCTCTCCCCTGTCTAGTTGAGGAAGGGAGTGGTAGAAGTACTTTCAATAAGCACCTGGTGCCCACCAAAATTCCTGAAGCTGGCTGATGTCTCTCCATCCTAGCTTTTTTCCTTCCTGGTTTCTTACCTCATTGATTTCCTTTTTCATCTCATTTCAACCATCCACATTCATCTTTACTCACTTCTGCATGAAGGACTAATTTCAAAGAGTTCTTCGTGTAACTCTTTGTGTACCTGATTTTTATATTGAAACTGATTCTCATTACTGGGAACACAGAGGATCTTCTTTTAATTTTCCTGGATCTGGCTAAAATTTCTTTAAGTTTTGATCAAAAATTCAGAGATGTACTTTTTTTTTTTTTTTCTGAACAGATTTAATGTTTTTCTGCCTTTAAAGAAAATAAATATAAAAATACAGTTTGTTTCCCTGATGCTTATGAATGAATTCTGAAAATTGAAGAAAGATTATTAAAGGAATCATGGATAACAAATGTGGTAATGAGGTAATTACACTGTTTGCTGACAAATTGCAAAAAATACTTAAGACCAGGTAAAATTGTAGGTTCTAATGCTGTTTTCATAATATAAAATTATACTATTTTCAAAGTTGTGCTAAACTTTCAATTTTTCCAGTAAAATTCAGATCATATTATCTATCAAGAGACAGTATTATGCTCAATTAACTTGCACAGTGTAACTTGTAAGAAAAATGCAGCTAGAAAGATCTTATTTCAGCAAAGTAAGTAGGATGAATCAGTAAAACCTGTCCTAAAAAGTAATTGAAGAAACCAGTGAAGGTGAAGTGTCTGATGAGACTTTTTTAATCAGAATGATGTTGGCTTCTTCAAAATAATTTCCTCAATGTGATGCTGTGGTTAAAGACATCAGTAGCTTATTTTAATTTCTATTGTCCTCTGGGGAGCAACTGTTTTTGTGTTGAGGTTGATTTGCCATGCTGACTGTATGTATGCTAATAAGGCATTTGAGAAAAACTTAAGGCACAGTGTTGATAAACAGATTTCAAAGCTGATGGCACAGTGGGATTATTTAGATGCCTGGTGACATCTGTATTTACATTCACAAGTGTGGTCTGGTATTTTGTGCTTGTTTCTATAGTTCAGTCTGCAAAAGTTGGGAAAGCACTTGCAGTTCTGGCGTGAAGGCACATTCTGTATGCAACATCCCACCTTGCAATGAAATAACCTAACTAGCCCTTCCTAAGCAGCTTTGTGAATTTACAGAGGAACGAAAGCAGACAAAGTTGAACCAAGAGCTGCCCCTTGCTCTTCTACCTTTGCACTCTGGCACTGTGTTTAGTAAGAGAGTGAAGATGGGAAGCCTCCACCAGACCAACAGAGGAGCAACTACCAAAGGTGTCCTTCATGCTTGATTGAAGCTGGTGTAAGTGGAGCAAGGATCAGACTGTTATGTTCACCTTGTACGTACGCTGGGTTAACCTTGGTATTCTTGGCTGTACAATGTGCCAACTTTCTCAGTAATTAGCTTTTAAAAATGGCAACCTTTCACCATGGTTCTGTAGCATTTCTTTTGCACTGCAGATGGAAGGGGAATCTTATATAGGATTTCTTATATAGCATGTGCTGCTGTGTGATTTGTATAATATTGCATCCCTACAACTCCTATTTACTTAAGCTGTTTTTAAATGTAAATTTAGTACTGCTTCTTCTGCTTTAAAGAGCATTCAAATTTAAAACAAAAAAAGACAGCCAAACAGCCTTTATCTAACTCTTCAGAAATTATCTTTTAACTTAATGACTGAATAACAGTTTCCCTTCAGAAACAAAAGAGGCACAGTTAGTAATTTTGGCTGAAACATAAAAAGCAATAAGGGGGTAATATAGCAGTGTAATTCAAATTAAATTTGCTTTCCAAATGTATACATGAAAGTATCCAGCAAGAAAAGGTCCTTTCAGTTCTCTGGTTCTGAGTGATTCCTACTTGAAAAGACCTCAAAATATTAAGTCCTCTATTAAACTTTCAACAGGTGTATTGTCAGTCAAAACTCCCATTGGATACACTATGGGCTCATCCAGATTCTTTACAATGCTTGGGTAAGCTCCTTGTTGTCTGGATATTATCCCCAGATTTTATAAGAAATACTTATTTACATAATAACCGGTACATTTTAAGACAATTTGTGCTCAAAAATTACTCATGTGAGTCTCAGAGCTAATGCAGCTTCTGTCAAGTTGGACCAACAACATCAGCATTCCTATTTCACATTGTTATTGAGAGATTTTTGTGGCTGTAACCTTGTTATTTCTAGATAATTTTGATTTTCTCTTTTCATTTGGCTTGTTAATGGAATCACAGAATGGAATTGGGGTAGGAAGTCCACCCTTGCATGCAAAGCCAGGGTCCTGTGGAGTACATGGCTCAGGGCTGTAACTAGTCGGGTTATGAATATCTTCAAGAGTAGAAACTTCACAGTCTCTCAGGGCAATCTCTTTCATTGCCTGACCACCCTCATAGGAAAAAAAGAAGGGTTTTAAACCTAAATAGAATATACTGTAATTTTAATTTTTGCCCATTTGCTCTGGTCCTGTCACAGAGTACTGCTAAAAAGAGTTCAGCTGCATTCTCTCTACACACCCCACTAGGTATTTCTACACAATAGATAAGATCCCCTTTAACTCAATTCTTCTTCAGTCTGAACAGTCTCAGCTCTTTCATTCTTTCCTCATATGACAGATGCTGCGAGATCTGAATCTTTTTCCTGGCCCTTTGCCACTCCAGTGTGCCTGAGTCTCTTTTGTAGTGAGAAGCCAAACACTGGGCACAGACCTCCAGATGTACCTCACTCGTGCTGAGTAGAAAAGAAAGATCAGCTTCCCTTGCAGGAATTCAAACCTAAACATTTTCACCTCATAGAAAAACATAAAATCTCTCAGGTCTATATCTCATGAACTCCTAACTGACCTTACAGTTTTGTGGCCCAGTTTGTGATTCCTGAACTGCTTTACCAGAGTATTTCTTATGGGCAGCTGTGAGGCATTCTACAATGTCCTTATTTGCATTCTGGTCTGTGTCCACCTCTTACTGACAAGCAAAAAAGCTTGCCAGTATAGCCAAAAGGAAGGGGGCCTCTTTCTTTCCAGAGAAAGATTCAAAATACATGACAATTGAGACTATAAGAACTAAAGCTACGCAGCCTTCTTCTGTATTCCTCCATGTTGAATTAAAATTGCATTAATTTTAAATAGAATTTAAACCAGCAGATTATGTAATAGAAGAAACGGCAGAGAAAATACTCTTACTCCTCTTGACAGCATTTATTTATCTCAATTTTACTTCTGTTTATCCTGCTTTTTCTTTCTCTTTTTTTCCCCCTCTGCTTTGCATTTTTTTCCTCCTTATTTTACTTCCAACTGACCATTCCTTATGCTGAGTAAGTTTGAATGTTGGTTTGACAGAGCTGAAATACATCAGGGAAACCTATTGACTTCTCAACATTGGTCTGAATAAGTTATTAAAAGTGTTTCAAAGGTCTGTGGTATGTTTGCAGATAAGATGGTGATTGTCCATAGATGCAGTGAACACATATAAGAAGCAAGCAAGCCCAGCTGGACAGAGAATTTCAATTTTTGGGACTGCATATGAATGGTATTGCTGCCCACACACAGACTTTCCTCATCTCTGAAGATGTATAAACCTTTTCAGCTGCCTCCACCCAGGAGGACTTTTAAGTCTTCACTAGACATAGATTTTGATGAAAAGTCAAAGACATTTAGACTGATATTTGTAATATTTGTTTCACCCCAACATACAGCAGCCTAGTTGGAGAACGGGGTGTGAATGACCTCGTATAATTATTGCATTTTAACCACAGCACTTCAGGTTTAATGCTAGGCCACAGGATGGTATTTATTGCATAACTTCAAAGAGACAGGGAGAGAGATGGAATGTTTCAATCTTTTGAGTGCTGCTTTTTTAATATCACCCTCTCTAGCAGTGCTGGCTTTTGATTCCTGAAATTGTTCACTTACTGGTGTCCTGAGTAGGGTGGGGAACAGATGTGTGGAGAAGGCAATTTATTAAATAAAGAAAGAAGAAAAAAATAACTCAATAAATACCCCACTTTCCTGCCATCCAGCAGCTGGTGACCCTCCAGAGGATGGGTGCAAGTAGCTCTCCATGTCCCCTGGATGTGCCAGTGGCACCAGGTGTCTGCACAGGGAGCATGGTGGCCAAAGCCCAAGGGATGACTGGGCAGGCTGGTTGATGAAAAGCACTGCTCACCTGAGCTCTTCCAGCCTAGTTCAATGCTACTGTTGGCATGCAGAGACAAAAGCCCAACACTGCACATTGCCTCCACTCATTATCTTTTTATGTCTCTTAAACACATAAAAAATTAACCTGCATAGTTATGTATTTATCATAAGATAGAATAGTTTTTACACACATACATCTAATGTTTTTATGTTCCGTACATAAAAAATATTTACACTAAACCTTATTTTTAAAAAATCAAGTGTTTCAAGTATCAGTTAAACAGTCACAGATCTAGAGCCATATGAAGTAATTTCTACTTTTAGAGCCTGTCAGGATAGCAACATGCAATTATTATGCATTAAAGTGTTACGGATTAAACGCTTCAGGCATTTGCATTGTTTTAACACGACGGATGTCCTAGCACTTGTTGGATTTTCTTTAGAACTTTATTTATTTATCTTGAGATATAAGTGGGAAAAAAAATCTGCCTGGACATTGATTCAAGATAAAACAGTAACTATTTTTATATTTCAGGATCTCTGCCACTGGTGATCAGTTAGGCAGAATAAATAATAATAAATAATAAAGTCGTTTAAGTTACAGGATTTGGGAAGAAGAGCCTGCTCTGAATTATACAAAATAAGTCTTATTAGCTTTTGTAGAAGTTACACAAGCAAGACAAAGGAAAAACCCTTGACAGAATTAGCAATATTGAAATCGGAAATGGATTTTTTGTTACTGCTGCAAGGGGGAGTGGTAATATAAGCTTGTCTCTCTGTAGTGAATTTTCTCAAATGGCAGGGCATCTATTATTTTTCAACTTTACAGCAAACCTCCAAGCATGTGAATAACACAGAAAATTGTGGTTGCTGAGTGATTTTATAATAAATTACTGGATATAAAAGGTGGCAAACATTATTCTTAGTAAATGATTGTGAAACAGAGAATAATTAAGATCATTATTTATTTTGCCTTTGGTAACAGCTTGAAAGTTGATGAGAAACAAAAGATAAAATGCTTATTAATTATCTTAATCAGGAAATATTAATGATATAGGGTGGAGTGTCCAAACACCTTGGCTAGAAGGTCTTTTCTTTTGCCTTTTGGGATTTACTGTTATTTTGGGGGCCCTGAGGACATGCTCTTTTGTTGGGGTTTGGCTCCATGGGCTTAGGGCCAGCTTTGGTAGTGGGCTGTTAGCCCTTGCATTGATGAACAGTGAGCAACCTCAGTGGAGAAGGTCCCTCTTCTTCCAGAAGCACTTTTAAGCTCAATCTTCCCTATCAATCTCTGTTTGAAGCATTTTGCAGGTAGCTCCTTTACACTGACACTGATGGGACCTGTCGACTTGTCAGCCCGATGTGATCACACCCTTCCCTCACCACAGTCACCTTATCCCCATCTCACACAATTCTTCTGTCACTGGTTTGGGTGCTCTATCGTAGTCCCAGCTTCTGAGTCTCTTCTCCCCTTCTATTTGATAGCTCTGGATAGTCTGGTTTTAATCACTCCAGAAGAAGACACACCATTAATCATAAATTTTAAAAGACAGGACAGTAAGACCCATTATAAAACAGGGAGAGAGAGTTCTTCTGTGAGTGACAGGGATTTTGATGCAAATTGCCTTTTGTTTCAGAGAAAATCATGGCAGAGGGTTTGTTAGAGAGAAAATCCTCATTTATTCAGCTTAGGCTTAGGTAACACTTCCACAGGCCATCAAATCTCCTGAAGCTTCAGGACAGTTGGTAGCTGACCAGCTACCATCTCTTGCACAGATCCTCACAGTGACATCTCCAGCTGGGCTGGAGATGTATGCATTTAATATCTTATTTTTTATGTATTTAATAGCTTAACCATATACTAGATACTCTCCTACATGAAGGTTGACACCATCCCAGAGCCAACACACCATCTGTACAAGGACAATTAATACTGGCTGTTTAGAGATGTCTTATGTGTGCCATGACCTCTCCGGAAGCAAAGGCCACATAAGGATGCGGCTGGAGGGAAGGGACCAGCTGTGCTCCCAGAATAACACATCCTTCAAGTATACAGTGTGGGCTGAACACAGCAGGAGCTGCCCAGGGAATCTCTAGAAGTGTCTGAAATTGCCACCTGTAATAGCACTCAGTGGTGACAGTTCAGGCAATCAGCAAGCACCAGGCTGCTTCTTTGTCTCAAACCATTCCATGGGCTCATCCCTTTAGATGATTAGCTTCTGGACAACCCGGAGAATTTGTGACTTTAGTGCTAGGCTGTGCAGGGATGATACCCAACTACATCAAAAACTGACTTCAGTTTCCTACTTATCACTAATTTATAACTTCAATGTCATAGCTTGTGCTATTTAGACTTTAAGGTGCATTCACCTTTAGAGGGACATGGGAGTACTGCAGTGGGGTCACCAGCTGATTCCTAGAAACTGACCCTGGGACTGAAAATGCAATTTGTGAACAGTTTATAGATATTTTATATTGCATCTATGTTATGCATTGTTGAGGGCTGGTGAAGCTGTGCTCCACATGAGCCTGGGGTTGGTTCTAATCCTTTCTGTCTTGCAGGTTTTTGTACATCAGTACAGCAATGCAGGACCCTGAGGTGAATGCATGGTGTTTTACACCTGATACTTCTTTCTTCTGCACTGTGCTGACAGCATGTGAAATAAGACAATGTTTGCATGTGAGACACATACATATTCCTTTTTCGCTTCCTTCAGGTAAATCCCTGCCTGGCGAGGGCAGAGGCTCAATACAGCACATCACAAGTATTTATTTAGGTGTAAGGAGTGCTGGCTGATCAGCAGAGCAAGCAGACCACACCGATGTCTGTGTGTCTTTGTGTGTCTGTGTGGGACATAAGACAAAGGGAGATGCAACTTGCATTAAGAAATATTGTAGATTCACTTTATCACCATGCAAATGTGATTGAATTGGCTCATCTACTCAGCATATGGTTGAAAATCTGTGTGGCTGGATACATCCCCGCAAATAATCTGAAGACACCGTCATGGTCTACAGAGCTGGAACAAGCAATGCATATTCCAAGAAGTGAGTAGGATGTGGGAAGGGGTTTGACTCCATGTGCCAAAATATATATTTCAATACCAGTAAGAGACACATAAACACATACAATTTTTCCAGAAGAGATCTTGAACATTATAAAACAAAGAACAATTTCTTGTCCAGAAGGAACTTCAGGTTCCTGAATGCCAAGTGAGTGGTTTCTTTTCCAGGGGTTGTTTGAAGGAATTGAGGAAATATTTTACTAAGTGTCTTGGTAAAAGTAGGCTGGAGTTATTTACAAAAATTATGAACTGCAAAACTTCACTGCTTGGAAGGAGAAGAGATGGTTTTTAATAATAGTTTTGATTGTAATGCTGTGACTGGCAAGATTTTTTTATATACAGGAAACTCTCCATTTGCATTTTAATGTATTGACATTGGCTGGATGCCAGACACCCCCAAACCCTCTCTATCACTCCCCTCCACAGCTGGACAGAGGAGAGAAAACTTAGTGAAAGATTCATGAGTTAAGGACAGAGAGAGATCATGCAACAAGTACTGTCATGGGCAAAACAGACTTGAATCAGACATATTAACTGAATTTATTAGTAACAAAATTAGAGTAGGATAATGGGAAGTAAGATCTTATAAGATGTTAAAAAAGCTTTCCCCACCCCCCTCCCTTCTTTCCCAGCTCTAGCTCTTCCCCCTTAGCAGCACAGGGAGATGGGGAAAGGAGGTTATGGTCGTTGCATCTCTGCTCAGGGAGACAAGTCCTTCCCTTGCTCCAGCATGGGGTCCCTCCCACAGGCAACTCTTCCATGTGATGCACTCCTTCAAGGACAGGCTGCTCCAGCATGGATCCTCCATGTCCTCACAAGTCCTACCAGGAAACCTGCTCCAGCCTGGGCTCCTTTCTCCATGAGTTTGCAGACCTCTGCCAGGAGACTGCTCCATCACGGGTCTTCCATGGGTTCACAACCTCCTCTCAGGCATCCATCTACTCCAGCACGGGTCTCCTCCATGGGCTGCAGGTGGATCTCTCCAGCCCTTTGGACGTCCATGGGCTGCAGGGGCTGCCTCACCATGGTCTGCACCGGGGGCTGGAGGGAATCTTATCTCTGGTGCCTGGAGCACCTCCTGTCCCTCCTTCTGCACTGACCCTGGGGTCTGCAGGGCTGTTCCTTTCACATAGTCTCACCCTGCTCTTCTCTGGCCCCAACTACATCTGCACAATAACTATTTTATTATTTAAATAGGTTATCATGGACATGTTACCATCTTTTCTAATTGGCCCAGCCCTGGCCAGTGGCATGTCCCTCTTGCAGCCTCTTGGAATTGGTGCTGCCAGACATGGAGGAAGCTTCCAACAACTTCTCACAGAAGCCCTCCCTGCAGCTGCCTTGCTACCAAAATGTGACCATGCATACCCAATATAATTTCCCTTAAAAACCGACCCTTTGTTCTGAGAAAAGTTTTCGAGCACTACTCTTTTTCCTTCTTAAGAGCTTTCCAAATTATGTAAGATTTTCACTTTCTCTAAAGCCTCTGAGAAATAAATGAAAAATATTGAATTTTTTTATGGCACTATAATTTGTCACAAATGATATTCAGTAAAAAATAAAATGTGGAAGACAATTTTCAAAATATTTTCAACAATAACTGCATATTTAAGCAAAAAAAAAGATGAAGAAAAGTAAGTAATATGTTTCTTAAGCCAATGAATTCTTAATGAAGGTGATGATGTTTTATATTTTGGCTGGCTCTGCAGACTGTGGGCTGGATGAAATAGAGTTTGACAGTTCTTCTGTAAGTTTCCTGATACGGAAAACAACCATGCAGATAGCTTAACATTTCTGGTCTTTCTCTTCCACATCACTAAATATCTATAAGACACTTTGTAAAAGAGAAAAAAGATTCTTCCTCATGTATATGCCCTTTATTTTTTAATCTCTTGCCTTTTTATCAAACTCACAAATAGAATATGATTTTTTGAGTAAAATATCTTCTGTTACAATCTTTGATTTGTGTCAGCAAACTGAAGCCTGTTTGGCCAAGCATGGCATAGTCTATAGCTACTATCAAGGAAACACAAAATGATTTTTTCTTTGTTTTAAAACTCATGCCAGTATTTATTCAAATCAATCTTTAGTAATTTCTCTGTTGAGTGCACACAAGCTTTATAACCTCTATTAAAATTTTATTGCTGGATAGAGTTTAGACTTTGGGTATGTTTTTTATATCGTGGTGAGATTTATTCCATAAGAAGCATCTCCTATAAAACATAGAATTCTTGCATATGGTAAATTATGCTGAGAGAAGGAAGAACAGAATCTATTTAACACCATTGGGCATCTGTTAATAAATAAATGGAAAAAGCTGGTCATGAGTCAGTGTGTAGGCTGCTTAATTTCTTTGTAAGGATTTATTAAAACCATAAGGCAAATAACAATTTTAGGTGACATTTTAGCACCTTTCAGCTGTGAAAGAGAAAACAACAAAAGTTATGTTTTGAGAAAATATGTCTCTAATTCTATCAAAATGTATATGCTTACCATTTACTGTAGTCAGAAATCTGATACATTTTGTGGATGCTGTGGTTATCATTAAGTGGTGCAACACTGCTTAAAAACAAGTGCCATCATCTATGTGTCAGCTTCTCAGATAAATTTTTATAAGCTTGTTGTATTGAGAAGAAAATTTAGCTTAAATGCTCTTTATTTCAGACACATAAATATTGATGCCATGGCAAAATACAGACCTTTAGAGTTTACTGTAGGGAACCAGAATTTCATCTGCATTATTTTACTCTGAGGAAAATAGAAACCAAAATATTCTCCAAAACCAAATAAGGCTTCCAATCCACATTTTGTGCAAGAGGAATCTTTCTTTTAGATCAGATACTAAGGTGAGAAGATTTCTACTGACCTTGGTATTCTGTCCTAATCTTTCCTATTTTTCACGTATTGGAAAAGTCCTGTTGAATTAGCTATGAATATTTTTCATTAAGGGGCTTATAAGACTTGTGTCCAGACATCTTGGGAGGATAAAGATGATGACTAAGGAATAGAAAGTTTATACATTTAATATGATATAAAATGTAATGATTTAAAAGTCTTCCTTTTGATAATTTTCACTTAAATATCAGAGATACTCAAACTGCCTATGACATAAACTGGGCTGTTCTTATTTATAAACTGCTTAGAGCTGAAAGCCAAAAATTTAATATAACCTAAAATTTATTACTTGAGCATCTTAATATTGATAATACCTATTGTAGCTCCTTCTCAGGAGAATATTAAGTAACTTAGTAACATCTGCAAAGTGACTTGAAGTGGAAAAGGGCTGTGCTAGTGCTAGCTGCTTGTATTACTATATTACTTTATATCAAGAATATTTTTTTGGGGAGAGGGAACATGAGTTGGAGGAAAGTGGTTATGTTTTTGTGTTAAAAGTAAGGGAAATAATGTAATTCTGATTTAGTGACTCTATCTCCTGTTATGTTTTTCATTATGATCCTACAGATTATGTTTTTAATGTCCATGTGGTTTCACATCACTGTCAATTAATTACCTTGCCACTACTCTTGTATCATTGTGGTGCTGTGTCTTAATGCTCTACAGGATCCCAGTGTCAGCCACTGCAGGCAAAGGTAGCTTTCTGTGGCCCAAAGAACTTACATATGAATAGTTGAATAGCCCTAAAATGACAGACATCTGATAGATGCACATGTACTTGGTTTATTAAAGTAATTACTTATTTCATCTAATTTTGGGGCTTTGCTGTGTGGAAGGCTTGCACATGACACAGTTACCTTGATTCCTTTTTTAGATCATTGAGAGAAAGAAATATCCCTTGGCAGGCAACAAAACTGGCCACTTTTTAAAAGCTGATTTTCAAAGGAAGGAGATCCTGCCCTTTAAGTGTATTATCTCCATTATCTCTAAAGGGACTCCAGCTTTATAGACATTCACTATCTGAATATCTGGCAAACTACAGGACAGTTTGGAGGAAGACTGAAAGAAGGATAATACAGCAGTCTCGAGGATGTTTAGATGTTCTGGAATGAATCTTGATTTGCACTGTACACTGAATCAGACTGATGCTGATTATACACAAGAACCATAAAACTGAACAGTGACTCTGCAGCACCAATGTAAGGCTCTGATTGTGTGACATGCAAAGACGTATTAATTACTAGAATTAGCTTTGCTAGAAACAATTAATCAAAGCCATACAGGTAGTGACATTAAATTTCTTCTATAAGAACTAGTATCAAATCAAACTGTTAAAAACTCAACTGACATTGTTTATAGGTTTATTTTCTCTTGGTTTATTTCCTCATGCATTTTCGTAAAGATTTTATAGGAAAGAGGAAGTATCCCAAAGTATAAGCCTAGGTCATAAATTCATTAGATAGATATAAATTCATTAGATAGATATCTCACCAGAATATGTTTTGATATTCCTACCTCCTGTCACATTCCAGTTCTAATTTCAGGCTGTGCTGAATAAGAGGAGAAATTTGCTTCCAAGGTAAATACAGATGCTGTGATCTACTTCACAATCACTTGCTTTCTTTTTTTGTGTGTCAATGTTTCCTGTTTTGTTGGCCCTTGGAATGAAAATTAACAGTGAGGCATGACAGATGAGTGATGCCACCAGTGGCCAGAAGGTTGAGAAAGAAAATGGCCAACTTCTTGTTTCTGACAGCCTTTTGGTATTTTTTTGTTTACTAGAAGTGCTTGGGCTGCTGTTTCAGGATCTAAGAGTTTCCTGGTACAAATCTCAGGAGTTTTCAAAAAGAGTTTCATTTGAGTTAAATACTTTTGATTCTCCTGTATATAAGACTGATTTGCCAGAAGAGACTTGAACAGCTGCAAGGGCTGTGCTGTCTGTTGCTAAGCAGTCACATCAGTATGTACCCTGACTGACAGCACCAAACAACAGGAAGAAATATCTGGAGAAAATAAAAGGTACTTTTTTATCAGACTTTGATCACAGATCAAGTTAAAGCATTCAAACTGTACTGAATGTCACAGAATTTGCTATGATGATGGCTCAAGGGAGGGTCTGTGCACTGCCTCCTCTCTTGAATCAAGAGCAATGTCCTTGTGTTTTGGTGGCAGCTTGTTAATGCAGTCTTACTCCTTCTCAGTTGCTTTTGATCTTTTGACTTTTTTGATTGGTGGCATCAGCTTTAGAATACACTGAAGCAGATGACAGGAAGGACTTGACAAATAGCTAGAATTTCAAAATTCTTTGTATCTACCCATACGTGTACTGATTTGGGTTCAAAGAGACCTTAAAGAATGTAGAGTTCCAACCTTCTGCCATGGGCAGAGGCACCTTCCATTAGACAGGTTGCTTAAAGCCTCATTGAGCCTGGCCTTGAACACTTCCAGGGACAAGGCAGTCAAAACTTCTCTGGGCAACCTGTGCCAGTGCTTCACAACCCCCACAGTAAAGAATTGCTTCCCAATATCTAGTCTAAACATGCCATCTTTCATATTAAAGCCAATGCCCTATATCTTACTGGTACACACTTTTGTAAAAATCAGTCTTTCATACTTGAAAGGTCAATAAATTTATACCAAGCCTGCAAAGGTAGAATCTTTTCACAAATAACTTCAGAATGTTCCTGTCATGCAGGACAGTAAGTCTGAAAATCTGCTTTAGAACATTTAAATTTATAATTTCCAGAGAAGGACAATTTTCTCAATTTTCTCATGTCATTGTTTGACCTTTTTTTTTTTTTTTTTTTTTTTTTTTTTTTGAGACTTACAGTTCTGAGAGGCCCAAGCATCCTCAGCAACTCCAAAAAGTTGCTTACTGAAACTTTTCTACTGTACCCAGTATGACAAGGTTTACACCCTAAGTATAATTTTATTGCAGTAAACAGATAATCAGCTGAAAAAATAATAATTGAAAGGAAGTACACTGAATAAAAGGACCTGAGCTATTTTATTAGAATTCTTCCAAAGAAATATTAACAGGCTGTCATGGATGTTATCCTGTGGAGCAGAACAACCAAGATAAAACTAACACATGCCGATTTCTAGGGCTGTTATAAACAAGATTTCTGCTGTAATCTTGAAACAACTGTGGCTCATTTTATGTATTTCCCCAGCCAATTCTTTGCTCTCAGTAGAGCTCACCAAAATTAGAGCTATGTCTTTGGATTTTGTACCTTATTCTAATCAACATGGCCCAAATGTTAACCTAATTAATGGGAATGTGTAGACATGTATCTCCATCATCACTGCAGTCTGGGAACCTGCAATCCAGGTAGAGGATTCTTATCCTACTGGCTATCACATATGAAATGAGTGCCCACACTGGAGGACTGAGAAATTCACAAGCCCCATTCCCATTTTTCTAGTTCCTTTTCTGGTGACCTCCCTGGATATTTATCTGCTGTTGAGGTCACAAAGTTACACAGAGAAGAAGCCTGTCCTTCAGAAACCAACGTATCTGCACGCAATGCCTGGTACGCAATGTTCCTGCCCAGTCCAGGGTGTGCAGCCAAGGAACAACACAGGACACTAAGCCTGAGTCTGGCCTGTCTCTGAAGACAGGGGACTTGCAGGTGGCAATGAAAAGGGACACAACTCTGGCATATGCTGCTGTGGGAGCATTTGTTCCACCCTTTATGGATTTCATGGAGGGATAATAAAAATCTTCCCATGCAGGGCAGAGCAACCACAGTAGAGTCATGCCTTCATTATGGATAGCTCCATTCCTGAATTTCCCCGTGAATACTTTTGCTGAGTCTTTGACACTTCACTGCAATGACTAATGGACATGTACAGCGAGAGCAGGAATATTGTCCCAGTGTGACCGAGGTAACAGCAGAGGGCACTCAGTGATTCTTTATGTCCAACCACTCAGTACACCCCACTCATCTGGACACTGCTGGGTAATTGGAGCACAGGTGCTCCTAGGGTACAGGATTTATACAAACACAATTCCTAGTTTATTACTGCACATGTTGAGGTACAGTTTTTCAGCGGGGGGTTCAGATGCTATCAAGCAATTTGCATTGTCAGTAGAGGGGTAGTAACATGAATGAACCCCACAGCATGTGAAAAATGCTGTTGTTTCTGCTTCTAACCACTTCACATTTTCCTGTTTATTTTTTCCTGTGTTGTATCCACGTCTGCTGAAATGCAAATCTGGCCATTCAGTTATTTGTGTTTAGCCGCAGGACCTCCAGGTTTGTTCCCTGCTTGAAGCTTTACGTTAATCCACTTTCTGGTTGGAAATGATGTGAAATTTACCCAAGAATGAAATTGTATTCCACATCGTTACACTGGTCTCATTAAATCTATTATTTCCACATCATCGCCCAAGAAAATACCCCATGCGAGAATCCTCCTAGAGTTCACTTCCCTAATTCACAGGACAATTACAAAATTGTTTTTGCCACAGTGGGAAATGTTGACTGCTGGGTCACTTAAATTCTTGCAGTGCCAGCTAATAAGAAAGAGCACTATATCTCCTTGCAGAACTAGAATGCAGCAATGTAACCAGACGATATGAAAGAGCTTTTGAAATTGACTTCTTTCCTTTCTTTTTGTTTTTTGTATTTTTTCTTTTCTTCTGTAAGAAAATAAGTTTTCTGGGAAGAGCAAGTGAGATTTATATGTGGGTTGTTGGGTGGGGTTTTTTCCAAGGCTGCTGTCTCTGTGTTAAAGATTTTTTTTACAATCAAGCATTGCATGGTGGCAAGTGATTACACTGTAATATAGGTTAAAAAAGATTCCCAAAACCTATTTTATTCCAGTGTCCTCCTGATGGAAAAATAAACCTCATATAAACAGTTTTAAGAGCATATTGACATATAAAGGCTTTAAAACCAAGCCTCTCTCCACAATCTTTTATTCTGTGATAGGTATAAAAGCCTGCATAGAAATATTTGTTGTCTGTTACAAAGATTTGAGTATTTTTGTAGATGGCTGAATAGCCTCTCCACAGAGAGCTGAGAAAGCAGCCGTGTGGACATTATTACATTATTATATTACATTATTACATTTAATAATGTATTAATACATTATTTTGAGCAGGGACATGATCAGCAAAAGCACTCTTAAGATCCAGATGAAATAAATGATCAAAACATTTTTATTGATTTAGGTGAAGAGTCAAGGCAACTTTGAAGATTTAGGGCACTTCATCTTATGTTGTCTAAGGCTGGAAAAGCAGAATCTTCCTCTAAGTTACATTAAGTTGAATACAGGATCACCATGAGACAGCTATTTGATTTCTCAAGAGAACTGATTTTAATGATGGCACAGTGATCTTGTCTCTAGTTTCTGTAAAAAACCCCAACACAATGTTTTCAAATATTTCCATGACAGGAGCAGTGTAAACTCTGTTCACCAGGCAATTAGTTCTTGTCATTTAGATTACTTGAAAAGACTATTTTCTCTCCTGGAAAAAAGAAAAAAAAAAAAAAAAAGAGGGTTAGTAGTAGTCAAATATGGAAGGCTACAGTCCTTCATTAGACATCCATATGAAAGCTACTTGTCTAAATGTTAATTGTAGAGAAAAACATAGTTTGAAGCCAAATTTGAACCCAGTTTTGCTGAACTTTGTCTCTGCCCAATGTCTATGAAAGAAGATGTTCAGATGATGCTTCTGGTTCTCCAACAGGAGAGCAGAAGATGCCTCTCTGATAATCAATTAACAGAATGAGAGGGTAATTTTGTTTACAATATACTGTTAGTTATATAAGTTACTGGAGCAAATTTAAGTCAAAGATACAANAAAAAGACACAGCATTTCCAACTCTATTTTCTATTCAGGTTGATAAGGAGAAAAACAGAATCAGTTTTTATACCATATAAATATAAATATATATATACACATATTTATTTATATGTTTGTAGATATTCATGGGTCTGCCTTCTATTCCTTCCCATTAAAGCTGCCTCTAAAAGTGCTACAGATTTTGCATATGCAAACAAAATTCACATTCCGTACCTCATTTTCACGTGACTTTAACAATCCTAACAGATATTCAGGTAAGGTAAAAGTTGCACACCTGTCTGAGTTTGGAAGTCTCCTTGCTCAGTTTATTTGCATTATTATTTTGTGTATATGAAGCCTGTATTTTATATACATGCTTCAATGAAGGTTCTGATCATGTATGTAGAGCTTTGAAAGCAAAACACATGAGAGGCTCTGAGTCAGAAATACAATTTAATAAGAAGAAAGGAAAGAAAAGAAAGTAAAATAAAATAAAATAAAATAAAATCAATAATACAAAAGACCACTGACAGAGTCAGAATACAACCTGAGCAGGATGATGGGAGCAGTCCAGACAAGGTGGTCTTCTTGAAGTAGTGATCCCGTAGAAAAGGTCTGGTAGCTCTGGTCCTCTGGAAATCCAGTGGGCAAGTGCTGCCTGTACTGTCCCAAAATCCTAGATTATATTTAGCTGAGAATGCTTGGTTCCTCCTCATGGGCGGAGCATCTTACAATGGAATGGTGAGTCATACAGAAGGGTCCTGGATAGCACAATGACTCCCGGAGGGTGTTATCTCTAAGTCGTTAACAGCAAATAGACTAGAGGGAGGAGCGGTGTTTGATAAGCCATTAACAGAGAATGGCCCAGAGGGAAGGGGCCTGGAGAGACACTGCTCCAACATTTGGATTCAATAGTTCATGAAGGTGGTGATAGAATACTTTGTGCAAGGCCTATACTACAACTCAGGACAACGTATTTGTATGTTCACATTAGCAACAAAGGAAGTGACTAAACTTGAGCAGTTGCAAGACTGACTGTTAGTAAAGACTGAGAAAGAAGTTGAAGAAAAAGTAGTAACCACAAAGCTGTCCAGAATTTCTTTATCAAGAGTTTTTTATCTAGTAGGAAAGAAAATATGTACAGTTCATCTGTTTATGAGTAAATAAAAGCCAGAATGATATTTTTGAAACAATGACATGAAAGGTCTCTCTACTCTTTCCTTATTTTTATATCTATCTATCCATCTATCTATCTATCTACGTATCTACCTACCTATCTACTTACCTATCTACCTATCTAGCTATCTCACTAATACCAAATGGCAGTTTTTAATTGATCCAATTCAATGTTATATAGCACTCAAAGGTGAATAAATAAATATTAAGGAACAAAACAGAGCCAAACAAAAAAATAGAGCAAAACATAAAAAACTCAGACCAACAATGGCTGAAGACAGCTCAGGTGTACTCACAGGATTTTCAAGAGACAGAAAACACATCAGAGGACACTCGCTAGAAGTTTAGAGAGAGGACTCTACTCTGACTTTAAAGTGCTTATGTCTTTTGGCTGGCTAGTGAGAACTTAGTATTAATGCTCGTAAAGATATTATAGAAGAACAAATTTTGGTAACAACAGCCAATTAATCTGGAACCACAGAGATTGTCCAGAATGGTTCTTGTGTAAAGTAGACTTGGATTCCTTACTCAGTACGAGATGTTTTCTCTCAAGGCTTGTGTCTCCTTCTACCTTTCTTACTAAAGATGATGCAAGTAAATTCTCTGTAGATTGTATTTGCTGGGCAGTGTTAATGTAGTGAATTGTTAAAGAAGCAGAGAAATACCTGAGCTTTTCAGAACATCACTCAAAGTTAAACACCCTGAAAGTTTCTTAGTATATCTTGGTTTCAACTTTCCAAGATTTAAAAAAAAATGTCTGGAGAGCTTAAAAGCCTCTGGAGAGGTTACTTTTTCATTTTTATGGAAAATATATACGATAATGTTCTTATTCCATTCTGCTTTAGTACTTAATTTGAGGCCAAACTGCTACCTTCAAACTGATCAAAATCTATTGTCTCAACTGGGTTAGAAGTTCTCTTTGAGGAAAGCTGTGTATTAAAGACACAGCTTGGTGATAAAGCTTTACTTTTACTTTTTCAAAAAGTTAGAGATTAAAAAAAAAAAAACAACACTCCATTTTGCTGAAAGAATGAAGGTTTCAAAACTGCCTTCCACAGCGTAAAAACTCCTCTGATTCTTCAGTGGTTCTGTACAGACACTAACTAGTTTATGATAGTTTGGTGGAGTTAAGCAAGTAATCCTTTGTTTTACCAAAATCTGTTACTGTGTCCTCATCAGTATTGAAACCAGAGACTTAGGGAAGAATAATACTTAGAGGCACGTAACTCACCCTTCTTTCAAGAGCAGTGGTCCCAAAAAACCTTGAGAGTTTTCAGATCTCTAGCAAATTTCCTTAAAAATAACTGATTCATACATTCATACATTTTCATGCATTCTGTAGAATGAACAACTATTTGTATTTTGCTTCAGTTTTCATTTTATATTATTTTTATCTTCTATGTTTCAGTAACACATCAAAAGCTGCAAAGTACTAAGGAAGTTGGTTTGAAATGCTTTTCATATTCTAAATGAGGGAAGACCATAAATATTTTAGTACTGGAGGTTTTTGCAAATGCTTTTTTTTGACATGACTAGTCAGTTCCAGCTCCCACATATTGCAGTCTCAAGGGTGATATGCAATATGTTAAAAATATTTCTGCCAGATTTTACAGGTCTTAAAATATGAGATTCAAAATTATTGATTGACTGGAGATCTTAGCAGAGCTAAATAAAAGAAGGGTAGTTAAAATGCATATTTTCCTCCAGACTCCACTCCAGATTTTAATCTTCCCAGTTACATTTTATCTTACCATTTGCAAATGACCAGTTAATATTTGTGATGTTGACTGAACAACCTGAGAAAGAGTAAGAACTTAAAAGAAGGCTAAACAGGCCCAAATCTACCTGAGAACTGAAGTTGATTGAGAGAAATCTTCTACCAATATTGCTACAAATGGACCCACTTTATAAGGAAAAGCTGTTTAATTTCACTAAAATCTTACAAAACTGTATAAGCTGTTTTGAAGGTTTTTTGTGGCAATTACACAGAGGCACAGCTCTGTATGGCCAAACTGCTCCTTATATTTCATTGCCAAAGGCAAGATGTGTTAAAGAGCTGAGATTTATGCAGGTGTGGACTCTGATTGAAACTTACAGCAACATCTGGATCACTTAGTTGTAGACAACCAGGGGTTTGCTTGTAACTTAAGAAGTAACTGCACTAGGCAGTTAGGCAACATTGTAGGAGATGAAGCACTTTCCATGAAGTTGAACAATGTACTTGGAAAAACATAGACAAGAAAGCCAAGAAAGAGATTTAAGGAAAAGTTGACATATCAGAATATTTTTCCTTTCTTTTCCTAGACATGGCAGTTTCATAGAGGTTACTACATCTTCTTACAATTCTTACAATTCCACTTACAATTCTTACAATTGCTGCCATGTTGATATGCTTAGGCCATTGTGCCACAAAAAAATTTGTTGCTAAGAGGTCTAGAGGCTGTATAATTGGAAGGCAATGAGGGACTTTCCAGCTTAAATCAAGGAGATCTGTAAATCCATTGTATCTTTCTTTTGAATCTAGTGGACAGTAATTAAACTGGGCAGGGAGCAGAGGAAATGTCATAGTCTCTCAGCCTGTGTATCCTGGAAAATAGCTTACTCAAAGGAAGGCTTTTCTTACTCAAAAATATGTAAAAATATTTTCTATTCATGATATCAATGCACATTAATCTGGAAGAGACTGCACCACTGTCACTCAATCGTGAAATTCACCTATTGGGTCAATGTATACCGATTTCAGGACAGTACACTATTGCCTCTAAAATACGAGATATATTTTTTAACTCTACATTTGTGATTTTTTGGTTATGATTATTCTGCAATAACGACCCCTCAAAAAGTACCAGACGCATAATTTTGTGTCTTAGCCCAGTCTTTAGACAGAAAATTTCAGTTTATGACTTAGAGCCTCTCCCGTACAGGAAAAAAAAATCACATTTAAAAATCTAATAAAATCATCTTATTAAAAGACGATAATGTAACACATTATTTCCTAAGGGACAGGGCTGAAACATTTCTCATGTTGCCTTTGTGACTGATCTTGGTGTGTATTTGAAGTTTAGTTGTGACTGTGGTATAAAAAATTGTAGAATATATCAAATGTGTTAGGTAAATAATTAAAATATGGGTTTACAGCTTAATATCACAGCTTAGGAATCCAAACTATAACTTCTAAAACATACTAATTTTTTACAAGTTCATTTATGCTGTGAGCAAAACCCATTGTTGAGAAAACCATTCTTTGTAAATTTGTAGTTCTCTTGAATTTTAAAGAAAAGCAAAACCGTAGCTAACCAACACTGGTTTGAGCCCTTCAGCTGAAGTATTTTGGAGTTTTCTACTCTGGTCTCTGAATTAAGCTCCTTGGCAATAGTATAGATAATTTTCTGACTTTTTCTGACTGCATGGTGATCAAATGCTCTTCTGCAATAATCCATAGGAGCTTTCAGGTACGTATGCTTGAGAAAAAACCCTTTTCTACTTTTTCTAGGTAGAGTGGGAAATAAATAAAAATTCACAAACATATTCCTAAAATAGTATCCTAATCATATCATCCTCAATGAAGTTTATGCAGTAATAAGCCAGAGTGTTATCATCTTGTCTAGCAAAACCCTGTGATGGCTCTGATGTGATATCCTCTCAGTTCTTTCATCTGTTTCTCGCATAGGGTCTTTTACCTGAATTGGTACAGCATCCCACTTTGTATTATTATAATTTCCTTGGCTGGTCTACTATTATGCAAAAGTTGAATAGGCTGTATATTCTAGAGTGCTGCAAGTACACAGCAGACATACATGATCAGAGACTCACCTGTATCATGCAGCCTAGTTTTCAATTAATGGCTGCTGGAGTGTTTATTTTACTGGGACAATTTTGATTTAACTTCGCTCCTTTATTCAGGGAAGTGGTCTTCTGTTCTTCATGCTGGTTAATAGATGAAAGAATATTTTAAACATTTTAGAGAAACCTCTTTGAAAGGGAAAGCCAGTATCATGAAAACAGAAAATATGTCATAGGAATGTTTTAATTTAGCAATGCTTTCTGTAGGGGAAAAATATTAGCATAATATTTCTTTTTCTTTTTTTCAACAGTAAAATTTTCTTTTTACAACTATTTAGTTCTATCATGTATAGTATGTAACAAAACTAAATCAAACAAATTCAGATAATACAGGACTAATAATATATTTTATCTTATTAAAAATCACATTACAAAGGCCTCAATCTATTGAGGATCAGGAATTAAAACTTTGGATGATTTCCCTCAACTCTCATATTGATTTAAATCTCCCAAAGTTTTCATCTGGAAGAATTTTAGCTTAAATTTCAATGTTTCTGTTTGGAAGGGGTGAGATGGTACTGATTTAGCTCAGTTGTGTTCTTTGCTTAGTGTGTGGATTATTACAACTGCAGCAGCAAGCCGAAGCAGGGCTAATTTTGATTGTAACTGAAGCAGGCAGTTCTTGCTAGAGTCTCGCTGGATGTTGCCCTTGGTTACAGAGTGGTGTGGAAATGTTGGGATTGCTAGCTCTGCCAAACAAGAGGCTGTCTACAGACCATTGTTCCTTCATTGTGCAGCTGGTTTGGAGCACACTGCAAGGTGCCTTCTCACACAGAAAACAGCAGAAGCTCTGAACAGCTCTGTTGCTCACTTCCTTCACACAACCCTTCCTTGTCAGTGAACTTGTAGACATTTTCACAAGCTTTTCCCTAGCTGCTCAAGTTTCAAGCAGCATCAGTTACTGTCTGCAATAGTTGATGACCTGGGTTAACACTGAGTGCACTTTCAGAACATTTCTAGAGTTCTTCAGAACAAAGAAGAACATTTTTGTGGATGGAATCCATGTTCATGTCACACAGATCGTAATACCCCTCAGTCACATTTCAATGGACCTGGATTTGACCTAGATGTGACAAGGTTTTCACTTTTCATTTCAAAACTTCTGGGTGTGTTTTTTAACAGCTTCTTTGTATCTATTTTCATTACCAGCTTCCAATTTAATTTTTCCTGTCCATTGAAACTTCTCACAACAGGAGTATAGAAGACTATATATTAAGAATCCTGGAATCTGCAAAAACCCACAAAAAAGATTATAAAATGGGGACTATTGGGGCAAGGAAATTGAGCATTCTTTGGTTTCCCACTTTGACTGAAAGGACTTAATAATATGAGACAGAAAAATTCTGCAGTTTATTTTACTCCCAACACTGTATATTATTTTGCACGGATACGGTCAAAGGTGGTTTAACAGAGAAAAACTGTTGAGCACGAAGTTCTAATTGCTATGTATTAAGCAAAACCAACAAGTGTAATGACTAATCCTTTGCAAACATAATTACTACCATCTTTGTCATCACACAGAAAGCAAACCCATGACCTGCAGAGTTAGAATATCCATTTTCAGGGTCAAGGTATTTTACTGAATAAAATCTCACAGTTCTCTTCTCTTGTTTTTATTTTTCCTTCCACTGGTTCACTTGCTAAAAATATAACTTTTTATAAAACAAGATTTTCTTATTTGCCTCAAGAACAAAGTAAAAATTAGAGAAATATTTTAAAAGCATGCTTTATAAATGAAATAAGCAATTTCTGTCAGGGATGGTTGGTTTTGCCAAGTTTCCTTCTGGACTACTGTGTTTATAAAGGGACCAACAGTCTGGTTGAGGGATTTTTATATTATGTAGGGAATAAAGAGGGGAATAGCTCCCAGCATCTTATTTTCCGTCGTTTGGAATTTGATACAATATATGATGTTTTAGACTGATTTTAGAAAGTCCTGTTTCTGCAGTCAAGGCAGTGTGCATAGAATGCTGAACCTTTTGAAACCTGTTTGCTTGAAGCTTCAGTAATCTGCTCTTGTATGGGATGGTGATTTTCATGGTTCTTTATTGATTTATTTCTGTACCTTTCTGTTTGAAAGGCTGCTTAAAGAGAACTTGTTTTGAAACTGCATATAAGTAATTTTCTCCCAAAGAGTTCTGCTAGAGAATTTTTTTGTGCTACAGTGAAAAGAATCAGGTGATGTATTTAAAAAATGTGTGTACATGCCTTTGGCATTTTTCATTGGTGCTGCAGAAATTCTGGTTGCTATTTGTATTTCTTATGCTTTGATGAAAGATGATTATATTTTTTAGATCAAAGCACTTTAAAAAGTTACAAAAGTCTGAGCAGACACCAGGTTCCTGATCAGTTTAACCAAGAGTGAACAATATAGCAAGGCATTTTCATTTCTCCAGCTATTGTAACATATGGAGATTATGATAATTATATAATCTGCCCATATTTTATTAAGTATTTGTACAATAAAGATTTTATATATGGTATATGAGGCCACTGGCACTATTATTACAGTAGTGAGCTTTTGCTGATGTTTCATGTAAGGCTGAAGGGCTGCAGTGTTGATAAACTCTGAATTTTCATCATTGTTCCTTCTCTCTGAATGATTGTTCTGTAACAGTTTATATCATATTATCATGTGAAATGCATGAATTATGCACAAAAATGGTTTATAATCAATCCTTTCTTTTTCTTCTGGACAAAGACTGCATAGATAAAGGATTGGCACACTATTACATTAGCACTGTTTCAATTTTTTTTTTTTATACATATGATATTATAGCAATCTGATTTATTATGAACTCTTTCCACCCATGGTAAGTTGTCCATCCAAGAATTATTTTCATTTAAAAATGTGGAAGTAGGTATTCCTCTTTTCCAAAGAGAACTCTGCATGTATCCACTACAGCCAAGGGTAAAGACAGGCCATGTGTGCTTCCTCAACTATTGTGTTCATCCTAATCTTCCTTTCCTGTGAGCATTTGGATGGTGAAAACTGGCTTCTGCTCAAATTTATATGATGAATGTTTCATCACTGGGTTCTGTCCTTTGATCTTCATCATAACAGAATAGATATAAATACTAACTGAGAGTTTCTTATGAAAGCAAATACTAATTTTAATTTAATCAGTGCAATTTAAAGCTGTATTACAATTTTAGTATCTCTGATTAGCAAATCACTATACCAAATAGTATCTCTGATTACCAAACTGTCTGAATATTTTTTTTCTCTTTGCTAAACCTAAATCTGCTTTCTGTTTCAGAATTCTTTTCCTTTTCACCTGACACAGGATATTTATAGCAAATAGAGAAATATTTTTTGACTTTTTGACTGTGCATTTATTTTGTGCATATATATATATTATTATTATTATGTGCATATATACACATTTTCACTTAGGTCAAACCATTTAGAAACATTTCTGTTCGTGATCTCAGATACACAATCTGGAAGCCCAAAGTCACATCATCTGTCTTTGGAATGGTAATTTCCAGGATTTGAGACTATATTTTGCATCTATACACACAACCAAGCATTTTTTCATACTTCTTAAAGGCAGAATAATCAAAAAAAGCCGTCTCTGATGTTATTTTTCCTAAAACATATTTTAGTTTTTCAGTGAAGTGCAATTTTTTTAAAAAAGAAGCATTTTTTAATAAGGATGGAAAAAATCTTGTATGTGTTTTTATAGCAAAATTGCTAGTCAATGATCTTGTGCTATATCACAGCTTTATACATGTGCTATAAAGTTAAATGCCTTACATGCAGGTTAATGCTCTTTTTATGTTTTCAATATGTTCAGAGTAATCTTTCCCTTCCCTTATACCTTGAGAAATCAAAGCCAGCTGTCTCTTTGATTTGTTTCTGCTGCAGAATGCCATAAAAATACTTCTACACTCAGCCTGTCCTGTATCTGTCATTCCAGAACAGGTGGAGCGATTTGGTCTTGGATGAGTTCCAGGAGATTAGTTTGATTTGTGCTGATAGATGCTCATTTCTCATAGTCTTTTTAATTCCACAGGGGAAATCTTACAATTGTGGAAAAATCTAAACCCATGGGCTTTTGGGTTAGTTTTGTTAAGTCAAATCCTAGCTATTATCAAGCAAAGCATGTGTCTGAAACCTGATTTTGCTTTGCTGATGTATCTCATGTGTCAGCATTGGCCACATCCCTACATATGGTTAGGATTTCCATAGTTCCACGCTTCAGGCAGGGTTCAGTAGAAGGGTTCTTTTGGGCATCCTGCACCACTATGACATCACTAAACTCATGACTTCCCCTTTGCCTTACTCTCAAGGAGCACCCCTGGGAAGAATTTATGGACATGTTCCCCTTCACTCCAGGATCTTCCTCTTGAATCACCATTGGCTTGTGCATTTTATGTAATCAAGGGTCGCTCTACCTGACTCTTGAATGATGTGGCTAATCAAGGGTTTATAATTGTCCTTATGAATGCCTATCATTGGAGATAGGCTGGAGATCAGTATGCAACAATTTTCAGTAAGAAGTATCAGCCTTTTCTCTAAGCCTTTTTCTTTGCACAGTATAATTATGTTATGTATATTTTTCATGGCATAGATGAAATATCTGCAGATAAGAGGCAGGTGTCAAAATAAAGATCTCAGTTTGTCTGAAAATAGTACAGCCAAACATATTTTATACTCTCATTTATATGAAGTCTTTATGAAGCTAAGTCTTTAGCTTCATAATTGAGATGAATATCCTGCTATCCTGCTGAGTGTATTTTTATAAAAAGAAACCATATACTTTTAAAATTTTTCTTGTTTTTTTTTTTACTGATTTCATAGAAGATAACTGGAAAACCTATGGAAAGCAGAACAGAATATTTTTGCCTACGTATTCTTTTTCTACATTTTTCTATCAAGTTCTTAATATTGCTGGACTATGTTAAATGACTGGCATGTCTGTGCCCATTTTTCATCTCTGTTGATTAATGTGTCATTAAACCAAATATTAGCTAGTTCTTGTGAGGTAACAAAGATTCCTCTTACCTCACTTGTTTGTGGGCTATTTTTCAACATTTATAATGGTTTATTAATAATGTCTCAAGAGATTTCTGGTTTGTTTTGCCAAAATTTGAACCTTTTCCTGTGTGTAATGCAATCAATACCATCAAATATCTGTCTTTAGAATAATTATGACTCCATTATTCATTTCATGCAAAGTCAGCATACATTGGAATTTAATTCTCAAAAACGTATTTATCTCTAAAAAGAATAATTTTTCTACATCATGAAAAAGCAATGCAGTTTCCTTATACGTATTATTCAGTTATCAAAGGTTACTATTGGTTCTTAAAAGACCAGTGCAAATGTTTGGACATATGGGAGAAAAACTCCTCCAGCCTCCTGTTGCCCATCACGTGCTTGTAGTTTATTCATTCTAAAAACATCTATGAAAATAATGTCAGTCAAAGCTTCTGTGGTGGTATGGTAGAGATCTTTACATCCAAACAATAAAGGTGAATGTCCTAACATGCCACTGAGTGTTTCTTTTCAGTTATGTTTCTATCACTGTTTTCCATTTGCTAAAGCTTGTGTTGCTGGCATATTTTCTCCTTATTTCCAAATTCTTTCCTTTAGCCGCAATAACAGCACACACCATAATTATTCTTCTCTGTGGATTGAAGTCTTAATTTTTCAAACCCAGCAGTATTAGACCAGAAGAGTAACATTGCATTTTATTTCAGAATTCTGTTTGCAGAAGCTGCTATTAGTCCAAAGTCTGTGTTTCAGTAAAGTACTGAATCAACAGGTTCCCTGTCCCTTTATTTGTAATCTCTTTTGAAGAGGTTGAATAAGCATAGTCTGATACCTCTTTGCATGTTCAGATGTCTGCTGTCAAGAGTAGTTTATTTAGACATTCATTTTGGCATAAATTGGCAATGTGCTTTTCAAAATTCTGTTTCCTTTAGAAGCAGCATTATGTAAATCTTCCTTGACATATAAAATGGAATTGAAGAGAAAACAATGGTCTTAAATATTTCTTATTCCAGTGACTATCTCAACACAGATTGTGAGACATGTCTAGTTTTTTCAGAGATTTTTTTAGTTCTAGCACTGCAAAGATATAGAAAATCTAGGGATGCAGAAGATTTAGAAGTCTTGCACTGTGAACTTGTGCTGCCTATAGCATGCTTTACTGGTACCCAGGATTGTCCCCCAAAGCATAAACTGAACATCCACTTTGTGTCAGACCTTTCCAGTATTTCCCTTGAACCCCATCAGGGTCACTGTTATGGCTGACTGTGGAGTTTTCTTTGCTCTCCTGTTATGGCACCCCAAAGCTGTTTCAGGAATTTGTTCTAATGTTATTGTTGGTCCCAATGAAATTACACCACCTTACTTCCAAGAAGTTGTATCTTTTCTGCCAGTCATACAGGAGATTTCTTTCTCCAAACACCTGACTGTACTAAGTCAGTTGTCTCAAAGTCAGGACAATATTGTTGGAAGATTTCACTTGGAGCTTATAACAAAAGAGGTGCCACCATGAACCAGACCAGAGGGATATCCTGATCCTTGTCATGCGAAACCACACGGTGACATTTTGGGACATGGTTTAGTGGTCAATACTGTCATGTTGGGTTAACCAAATATTAGTTGGACTCAATGATCTTGGAGGCTTTTTATAACTTTTAATGATCCTGGACTGAAGGCTCAACACCCCTTTTCTAGCTGTTTTCAAATCATTCAACGTGTGCTTGCTTAGTCTTAAACAGGAATCTGGGGGCACCCAAAATTTCCATGTCTACTTTGGTTTATGATCTGTCTAGATCTCAGGGCTCTGAGGGAGGCAGGCTGTCACCCTCTGTATTCTCTACAGAAAGCTAAACCATTTTCACTTGCAATTGAAGTGTGTCCTCTCCACTCTGACATTTCTCGCCAATGTCAGACAAGTCTGTGCCTGGCTTTGCTGACACTTTGGACCAAACTGGTTCTGCCTGTGAATGAAGAGAATCTTCCTGCCTTTGTGGTCTGACAAGGCAGCACTTTCAAATTCAACCACGTCCCAGTGCTTATGTAGCACAGAGATTTCCCATGAAAATGGGGATTTTTAAAAAAACCCAATATGTTAACACATTCTTACCTTATATTTTTGGTGGCTCCTGAGGCCTCAAAAGGAAGTAGAGGGTCAGGAGAGATGACTGTAGGAGAGATCCTAAGGGCCCCTTCTGAACACACCATATACCACAATAACCCCCTGCAATGTTGTAGGCTGGGGACGGAGTGGCTGGACAGTGCCCAGGAGGAAAGGGAGCTGGGGGTTCCAGACAGCAGCTGGCTGAACATGATCCAGCAGTGTGCCCAGCTGGCCAAGAGGGCCAAGGGCATCCTGGCCTGTATAAGGAATGGTGTGGCCAGCAGGAGCAGGGAGGGCATTCTTCCCCTGTACTCGGCACTGGTCAGGCCAACCTTGAGTGCTGTGTCCAGTTCTGGGCCCCTCAGTCTAGGAAGGACATTGAGATGCTTGAGCACATCCAGAGAAGGGCAACAAAGCTGGTGAAGGGCTTGGAAAACAAGCCATATGAAGAACAACTGAGGGAGCTGGGATTGTTTAGCCTGGAGAGAAGGAGACTCAGGGGTGACCTTATCACTCTCTACAACTTCCTGAAAGGTGGCTGTAGACAGCTGGGGGATGGTCTCTTTCTCCAGGCAGCAACTGACAGAACAAGAAGACACAGTCTCAAGCTGTGTCAAGGGAAATATAGGTTGGATATTAGGAAGAAGTTTTTCACGGAGAGAGTGATTAAATACTGGAATAGTCTGCCCAGGGAGATGGTGGAGTCACCATCCCTGGATGTGTTTAAAAAGAGACTGGATGTGGTACTTGATACCGTGACCTAGTTGAGGTGTTAGGGCTGGGTTGGACCCAATGATCTTGAAGGTGTCTTCCAACCTACATATTTTGTGAGTCTGTGATTCTGTGATATGAAATTTCCATGTAAATATCTTTATACAAGATCAGGACCCTGAAATCCCTTTATGGATGATACAGTACAGTTTACACACCTAAGATGTGCCTTATTAAATCCCACAGTTGGTCAGATGACTCACATAAGTGACCATATCAATTGCCTAAAAAGGAATTCAAAGGAGACATGGTTGAATGCAGACATTTACACTACAGACATCACTAGACTGCTAAATTCACTCCAAGTATCTTGATTTCACCACAAATATTCCAATGAAGTGGTCAGATGCTGCTTTTGTGCTTGCATACAGAAATGTCAGTGAACATTTTGTAAGGTTCATAGTTACTGGGAACATTATATCAGTGAGGAAATTCCACCACCACCCCCTTTGAGGAAAATATATTTAAAAGCATTTCACTAATATTTTACAGTTTATTTCAAACCTCGTGTTTTAAACGAGAGTGGTTTGAAGTGTTAAACACTTTTAGTTTTAATAAGTGAGTATGCCTCCAGCTGTTCTGTAAATAACCAGGAAATGAAAGCCAATTGGTTCCCATTTGCAGTCTGAAGCTGGATGAGATCTGCTTGCATGCTTCACAGTTTGCAACATCTTTAACACATTTCCCTCTTATTTCTGAATAAATACATGTATTAGCTTTTTCAGTGGTCTCATACTTTCTATAAAGTAGAACATAGCTTTTTTCATGTGCACCACATCCTTCAGTCTTATTGTCACATTGAAATACTTTTGATGTTTGGCAATTAAATTAATTAAATTTTCTTTTTTTCCCCTTAATTTTCTGTGAGATGCTAGCTTAGAGTTAGAACAGACTGTATCACGTTATTCTCTGGCAGATACATTCTTTTTTAATTCTACAGATATCAGGAATTCTGATACTACATTTCTTATGTACCAGAACCTGTCTTTAATTAATTAATTAATAATCTTCACAGAAAAGACCAGTTGCTTTTGTCAAATAGGTCTTCTACATTATTTTCTGTGAGCTGTTAAATTAACAACAAAAAATTGCCCTATCTTTTTTTTTTATTATTATTTTTCCTGTTTTGAAATATCTGGGAGGACACAGAGTTGTATGATCTTCCTTTTCCTTGAACCACAATTATCTGCTAAAATGTGATTACATGGGACAAAAGGCACAGTCTATATGCATGTGAAATTGCTTTTGATAATCCTGTTCTCCTTCTGAGAGAGCAATGACATTGTCACTATCTTTCTTGGCACTTGTGGCATCACTGAAGATAAAGCATAAGCACCAGAAGACAAATCTGTCACCAACAACGTGTGCTCACAGCCCAGAAAGCCAAGAATGTCCTGGGCTGCATCAGTGTGGCCGCCAAAGAGGGGCCTGAGACCCCACCTGGAAAGCTGCATCCAGCTCTGGGTCCTCAGCACAGGAAAGCTCTTGGAGTGTGTCCAGAGGAGGCCACAAAGGTCAAAGGGTGGGAACACCTCTCCTTATGAAGTCAGGCTGAGACACCTGGGATTGTTCTGCCTGGGGAAGGAAAGGTTCCAGAAACACCTCACTGTGGCCTTCCAATACCTAAAGGGAGCTTGCAAAAAGAGGGGAGAGGGTCTTGTTATATGTGCAGCAGTGACAGGACAGGGGACAGCGGTTTTAAACTGAAAGAGTGCAGGTTTCTGTTAGAGGTTAGGAAGAAATTCTTTGCCCAGAGGGTAGTAAAACACTGGAATAAATTGCCCAGAGGTGCTGTGGATGCTCCATAGCTGGAAGTGCTCAAGGTTGGATGGGATTTTAAGGGGTCCTGAACAACCTGATCTAGAGAATGGCATCCCTGACAGTGGTAAGAAAGTTGGAACCAAATGATCTTTAACATTCCTTCCAACTCTAACTCTTTTATGATTATTTTTCATTTGAAAGACAGAATTTCATTCTACTATATTTGTGGAAGTAGCAGCCATGAAGATTGAATTCCTAAACACTGGACAGATGACTAAAAGCATTTGGGTTTGGAAGACAAAATTCCTCTGCTACTGTGGTGATAATTCCAATGAGTATTTGTGACGTTATGGCAGTATCTCTGCAATAAAACTTCTAGCAGAATAAAACATTCTTTAGAAAGGTTAGTACTTCATTTAGTACTTCATCCCTCATTTGTCTCTGGAGTAGATAGAAGCTATAGTTTTATTATGATATTTAACTTGCATGAATCTGTTTAAGTGTTTTTTCAGATGTATGAATTTCTGCTGTAGACTGCTTATTAATCTTGACACTGCTGATTCAGAGAGGCTTGTTAGTACCCAGAGGTTTGGTATGATCTCTGTTTTGTCTTAGTATTTGATATAATGGGGGTGACTCAGAATAGGCTGAAAGAACTTTTCCACCATTATACTTTAATAGTTCAGACTCCTGCCCATTAGTGAACTTGATCATCTGCCCTGGACATCTGGTTTCTCACTGCTAAAATGATCTTTCTATTGTTTCCATGCCCCATTTAGAAGAAAACTACGAACTGGATTTTCTCCCTCATTTTCAGTAGTTACTTACCAAGAAAAGTTGTGATGCTGTCTAATCCACGAACAATATATCATGTTTTGCATTATTTGAATAAGCATGATATAAATAATAAAACATTTCTGGTGCAAGTATTCAAAAGTTCTTGTATAGTGTGTGAAGTCACAGTTTGGCAATATCTGTGTTTACAATAACTTACTGTAAGGGCTGAATGTAGATTTGAAGATATTTTGTCACAGATTCAACATCAGTTGGACTCATTTCACAAAGCCTCTTTATTCTCTAGAAAGGAAAATTAGAGTTGTCAAAACCTTTATTGCAATTTAAACTATCATTATAAGTGAAATACAGGTGTCAAAGACATCTTTTTCAGACAGCATGTTCAGCCAAGAATTTCAGTGGAAAAAGAAACAATCGGTATTGCCAAATTCCCTGACATGTTTGGTACTGTTGGTATTGTGTGTGTTTTCTTCTTTACCCTGTATGTTCACATCTCTGCTTTCTCTGGGAGGCTATTGTGACTAAACTCTCTTTTTTATCTTCAGGCTACTTTAGAAAAACCTCCAGGCTCTATGATGAGTCATCCAGCTTTTCTTTAGGTATTTTATTTGTCTTCTGTAGAAATCAGACAGCACCATTATCCATTTCATACTGCTTTCCTAAGATTGCCTATTCACAGGAACAAAAACTTCAGCCCTTGAAATAATTATTTTACTCATAAAATGTCTTTAATTCACATTGAAAAATGGCAATACATTCTGTTTTGGGAAGATGCCAGTCCTTATTAATTCTCTTTTGTACCCTGCAATGAGAAAAACCTGTGTACCAAGAAATGGTGCACCAGTGTTCCAAATAACATTTACGAAGAAAAACAGTGGAATTCTCATTTAAGCCATCAAGCAGGATGTTGTATAAAAAATGTCCCTCCTCCTCTCTTATCAGACAAGCTGGTCATCTCATTGTAGAATATTATCAGGTATCCTGCTTAATGCAAAAAGCATGCACTATATTCTGCTTTCCCTACCACAGTTCCCTTTCATCCTGAACACTGCTGATATCTGTTGTGATTGAACATCATCGTAGTCCTGGGCAGGGCTTCAGGTGGCCCTGCCAGAGCAGTGAGATTTGAGCAGATGACCTACAGAGGCCCCTTCCAGCCTCAGCTATTGTACGATTCTGTAATTCTGTGAAAGTCAGAGTATTTTAGATCTTTCACGGTCCTGCATGCACTTCTTCTCATTTCTCAAAATCTTTTTTTCCCACCGGATTGATTAGTATTGTCAGATAGGGCTACATTATGTTTTGTTTGTTACCTTTTTTTGCCTCTGTGGAAGGAGACAGATAAGAATGACTATTTCCCTGCAGCTTCCCCCATTTTGGCTAGTGAACCTTCCCTTTCAACTATTTGTCTTCAACAAAGGAATAAAAACTTTCATCAATACTGGTGCTCTGGAGAAGCCAGATTGCACAAAGAAAAACATGTCTCTAGTTTTCATGTACAGAGCTGTTTCTCTCTTAGTGATGGCCGTAGGACAGTACCAACCTGCTCACAGACCTTCTGGCTTCTTTTCTATTTCACAAAGATGAAGATTTGACATTCCAATACAACCTGTAAATAGGCATCATATTTTCCTGCATATACTGCTCTCTTTCACGTTGTGATTTTTACTTTTCAACATCCTGAATAGGAGAAAGCATTTTTTTACTGTCTCGGGAAGGCAGGAGAAAAGCAACAACCCTGTGGTGGTCACAATTGCTTTCTTCTGTCTGCAGGGAGAAAATAATGATTTTTCTCTCCTCCTTTAAGTCATGTCTTTGCCTCCATAACGAGACTTATCTTATTCCTAAAGTCTTGAATTTTCCTCTGTGGTCCTACTAGTGCTTGTCCTCCTTCTCTTCTGCTTTACAATGATTTCTGCTCCCACCCTTTGTCACATTCAAATTTGTTACAGGTAATTTCCACCTAATTCCCAGTTTCTCTATAATGTCAGCAGGGGTGCTACACCTCTGTCTCTCCACTATACCCACCTGCCCTTCCCTCCAACACTCATCCTTCATTCCATGTTTCTCTTACCAATCCTTCCCATGACTCTTGCAGACTGACCATGCCCTCTCATTCAGGACTGGAGTGAGAGCTGACTCCTCTCTGGCCCTTAAAGTATGGATAGAAGTCTTTTCCAGTGCTATTTGTCTAGAAAAGCAGAATGGCAAACAGATGATGATGAAGCAGATGTCAGCTTTATCTTCTTCTTATGAGTATGAGGGTGCTTTCTCTCTCCTGATCTAAATCAACTCTGCGTGTTGCTGTGACTGGAAGAATTCCCAGGCACAAAGGCTTTTCGTAAGATATTGTTAGACTATAAGACTACAGAATGAGAAAAAATACACATTTCAAAATATTCCCTTTCTCATTTAGTTCAAATACCCCAAATACCTGTTTAGGTTCTGTTGTCAGTCATTTTGCTCTCTGTGTTTGTACATGCGCACATTCACAAAGAGTTTTTTTGCAATTAGTGAACTACAGGCCAGATCCACTCAATAAAATGACTGTAACTTTATAAATGAATTTGGTTCCTGAAGTCTGCAATTTTAATGTAAGTGCATTAAGTGCTATTTTAAACACAGTCTCTGAATGTCATTTCATTACTTTTTTTTCTTTTATCTTAGTGTGGTGCAACTACAACTTTATATAGATAGCAATAGCAAACAATTGCTCTTCTAGGTAGAATGAGATATTTATGACTCTAACAAAATAATCAGTACAGAGACATTCTGGCTGAGCAATGCAGGCAGGAAATGGGGCAAAAACTGGCACTGTAGACTCCACAAAATAATCAGTACAGAAACATTCTGTATTATAAACTACTATGTAATAATCAGTTTAAAAAATTCTTATCTGGAGTTGGACAAAACTGGGCTTAGGGGTAATGAAGAGAACAAAGAAATAACATAGGTAAAATGCATCTTATGTAGTGCATTTGGGTGGAACCTGGTTATACAGGCCAATGAAGAGAAAAACGTGTAAATAAATATGTATGTGAAAAGTATTTTCTTTTAGACTGATATAGTCAGGTTTGAATATCTTCAAGCTAATATGATATAAGGATCTGATACAATTTTAAGTGGGACTCTGATCCATGTTGAAATGAGTTAAAGATGTAGTAGGAGGCTTAGAATGGAAGAAAAGTGTGTTATTTCAATAAGAATGGGATAACAGGTTCCACCAGCCTCAATTTTGTCTGTTGTTCACTTCTTAACACAATTTAATGTAGATTGTTTTTTGTATCAATTCTCACTATGAAATACCTCCCAGTTAGTATGAATTCCTATGAACATTTTATCCTGATACACTGTGCTGCTCCCTGTGTTTATACCAAATCATCCATTTCCTTATGTGAGTTCAGTAAAGATGCATTATTATCAAGAACTAATTTGAAAATGGAATGTTTATTGCTTACATTTATTTTGGAACATCAAGACAGAAGCATTCCTGATTGATTCTCTCAATTTTCTACACATCCAAGTTTGGTTGCATTTTGCAGCAATTTCTTCACATTATTTGTATATATAAAATGCTGTATTTTATTGTGCTGACAAGATTGAAAGGAATTTCCTATAATTTTTTCTTCCCAAGGGAAACTGCAACCCATAGAAATTTTCCATTGCTCAATTTTCATAAAAGCACTTGTCAAAAAAAAATTTATATAATGGTCTAATATAGTAGATCATTTTATTGCCAGAGAAACAGAAGCAGAAAAGTTATTCAAAGCTCACAACTGCACACTCGTTCTATCTTCCTTCAAATGAGCTGAGTAGAAAGTATTATTTATTTCCATTTTTAAAAAGTGAGGAGCCAGTCAATACATAAAGAAAGAAATAATCTTTCCATAGGTGTATAGTGCTCCAACTCATAAACAGTTTGTATTAATTCACAGAAGGTATGTCAATCGCATGTAATTATTTTATTTCTTGTGATACCTCCACGATGGGAGTGCTCCATTAAACTGTCTGTGTTGGGATGTTTTTACTGCTGTACAATATGCAATCCTGAACTGAGCTACAAAAACAAAACAACAAAACAAAACAAATCTTCAGGTCAGTTTCACAAGCAGTTGTATGTATTTGTATGAATCTGTAAATTATATATATATATTTTATTTCCATATGTGTTCAGTAGAAATGACTATATGTGAAATTTCAATTTCAGATAGAATTCCTTCCAGAAAGTCTTTCTTCATAAAATATTACTCTTGTTTCAGATGTAAGCTCAGACATTCCTAATAAATGTGACCTGCTTTCATTTTTCTGGGGCTGAAAAACCAACAGCCAACACTCACAGGACAGTTTTTGTTGGAAGGGACCTTCCAGATCCTGCAGTTCTACCTCAGACATGGGCAGGGACCCCTTCCACTTCACCAAGTTTCTCAAAGCCCCATCCAACCTGATCTCCTTCTGTCATCTGGAATTCTGAGGAAAGTCATCAAGGAAAGACAATTGGAGTTTTTTTGTTTGTTTGTTTGTTTTTTTAAAAAAGATGACAATTAAGAGTGTTGTGACATAAGCTTGAATATCACTTGTGTTTTGGTTTAAGTTAGGCTTAACAGCAGCGGAATTTCACAAGTTTAAGTATGAGAATAAGTATGAGATTAAGTATGAGATTAAGACATCTACCTTTAGGCTACGTTAATGCTTAATACTACGTTAATTACTTTGTCATAGCAGGAGTGGATGAAATATATATGTATGTATGAAATATATCATATCCATATACAAGAAGGGCCCAAAAGAGGGCCCAGGATACTACTGACACATCAGCCTAACTTCAATTCCTGTGAAAGTACTGAAATAGGTCCTCCAAAAAATATTACTAACCAAAAGAAGCAGATTATTGGGAAAAAATAGAAGGGATTTGCCAAATACAGATCAAGCCAGACTAATCTGGATCCCTTTCTACACCAAAACAACATCTTGTGTTTATATGTGGAGTGTAGTGGATGTTGTTTATCTGGTTTCAGGCAAGGGTAGAGACATGATCATTTGACTGTACTCAGCATTTGTCAGGCCACATTGGCTCTATTTCTAGGCCCCACAATTCAAGAAAGACATGGACAGACTGGAAAAGGTCTGAAGGAGAGCTAAAAAGTGGTCAAAGGTCTAAAGAACTACCCTATGAGGAAAGACTGAAGATATTGGATCTCTCCTCTCTGGAGAAGGAAGGGTCATCACAGTTTCCAGTACTTCAAACAGAGCTAAAAAGAGGGTGGAGGCTCTGTTTTCCCAAGGCACAAGACAAAGGACAATAAATAGAAGTTGCACCAGCAGTTTTACCTTGATGTAAGAAAGACATTTTTTGTAGTATGAACAGTCACTAACTGGACCAAGGGAATGACCATCACCAGGGATGTGGTAGAGTCTCCATCACTGAAAGTTTTGAGCTGCCATTAGATAGAGCCTAGAGCATCTCATACAGATTCTCTTTCCCATGAAAAGTTGTACCAGATGTATCTCTAAAGGTCTCTTCCAGCCTAGACTATTGTAGGATTCTACAATATGGTGGTGTCACCTCTGTACCTACAGTTTTTGCCACTTGATGGGATTAGAACAGGCAACTTCAGTCAGCTGCTGGTTTAAAACTTGATTTATTTCATGCTGTCATGTCATTAACATATTTAGAAAAAAGTAAATCTGTTTATTCTGTTTGTGACAAGCACCTGTAAATTCTTGTGTCTTACATGTCACAACAAAAATAAAAGGCCATTCTATAAATCCACATTACATTGGTCACATCTATTAAAAAAGTTATTAATTTCTTGCACAAACTAAAAATAACACAGTCAAAATGTTATGCATCAATTAGACTACTGTACATTTGTGAAAATAGTTAAATAAACCAATAAATACCATGAGCATATGTAAACCATGAGATAGCATAATCCTTTTTTATTCCCACTGTTATATATCTCCAGAAAACAGTCACATCCTCTCTACCTCTGTCTTTGGTTCATCTACACTCTAGAAACACAATTATTCAGTCTACAAGATATTAAAAATTGTGTGGTCATCTGACAGCTGCTTTGCCTATACAAGGTCATGTCTTAAATCTACTGAAGTTAATTAGCACATCTGTGGAGAAATTCTGAGAATAAACTTTCTGTCATTGTTATGTGACTTCATTTCCTTATGCAGCCCTGTCTATGTGCATTGAAGACAGTTAGCTCTAGTAAATGAGTTCAAGTATACCATTTTTGAAATGCATGAGACCAGCTGGCAAGAGATAAAATCATCGTTGATTGTGGAAAATTTCTTGATATCCTTTCATAACAAAGTCACAGTTATTTTGGCATGGTACCAAATTATATTTTTCAGCTGTCAGTGATGTTTCAAATGGAGAAGCAAAATAGTTGAGACAATCATTATCATTGAATCATTGCAGTTTTGCAACCCCACCAACAATAGCTTGTTTCATAATTTCTATAACTACAAATGAAACATTTGTGAAAGAATCTTTTCCGAGCTGACTTCCTGGCTCTTCATTGTCTATTTACAAAAGGAAAGGGAAAAACATTCTGAAAGCAGATTTTGTCTATAGGAGCAAAGCATTCTGTCTGAAAGCATTACACATGCACATTTTATAACTGTTCCCTGAAGACCTGCATATGGCCTAAGGTAACTTCTTGATCAGTGATGAGGATTACTTGGCAAATTGGCATCACTGTTAGACCTTTTGCCAGATGGAGGTGACTCCATTCTCACCTAGGAGGAATAAAAACTCTGCTGAGAGCACTATCTCAAATCCTCATAGTCTTTTGCAAAGTTGGATGAATCATAAACAGATGTCCTCTGTCTTTTGAACTACCATCTGCTGTAACTGGTTGGAAGATCTCTGGCTATTTCTGTCAAAGTATGCTAACTTTTTTCTGAAAAATCTATTCTTTGGACAGCATGTTTTGAAGAGTAACCCTGGAAAGACAGCAGCTGTTTTTTCAGAGCCTAGCAAGGCTCTGATTCTGTTGATTATTTTCTTTTTATTCCTTTCCTTTTAGAATGGAAACTGGTTGCAAATGTCATTCATCCTGAAAGTTTGCAAAACTGCCCAGGCTGTATAATTAGGACTCCTTCACAAGCATCTTCTGCTGGATGGTTCACTACTGTTGAAACAGATGGAATCGTAACAACTCCCTGAGTCATTATTAAGCTGGTCCAATGGCATCAATGAACTTTTATATGTGTTTGATGTGGTTTTTTTTAATCCAAGAGTCATGACTTTCTGATTGAAGGAGCTTCTATTTGAGCCTATAAAATGAGTTTCATAAGTATTACAGTAGGTATGCACTTCTTGTGAATGATATACACGCTTTGTGAATAAGTCTCTCCACATTATTTCAACCTTTAAAATAAGACCTTCTAAATTTCACTAACTTTCTAACATGCGGAGATGACAGCATAGTTTTAGCATGTCCCTGAAATATTTATTAGGTCTTGGAACTTTTTGTATCTTATGTCATTCTGTATGAAGCTTCTTCCCAGTGGCAGTGCTCTTATTCCACTCAATCTGTGAGACACCAGGATTAAGTTGCCACCAGTTTCCCCTCTACATAGGGAATGTGATTTCTGTAGTCTCCACTCTTCTTTCCTCCTTTGCTTGAACACCATAAATTACATGCCAGGGAAAGACAAATTACAGCAGTGCTTTAATTGTAAGTAAGATCATTTGTCATAAAAATTTCCAGTCCCTTCAAAAAATTAGTTAGTGATGAAAGAAATCACACCTTTACTGCTATTAATTCTCAGCTTTCAAGTAACAGATGCTATGAATACCATAGGTTCTCTGTTTTTTTAACCATTCACAAAAGTATTGCCCTGTGGTCCAATGACTTTGCAGAGCTGCCTGTTTCATTTTCTGAGCCCAGGGAATTGCAGGTTATCACTTGCTAAAAGCACAGCTTCACACCATTCTCTCACATCTGCTCAGCAAAAAAATTGATTCTGTACACCATGAGAATTCTTCAAGGAGCTTGAAACTCTGTTTCTAATTTCTAGCCCAGTGCCTTATTCTGCCTCACTGTACCTACTTTTCTTCTTTCTCATTTTAATTTCAAGTCTATGTATAACAGAACATTTATGTGGCATATATTAATATGCATTTAATGTGACATGTTAATTGATACTTCCCTCTGCCCATCTCCCCGGGGCTCTTTGGCTAGCTCAGATCCTTGAGAGAATTTGGGGGGATATGTCAGGGACAAGACAAAAGATCCAAAGGAGGCTCTACTCCAGGATTATTCCAAGGCTTTAATCTTGAAGGGTTCCAGGGGAGAGAGAGGGAGAACAAGGAAGAACAGGGCATTATATAATCTCCTGCACAGGAATAGATAGCTGGAACCCAGCCAATAAGGTCAAGAAAGGAAGGAGGGGTCAGGCTACATGGACACAGGCTCCAGGGGCCCCAGGGGGGGAAAAAACATTCCCCAGAGAAAACACAACAGTTAATCTGTATTCTGCAGTGGTCCACACATGCCTCTGCATCCATGCATCCATCTCTCCATGATGGAAGCAAATACAAACAAGTTGGAAAGAGAAAGTTGTTTCTTTCCCATACTTATGTGATATTATTGCATTTGAGATAACAACAGTAAATGTAAAAGTAAAGATATGAACATGCGAAGCAGAGATACGATCCAAGACTGAAAAATGAACAAAAGAGAAGGCAGAGATTTCAAATGAGGTAAAAAGGGAAGGAGTAATTCATGACAGATGAAAAGAACACATTTTGAAATTTTGTAGTATTTTTTCCTCCTACTCACACTCTTGTGTTAGCAAGGTGAATCACTTACTCCAGGACCAAAATCAAATTGTTTTTCCACTGAAAAAGCATAAATACAGACTTTCAGTTTAAACAACTTTGGATAATTTGTTCAAAGGAAACAACAACAAAGAAGAAAGATAAACATCTGCAAGAGATTACAATTATGTGTTTAACTTTGTTAAACCTCCTTGAGAAATCCTCCTTCACATATGACTGACTAATGCCTAGAAATGACTGGAAAAAACGCCACTAGAAAGAAAGATTTGAGAAAGAAAAAGAAAAATAAGAACATGACATACATGATGTTGGCAGAACTGAATGATATTTGAAAATAAATGAAGCAGTGACCAGAAGCAATGAAATAGAAATGCTGTTTTGTATCCTTACCAACCTAACCAAACCCTTTTTCTGGATTTCCCTACTTATAGAGCAGAGGAGAAGTTTCTCCTAAAGCTCAGACCCTTCCTCATTTCCTGAGATCTAAGGAAAGGTAAGACTGTTCTGAGTCTATGAGGCACAGGAAGCTGTTATTGTGCCTAAGGTATTTTTTTGCATCAAAGTTAGGAGGACCTAAACCCCCAGCCAGCTGCTTGAATTTACTGAGGATGCTGCAATAGCCTTCAGCCAACCAAATCTAATAATATTGAAGTATAATATCATTATTAGTTAATTATACACTCACCATCATTCTGTAGCATACATCAGCAGATGTGAGAGCTTTTGTTTTTCTTAGAGGAAAACATGACTGGTGGGGAATTATCAGCAGGCATAAGTTTAGAATTTAGGGCTTCACAGTGAGAATATCTATCTTTCTGCTCATTTGCTGTTGCTACTAAAGAAAGAGAGAAAAATGAGAGATAAATGTTCCACCTTTAGGTCAGAGAAAAAGAGAGATAAATGTTCCTCCTTCAGGTCAAACAGCTCAAGAATTTTCCCAGCCTCCTGGCACGTTCTCACCTGCTTTTAACATGGTGTGGTGACCTCATCTCTGAGGCACAAAATGTCAAGTACAGTTGTAACTCTTCAACCAGTTGGATCTAAGAGTTCATTAGTGTTTATAATCAGCACAGGTTAACAAAAACATCATGTTGCTCCTTCCTACTGAATTTCATTAGTATCTAGAGAATTGTTTAAAACAGCAGGTTTTTTATATTTTCACTGTTGTCAGGGCATCCTGACAGAATTGAGGGAAGTGGAAGGGGAAAAAGCCTCACTTTAGCATCTTCTATTGTTTAGAAAGCAGTTTCTAAAGCTTCAAGAAGATTAATGCTTTTTCATAATTATTCATTTCTTCCTCTCAAATGCTGTGTTGGTAAGCTTTTTACATTAACAGATAATGTAAAGGACTTCAAAGGCTTATGCAGGCATTCCCACTTGGCTTCCTGAATACAGCTGGGAGTCAAACTAATTGGCAGTCTGCAGTGAGGCAATTAGCCACAGGATGAAGTAAATTGGAAACAGAGACCTAACATTATATATGCATCATTACTTGAATATGTGCTTTGTTTTTTGTGAGTGGAAGTACTATCAGAGTATTGAGGTAGTTTCAAGACAAAAATAACTCAAATTCATCTGTGGGGCACAGGTGTGCACCTTCCATTTGTATCCTATAGACAAACTGGTCAACCGAGATGGGTAAAACATTGTTTTTAAAAGTGTTTTCCTGTAGCAGATTTTGTACTTGGTAAACCAGTACTAAAGAAGTGATCCAAGGTAGGTCCTGACCTCTACCCACACAGTAAAATGCAAATTACATATTGGCTTCAATTACACTTTTCTGGTTTTCTTCAGAGGTTAAATTCTAATTCAGCTCAATTATAATCACATCATACAGAAAGAGTGTTTAATTTTCCTTGGGCATATACTGGCAGTAAAATAATGGGACTGCTTCTTTCCCTTTCTGTTCCTCTGAGATCAGGGGACTGCAGCAAATATTCAAAGATAATAGTCTTTTATAAATGAAAAAATGAAGTGGTGCCATTCACTGTGACAGACTGAATGATTTGAAAATATCATAGAATCATGTAATAGAATGCTTTGGGTTGGAAAGGACCTTAAAGACCATCTAGTTCCAACTCCCCTCTCATGGTCAGGGATATTTTCCACTAGACCAGGTTGCTCAGAGCCCCATCCAGCCTGATTTTGAACATCTCCAAGGATGGGGAGCCCACAACTTCTCTGGGCAATCAGTTCCAGTGCCTCACCACTGTTATAGTAAAGAATTTCTTCTTTATATCTGTAAATCCAGAAATGGAAGTCAGAAAGTTGCTTACACCTGAGAGTAGGACGATTGAGAGTCTACTCAGGTGAGTAAACACTAGGTCAGGAGCAAGAACCCTCTCAATTCTGAGTTACCATATAAAGTGCATTTCTCTCTTGACGTTTTTCTTGCAACCCTTCGGTGGTTGACCTTGAAAAGATGTGGTATGAGCCATATTCTACTTGCTTGGTAAACAGAAATATACAGCTGAATCTGTGTTTCTAAGCTCTGGGGAATGGTGCAGAACAAGTTCACTGCTGCTTCTCTTCCTTTTCCTTCTCACCCTCATCCTTTTGACCTCTAAGACCTCTTGATTTCTTGCGGTGTGCTTTGATTGTATCTTTACCTCTCTCTTTCAAAACCCTTTGGGATCTTAACACCATAAAGTTTCTACAAGTCCTTTTCACTAACTGCCTAAAAGTGGCTGTAGTAACTAGCACTGAATAGATACATAGGGACCTTGGTTGAGTGAGCAAGAAATAGTTCCACAAACACAGTGAAATGTAAGTTGATGAGGTTATGTGGTATTTCATGGTGGCAAGTGGTATTATGATCTTATCATCACCAGAAACCTAACTAGATTCATTAGATGTTACTTCACAACTACTTTGGAATTGCCCTCAAGTGGCCACTGCATTCTGAAATCAAAGTGGTGAAATCCTAAAATAGATGTTCTTGTCAGGAAGTGGCTTTGTGCATTTCTGCATTAATTACTTTTATTTCAAAGCAGAAAGCCTACAGGGGTTAGACAGAGAGAGCCAAGTTGGTTGCATTTGACCATGTATCATTAATATCCTCATTGCATTTTTCCACTCACTTTTCCCTCTTTATTGGATTTAGTAATCCAGGAACCCCCTAATTAGGGCATTTTTCCTTACAAAATCCTGTACCAGGGTTTAAAAGATGAGTGATACTTGCAGCTTCAGTCTTCAAAGATATTTATTCAATTTCTTATCTCAATATTTGCACGCTGCCAACACCAGGCTTAACACGCTGGAAGACGCTGCCAAGTGCCCTGGATAGCAGGTGCTCAAGGTCTTTTAAAGATTTCTAGTCCAATTAACTCTTAAAACGTACTATATTTACAGTTTTGTGCCAATGATCACTATCAATTCTAGACACGCAATTTCTACATCTACCAATGTCTTTGTGCCACTGTCACAGCAGAAGATGGGGTTGAAGGAGAAGAACAACCCAAAGCACCACCCAAAATTCTCCATCTTGCTCTCATCCACTTCCATTCTAAAAACCCAAACCTACAAATTTTCACCCTGTGACAAACCAAATGATCATCTTTTTACATCTTTATTGTTTTCAACTCATCTATGAATGCTGGAAGTTTTTCCCATGGACTAAGGTCAAAGGCAATACTTTCCTGGGGTCCCAGCCAGGGTCTTGGACCCCCCAGGGCAGCAGCAAGGGTTTTCCCCATGCCCTGGACTCCAACACCTCTTGAACTGAATTTTATCTGTTTTACAGGGTTTCTAGGAAAGTTTGGGAAATCTGGTGGAGTATTGGCACAGTCTTGCTGCCAGGGTCAGGCAATAATTTCTTTAATTTGTGGCTTGTCAGATGGACTAAACTTATCCAGAACAGGAGAATTCAGAGGGAGCACCACCTTGGAGTATCTGATGTAGATATAGTGCAACCCAAAAAAAGAAAATCAGTTTAAAAGTGCAGAACTCTTTATGCATAAATTACTCCAGAAACAGAACAGAAAATGTTCTTTGCAGCATTTTTATGGCTTCGTATTAAATTATGTCTTCCTTGGTTGCTGTTTGTACTAGGGCATGACAGGACATTTAATGAATCTATAAAGAAGCCAGAGAGGGACCCTTCATCAGGAACTGTAGTGATAATGAGCAGGAGTAATGAGTTCAAACTGAAAGAGGGGAAATTTAGGTTATATATAGGGAAGAAATTATTTACTGTGAAGGTGGTGAGGCATTGGAAGAGGTTCCCCAGCAAATTTGTGGATGTCTCGACCCTGGAAGTGTTCAAGGCCAGATAGGATGGGGCTCTGAGCAACGTGGTGCAGTGGAAGGTGTCCCTGTCCATGGCAGGGAGGTTGTAACCAGATGGTCTTTAAGGTACCTTCCAACCCAAACTCTTCTATGATTCCATGACCATGCAGACTGAAAGCTGAAAGACTTTGGCAAAAAAATCCTATGATAAAATAGTAGAAAGAGCAGAGAGAACATTCTAATGAAACTAAATTGTCATTATCTCTGCAGTTCTGAGGCACCTGCTGTTGAAGCCTTCCAGTTTTGTCATTAATCACACAAGAAAGACATCAGCTGCGCCACCTCACTGGCTTTCAATAGCAGCACAAGGGCTCTGACTCTCTAAACTCAGACACTTGGAGACTTCTAAAGGAAATAACTTCAAAATATATCTACTTTTGCTCTAATCTTAATTGCACCAAAGACAATTGTTAACAGGAATTTTCAAACTGCTCCAGTGTGGATGAATTACATTGCTGGCAAAATTCTTTATTCAACAAGTAATCCCTTATGCTCCCATACAACCATGTTTTTTGTTACAGTGAATTGGACCTTTCTAGGTATATGCTTCTCCTAAACCATCACTGCAATATGTGTAACACCAGAACATGCTGGTGCTATCTAAATCAGTCCACTCTACCAGTTAGATCCCTTCCCGTTATGTCTAATTGCATGTATTAAAAATGCAAATAAGCCATTTTCTCTGGGCTTTTGAAAATATTTTATTGCCCCCAGAACACAGACATGCCATATGCGGAGTTGAACACATTAAAGTTTCCAGTAGCAGATTAACTTGTTCTACATTTCCCCATTTAGCTTTTTAAATATTTGCTTGGATGTTTGTTACTGCAGTGAACAGGATTTAAAATTATATAAAAGCAATAATGAAGCAATAAACTGTTCCCCTGTGTAGAGTTCATACCGCATGTAATTGGCACAATGGAGCAGTTTACAGCAAGTATTCTTAGGTGTGTGATAGTGTACTGTTATTGTGCTGCAGATGTTTCTAGGTAACCTTTAAAAGGAATGGGAAAATGTAGAAATTTCAGATTTCTTCTTGAGTTTTATGAGCATATTTTATAGAAATCTATAGAGATGAGGATGACAAAAAGTAATGGTGACATTATTGCATGAGAATAGACCACCATTGATATACCTCAATAGGGGGCCAATAAACCCCACAGTCATGGTGCAACTTAGCGTAAAAATCAAGTTTGGCTTATTCAGGCATAGAGACCTACAGAAAATCAGCAGGTGCAAAAGCTTACAGGAAAAATCTTCTAGCTAAAGTTGAAAGAAGAAATACCAAAGCTAATTTAGCAAGAATACGTTATATATATATAATATTATCCAAAGACATAAAACAGCCGTATATATTTAAATATGTATACACACATAGTGTATACACATTCTTAATATTTTCTAAATGTTATGCTTTTGCTGATGATGTCTGTCAGCTGCTTAATATCAGCTCTGGAATCAAATGAATGAAGATTTTCCATCACTCTAATTTTCTTTCTGCTGTAGTGTGCTCTGAACTGTTAGTAATACCAATTTAACCTGTCTGAAGTTCCTAGAAGTCACTAAGCCTGACTTTGTGGCTTAGTGACTTCTAAGCCACTAAGGGATTTGCAATGGCTAATCTGCAAGTAGAATTGTCTGGATGTCACGCAAGAGCTGTAAAACTCTTCAGGTTTTGTGGATCTTATCTGCTCACGCATTTTTCTCCTCTGGTGTCATATTTCCTTGCTAGCCCTCTCTGCCATACCATCAGTGAACCTCTTTTCCATCACAGCATTCAGGAAAGCTCACTAGCCCAATGTGCAGGAAGTTGAACTCAAACCCAAAGGACTTCTGTACAAAAGACTGTAGTCTTGGAGAATAGGTATACATATGTTCTCCCAGAAAAACACATAAAAACCAACAACAAAACCCAAAGCCAAATAAATGAGGTCTCAGACAAAGAAACAAAGGAGAAAAGTGAAAAAAGTCAAACTCACACATATACACACACCAAATGGAAAGCATGGGGGATATCACCAACTAAAATTCCATGCATACGTAGTAAATTAAGCAGAAGTACAGGCTGAGCAGAGGATAGGTCAAGATTAGTCATGAGCAGAAAAACTTGGGGGTGTTGGTGGACCAAAAGAATAACATGATGAATCATGTTATTCAATGTGCTCTTGGAGCCTGTAAACCCAACTGTGTTCTGGGCTGCATCAAAAGAAGGGAGACCAGCAGGTCAATGGAGTTGATTCTTCCCCTCTCTTCTGCTCTAGGAAGACCCCACTTGCAGTGTTGCACCCAGCCGTAGGTCCCACAGTGCAAAAGGAATGTGAGAACTTCCTGGATTTTACTGTCCACAGATACTTATAACAAGTTTAATACTGAGCAAAATAATTGCTTTATTATGGTGAATTTGCAGAAGAAAGTTGCCATCTTAGTTACATCGTCCACTTGAGGGAGTTTTCCTGTAAAAATGAAGTCCACAAGTTTGGGTTTGGATGCATTCCCATTTAGACTTGAGAATACTGGTGATAAAAGTACATTTAATTTTAACCAATTTAACAGTTATCATCTTATGTGATGGTGCCTAAACTGAAGGTATTTTTCATTGCATTTTACAGTGACAGCCATCCCTAATTGTTTTCACTGAATGTTTGAATCAACATGAGATATATACATATTTTCTGCATGACTAGAGAGACCATTGCTTTGAAAATCCTATCTCCCTGCAATGACATCTTTGTTTCTGTTCATAGTTTGTTTCTGGAAAGTTGAGTAAAATTTGCTTCCTGGACTGGTCACAAAGGTGTGTCACCATCTCTGCAGAATAATTCAAGAGATGACACCCTGAATGTACCCTAAATGGTCTTAATGGAGATAGTGAAAATGGCACCAGACCCTTCTCCAAGGTGCACAATCAAAAATGAGCAGCAAGAAACATAGCTTCCAGATTTCCAGCGAGAAAAATTTCTAAGTTAGGTGGTGGAATTAAATATTTTCAAAATTCAACCAGTAAATACCCTGAGAATCCTCCTCCAAGTTCGAAATCAGACCTCCTTTGAGGAGACAGGTGGACTAAATGGCATAAAAAGGTCTTTTCCCACCTAAATTATTCCAAATAAGAATCCAAACTTTGACACAATGAAAGCATTACCTTTGAACAGTGTTGGGCCAGTTACTTTCTTCTTGTCATCTCCTTCAGAATTTCAGAGCCATTAGACACAGTCTGAGATCTCAGTCCATGCTTTGAGAAATGTCATACAGCTTTCATAGAGATTATTGGCAATCATAATTTCTCTTGTTCTGCTCGTTTTTTCAAAAGTTATCATTAAGGGAAGTAAGTTTATATTCTGTTCCTTTTCTGCAGTATTATCCAAATGGAAAGACTGTAAAAGATTAATATATAACCTTTACACAAGTTGTAATTACAAATTTGAATATACAACTTGATGAGAAAAGGGTATTGAATATGCTTAGGTAGTAGGAATTCCATTTTCCCTCAACAATGAGATTCAGGACCAAACCTTGTTCCTGCATTATTTTGATTCTGCAGGAGCATACACAATCCAGCTAGGTCAATCCAGTGCTAATCATCATGGCTTCACAATCCTCCTTTTGTTTACAAAGTGGAAGGGTTTCAGTCTCCTGAACACTTGCAGTAGCTACCTCTAGAACGGACATTGAGGAGTTATTACACACTGCTGGCTCACTTGATTAGTGCAGCAATTAATGCTGTATATTCTCTGGTGCCTGTTTTGGTTTTATATTTTGTCAGAGATTAACACATCCTCTCATGATGGTTTTCTTCCCCCAAGGTCTATAGTACTTCCACAAATTTTTTCCCCTAAGATCTTCAACATTTAAATCATTTAACACACATTCATTTCCATGGGAAAAATCAGACATTTTAAAATAGAAATTTGTCTAGCTCTCTCTGCCCCTTTATAAATTGGCACATCCTATATTTAGTATGTTCAATGAATTACACTCCATGTATTCTAGTTAGAGCAGCACTGTCTGGCCAAGGACTGTGACTTAGAGGTAAGATCCCTGGAGTGGATTGACGTTAATTAGATGTGACAGTCACCCAACACTCAGACTCAGTGCAGATCCTGTAAGTGTCAAAAGCTCAGCACATTTCAGCAGGAGCTTCTACCCTTGACAGGAGAGAGCTGTGAGCACTAGTCTAACCTGCTTGAAAAAGGAGTTTGCAATACTCATTGCTTAAAATTGATGGGAGAAGTACCATCTCATTAAGAGTGGGATTCTTTAATTGTTCCTTGCATTTTTAATGTGATAAGTAAGGCTCTTCCCCACAGTACAGCAAGAACAGAGTATGGTAATGCAGGAGTGATAAATGTCTGTCTCTGAGTCTGTCATAGATCCAGCCATGCAGTGCAGGCAACTCAGATGGATGTTCAAAATGCCTCTGCAGGAGCACAGTTAGAAATGCCTCAGCAGGAACTGCAAATGCAGAGTCTCTTCAAGGCCCAGTAGGTCTGACTCGATGAAATGTTGGGACATATGATGTCTGGGGATGTCTCTAGATTCAGTGTCTGCTCTGGGTCTTCATAAAATCACTGGGTTTTAAAGTGTGGCTTTCAAAGTAAATACATTTGAGAGCACTGAGATCTGGTTTGGAGGGAATGAGAGGAGGAAATGAATGTCAGAGAGTATAAATCCTGGGATCTTGATTTAGGAAAGCACTCAAATTTAAACATGAGCCCAAAGCATTTTTCTGCACAGGATGTGTGGGATGAATCCATGCATTACAAAGTATGGCATAATGCTCAGTAAAGTGTGACATTAATAAGAGAACATGACTACTTAGCACTTGAAACAAGTGTTTTAATCTTTTAATTCCAGCATTACTAATGATCTAAAGCTTTTTAGCTTTAGAATGCCTTCTTGCACTCTAGCCTCCTTTGTTTTCCTGCCTAAGATAAAGAAAGCAAAAAAATGCTACAGGGAACACAGCTGCACACCTTCTTCTGTTAACATTGCCCAAGACACCTAATCTTGTGTTAATGACCCTGGTAAGAATAAATGTACACAAAGAAACCTGACTGGATGGAGGACAGCACCCAGGGTGGAAGTCTGCTAGTGCAGAACTACAGAGCATTTGTTTTTCCATAAAGTAATGTAGGGTTAGACAAATGGAGCCACACTGAGAAAAAAGATTAGACACACATCTTCCTGTGGGACAGGCAGTGGAAGATTTGGTTTGTTCTGTGTTAAGATGAAGTTGGATATAATGCACTGGGGATGAGTCCCCTTGGCAAGCCTTGGTTGTCTCTTCTGGTATTAATGACTGTATCATACGGTGTATCTGCTGATCTAGATGGCTATCCTCCTCAGGAAGTTGTTTCTTTCTTGAAGGTTTATTGTCTCCAGAAATTCAAATGTAATATGCTTCCAGAAAGATTCTTGGGGCAGTGACAGACCTCAGATATATCTCAAGGCACTTGTACTGTTTCCATCCCTTGTCTTTGCAGCTCATAGTCAATGCACTACAGGAGAGAAGTATATTCAGTGCATTGTGAAAAGGAAAATGTCACACTTGTTAAAACCTGTGGTGAATGTAACTGAGTTCAATGCTGCTGCGTGTCCTAGAAAAATCTCTCTTGGATGCCAAAATATGGCTTCTCAGGAGGGAAAATGGAAAGAAATTTCTCTGAGACTTCACCCTAAACAGACTTTTGCATGCTACTCTGTCATATAAAGAGATTTCTCTTTCAGTTTGCTCTTTGTTGACCTGAGATGTTGTGGATTCCCCATCCCTGGAAGTTTTCAAGGACAGATTGGATTGGGCTCTGAATAACCTGGCCTAGTGGAAGGTTTCCTGCTCCTGGTAGGGTGTTTAGACATAGATGATCTTTAATGTTCCTTCCAACCCAAATTGTTCTACAATTCTATGATCCTGTGACCTGGTGGGATCCAGACTTTGAGAGCCGTGTGGGTGGATTGAGCCCTAAGGGCAGACAATGAGGCAACTGCATCCTTTACAGTTTAACGAGAGCAGAAAGGAAAACCTTATGAAATAATCAATGTGATGAATGTCACGAGAATGTATTTTGAAAAATCTCACAATGCTTCTTGCTGCTGAGGCACAGTGGGAGTTAAAGTCAGCATTTTAATGTAGTGTGGTAGATCACTTACAGTGTCAGCATTTCTTTTTTATGTGCTTTGTATAGAGATGTTTTTCCATCAGCATGACTTATTGAGAAAACCACTGTATTTTACAGCAGTACATTAAATTGTTCACTTGCCTAGGTGCACAAGTACTTCCTGAAACACATTTCATAATCTTCTGATTCACTGCACACAACACATATGCATACAAGATATTTCATTATCAGAAAATACCCTGATCTAACATTTTAATGCAATTTTTATGATTCTGGTAGGTGGAATAATAAAACTAAATAATTTCTGAGAACCATCCACAGAAAAAAAAAATTCCACTACAAAGTCTCAAAACATATTTTAACATACTGAATTATTCTTGTTATTTCAAATACCCCTGTAAAAGTAGCTCCATTATGAGACCTGTAATACAGAGTGATAAGTATTAAAGTCACTTATAATTGAAATAAAATCCAGCAATAAAGTAGATGTGTAAACATACTGCTATCACAGTTTTGTGGCCTCATACTTGAGTGCAGTCAGTAAATATACCACAAATCTGTTGAGACAAGACCTGTAACTTTTAATTACCACCTGTTAAGGCGGTAATTGTGTAAAGATAAATAATAACAGAGATTTTATCCCACCTAAGCAGGCTGTTGGTTCACCTACTGAATAATGCTCTTGTGTTTGGGCAGTAGCAAGACCTTTGGGTCTGTCTGTGAAGAATTAGCAGATTTGTGAGCTTTGAAACTCTACTGCAATTGAATTCTTAAAACTGCCCTAAAGAAATCTGTACTTTTGCCATTTCTTTCTAATTCACTTAACATCTGACTGGTGGAGTGAGGCGAGTAGTTCTCACTAGTTATAACCCAGTTCTTTCTAAATCTCTCCTTAATGAGTCTATTTCTAGGACTTCTTGTCAGACAGAACTCTGAACACTGGAGAAGCCACAAAGAATGGATGGACTTAAATATTCCAAGTAATTTTCCACACATAGGAAAAAGAAAGAACAGCGAAGTTTTCAAGCTTGGAAGCTGCTCTCATGTACTTACAATTCAAATAATTTGACAACTTCTGTGTTAATTCCACTTGCCTGTACTAAAATTACTGTTCTTTGTGCATGAAATGTTCATATAATTTAGTTATAACCTGGTGGAAAAAAAGGCTAAGTTGCTAGAAATTAAGAGACTGATTTCTAAAGAAAAGAAACAGATTTTAGTGGCCAAGGCTTTAACAGGACTGGTTGTTCAGAGGAGCTTAACGTGTGGATATAATTTGCTAAAGGATTTCCTGGAGGGCTAATGTGGTAAAAGAAGTCAGATATGCTACATGATTAATACAGCTGCTTTTTCATCAAAAATCAAGTGGTCATGAATTAGATCAGTGTAATGGGGTCAACCACAAACTGTCAAAACTATACAGATCACAAATGGGACAACAATTGAGATGAAGATGGAAAAATAGAATGCAACAAAGCCAAAACCTATACCAATTTGTTGGCTGATAGAAAGTGTTGTTATAGATTAACTAGCTGAAATTTCATAAATTAGTTATGAAAAGATTAACATGCGTATAATCATTTCGAAATGCTGTACATCTACCAAATTACCTGGAAGGGGCCATTTGTTGCAGCATGAATATTGGCTGAAATTGGGCAAAATCTCAGTTGGAAAGGAACTTCCAACTCTTCATTATCTCTTACTGTCTTTGACAAAGGATAAAATAGAGGAAGGCAAGATCATGCCAAGAAAAAACCAATTGACTCCTAACAGAAAACAACCATCATAAACTAATGATGTTTACTTTGTCTTGTAAAAAGGCGTCAAAGAAGATGCAAGGAAGACAAACTATTTCAAATACTAAAGGAAACAAAGTATACATATGGACAAGAGCAGAGAAATTTAAGCTCATCTGACTCAGAAAAGCTATAATTCCTGGCGAAAATCATGACATTCTCTCAAAATGTTAAATATACATATAAAATGAAAATGTCCTTACAGGAGTTACTGTTAACCTAGGATTATTAGAAGAAAGAGAACTTTTATATGTTATCTAATTTTCCATATTTATGGTATGTGCCTTACTTTTTTCAATTAAACTTTTCTTGGTTTCGGTTTTATTTATTGTAGGCAGACTTACTAGAACACTTGATAATGCATCTCACCCAAATTTTTGCCTAAAGATCAGCCAGCTATTTTTGCTGGTCATGTGTGTTTCTGCCACATCCAGTGTCAAATCATAGCCAAATACTGTTCCTGGCTTCCTAAGACAGATACCTAAACAACATATCAATCTCTTGGGATGTCTTTCTTGTTTTCCAGAGTCCAAAGGCAGAAAGGAAACAAGCTCAGAGTAGATACTGGCATCTTTGGAAGAGTTGGGACTGGCAGACATGGAGTGCTATGAACTGACTGCAATCCCCATTCCCCATCCCCTTGCACTATCTAAGGGGAGGAAGTAAAAAAAAAAAAAAAAAATTAAAGCAAAGTTGAGCCTGGGAAGAATAGAGAGGTGGGCCAAAAGTGTTTTAAGATTTGTTCTTACTTCTCACTATCCTACTTTGTTATTAACTGGCAATAAATTTAATTAACTTCCCCAAGGCAAGTCTGCTTTCCTGTGACAGTAACTTGTGGGTGATGTTCCTGTCCTTACCCTGGCCAACAAGTTTTTCTACCATATTTTCTCCCCCACCCATCTGGTTGAGGAGTGATAAGAGTGTCTTGGTGGGCACCTGGCAGTCAACCAGCATCAACCCACCACCACATGTTATGCATAGGGGCATTTTACATCATGCTAAGAATTATAATATAAATACTCAGATTGTCAAATTGTATGGCTCTAAAGAAGAGCAATTTTCCTAACACACAGTACTGCATGATCTCTGCAGGTCAAAAAAGTTGTTTCTCAATTACCCTGGATTCTTACTGGTTGAATGTTTGTTATCCCCCCAACACCAAAAGATTTCAGCTGTCTTCATTTCACTCACTACATAACATAAAAAGGACTCAGACTAAGGGTCCAGTGCCCTGTTCTCACTAACCACCAGAAAAGCAACGGAGGGAGAGCAAGAAAAGTGCAAGTCCTTGATATTGCCTCAGCTACCAACTATTCCAATTTCAAGAACATCTAAAGCTGTTCGTGGTTCTTCGGCAGATTCCACTCCCTCTAGTTTTTCTGGTCTCTGAATGCACATAAAGTCTTCTCTGGCTCTTATATGGCCTTGCTGGCCAGAGATTCTTGCTTTGTTAAAGCTTATTTTTGTTGTCAGTGTTACAAGGAAATGAGAAAATTTCTTATTAATGACTGAAGTCTTAGACAGCCTAATGACTCAATCAATGGCAATGATTTCTGTGGCTGCCAGACCACCTCAGGTTTTAGTGAAGATTTCTTTGAGGCTAGTCATTCACTGGTGCCCTATATGTCACTGCAAAAAACGGGCACAAGAAAGGGTGTGAAAAAGCAATTCAGCTGTTGGTTTGAAGTATGGCCTCTGGGAGATGGATATTTAAATGCCTTACTGGGTAATTCTTACAGAATTGGTTCATGTGCTGAATGATGGGTACACTTCAGCAGCTCAGCTGCTGAATCTTTCTCCTCAGTATTTCTATCTTCCTTATCAAGGAAAGAAAGATACACTTGAGACCTAATCTAAGAGGGTGGTTTTCATTGATCTTCACCTATAGCTTTTGTATAACAGTCACCAAGAAACAGGAAAGAATCACTCTTTCTGTACATGCCAAGATTGGTACTTCCCAAGAGACTACAATGAAGTGTCCTTTCTTACATTTTATGAGGATATTTTAATCAGCGAGTTTGGATGTAAAGCACTACCTTCCACTGAGCCATCTGCTTTCTATTTTCTGGATCTGTCATAGTTTTCTGACTTTGTAGGTCTGTCTGAGGGGGACTGTCTTTTGTGAGAAGACACCACAAGCTCCCCCATGTCCCACACATATACACAGTTCCAGCTGGCTCCAAGGCGGACACAGCAGTGGCCAAAACTGATCAGTCATATTGGTATGAATAAGATTTTTGAGGAAAGGGATAAAATGCTGCACAGCAGCTGGGAGAGAGGAGTGAGAATATGTGACAGGAGCAGCCCTGCAGACACCAAGGGCAGTGCAGAAGGAGGGCCATGGGGGAGCCCCTGGAGGATCCCAGAGCAGGCAGATATGCTATGAAACAAGATGCAGACTGCGGAAAGTTAGGGCCAGAGATGGGTCCTGGCAGGAACCTTGGCCCGTGGAGATGAGCCCACAGAGAAACAGGTTTTCCAGAAGGAACTTTTTTTCTCGTAGGAGATTTAGCATCCCTACAACCACAGTTGCATACAAATTGCCTATATTTGTACTAAGCAAGCTATATAGATAATACCATATGTGCATAAAATGTGTGTACAAAGTATTTCTATAAATACTATAGTCTATCTATCTATCTATCTGTCTATGTAGTGTTCTATGTTGTACTAAAGCCAATATTTTCAGAAATGACAGTTGAATTTAGACAGTCACTGAAAGCCACTAATTAAGACAAGCTAGTGGCATTGCTTTTGCTGGGTGTCCAGTTTCTGGAATTATATGGATCTGTGGGAATTTTTCACTGCCTTATTTAGAAAAAAAGATATTCCAGATTTTGTTTGATGAGAAAATCTGGAAGAAAATAATTGTATGAAACCTTCAGTGTTCAGAAATCAGAAAAGAAGCATCTATATATTTTATTTAAGAATCTCATGACTCTCAAACCAACAAGCTTGTGTTTGGGGACATTTTTTCCTCATAACTTTGAATACTTGAAAAGCGTTGTTGTTGATTTTGTATTTTCTGTGTCTCCCTTGCATAATAGCAACACAATAACTGACAGCTCAAGGGGCCCTGCAGGGCTCCCACAGTTCCAGAATTCAGTCTATTTTCACTTGAGTTCTTGGAAGCAGATACACCATGTGCATCTATTCTGTGGACAATGAGCATATACAGATATGAGACATGGTTTAAATGTCTATGACTTTTGATGTCATCTGCACAAATGCATGGCACAATGATTTTTCCTCTCATAAATATCATCTGCCTGGGATAATTTGGTATTGCTGATGCAGGTTTGTTCAAAGAGTCATAAGAAGAGCTACAATACTTTCTTGTTTCTCTTGTGAATTTGAAATGTTGTCTTTCGTCTCTGTGTAATTTAAAAAAAAAATCATCATGTTATTTCCTATATTCTATGATTTTTCTTTAATCATCTCAATACATTGCTCCACCATGTTCTTGCTGATAGCTCCATCCATTTGACGTATGTACTTGTTCTGATTTCCAATTATTTACTTACTGAAACTATTCTTTTAGGAATCTCCACTGCAAGATTATTCCTTATAACTTTATTAATACTCAAGAGACATTTTGAAATTAATTTCTCCCTGTTTGCATTTTAAACTTTTATTATTCTCCTTAATTTTTTTATTAGTTGGTAGATTACATTGCAAATGCTTTTATTGTTCTCAGAGCAGAGGACTAACGTGCATCCAGATGTACTTATAGTTTTTGTATCTCTTAAATCAAACTTGGCTTTACAGAAATGTAAATTGCATCTATTTCATTTCTATTCACAAAGTTTACTTGTGATGCATAAACACAAAGAAGCAATATATAAAAATGAAAAGAGACAGCACTTATAAAACCACAGAGGATATTTTATAGATTTTATAGGCCTTGCACCTCTAAATCTTAAGCTTGATTCTTAGCTGTACTTCTACAACAATCCCCAGATCAGTAGGTCACAGAATCCTTGACCTGAGGTATAAGGCTCATAAAAGCTGTGATGGAGCTTTCACCCTTCATCAAGCAGTTCAGGATTTATTGAGAAGCAGAGAAACTTTGGCTTTGTGCATTTGTACCATGTTGGTTACTGCAGCAGGCCAGGAATGGGAGATGTATGATCCTGTCCTTTTTCTCTTTTTTTATAAAGCCCCATGGACATCTTGGTTCAGCCCCAGCCAGCAACCAAACATCACACAGCCCCTTGCTCACTGCCCCTACAGCAGGAAGGGCAAGAAGAGGAGAGCAGGAAAAAGTGAGAAAAGGAATTGTGTGAGTGTGTGGGGGAGGAAAACTGAGAATTAGTTGGGTACTGAACTGCTCAGTCTTGTCAGCACAGGGGCGTCCATGAGCATGCCAGGAGCAGAGCTGAGGCAGCTGGAGCACTGCTGCTGCCAGCAGCTGAGCCACTGCAGAGCTGGACACCTCAGGGCTGGCAGCTGCCTCTGCCTTTTGAAGACTACAATGGTGGAGATTAAATTTTGTTTTCCATGAAGTGATTACATCCCATTTTGGTTCTGACTTTATTTAAAATGTTCAATCAGTAGTGGGTAAGTCTGCATTTAGAGTTGTGTGGGGCTGTGTTATCAAAGCCCAGGTGAATCTTCACAGGAGTCGTAATCTTTGCTTTGCCTGGCAGGTTGGACCCATTCCCACATGCTGGCTTTATCAGGAGATAGGAGTTGAGTCCTTTTCCACTGCATCCTTGGGCTAAGGCTGTGTGGCTGCAGCCTTTGTTTCCACTTGCCAGGAACCCAAAACACTGCCTGGGGCTTGCATTTCCCTTTGTCCTGGTTTGAGCAAAGGAAAACCAGTGAGAGGCTCCAAGTCAGAAATACAATTTATTGGAGGAAAAGAAAGAAGCAAAATAAAGGATACAACCTGGCACTCTGTTAGTTAGGGTGATGGTAGCAGTTTGGATGAAGTGGTCTCGTTGAAGCAGTGATCCCGTAGAAAGGTCTGGTAGCTCCTGTCCTCTGGGAGTCCAGTGGGTAACTGCTCCTGTGCTGTCCAAGATCCTGGATTATATCCAGGTGGGAATGCTTGGCTCCTCCCCTTGGGGGGAGCATCTCACAATGGGATGACATCATTCTATGAGTCATGTGATGGGTCCTTAATGGCCCATTGTACAGAGATGGCTTCTGGAGGGAGTTATCTGTGAGTCATGCAGCACAGCATTGATGGGGCCATTAACAGAAGATAAGAGAAACACTGCCCCACCCAGTTTCAACAGCCCATGAAGATGGTGACGGAATACAGACTTTGGGCACATCTTACATTTTAACCTAGGACACCCTTGAAACAAGCAGATAATCTGAGCTGCAGCAGAGAGGATTTGCCACAACATGGCAAGCCCCCAGCTGCCCCAAGACATGGTGTTTCCAGGTATACTGCTCTGCATTCCCACAGACTGCAGCTTAGGATGTGACCCAGGCAAACAATGCATGTGAGCTTATTGAGATGGAAACCCTAAAATGATTGCCATTTGTGTATATATATATATCCAGCCAGATGAATAAATGCTGCAGGAAGAGGCATATAAAATGGGTAGATGGAGAAGTAGATCTAGCAAGCATGATAAATATTCATCTTGTTTTATTATGCTGGTCATAGAGTTTGCAATATTTCCAATTACTATCTATATCTTTTTGAGTGTTTTGATTACAAGCCTCTTTTGGACAGAGCATTTCACTTTTTGCATTAGTCTAATGTCTGCACTTGAATAGAGACAGAGACAGGAGAAGGAAGCATAATTCTTGGCCTTAGAGACCTTAGGATATCAAAGGCATCTACTGTAATGTCAGATTCTTAATATTAATAACTATGAGACCTATGAAATGGCAGACTCTTACCCCTACTTCTGCCAATTTGCTCTATTTGCATAGTTTTCATTAATCTCAGGCAACGCCACTCATCAATTTCCCTGAAGGCTTTCTGCCGGCTGGATTTGTTACTGTCTGAACTACCTGAAATGAAGAGCTTTTATAATCCATTTAGGGAAACTGTTTCTAGAGACTGGTTCCCTTTCCTCTCAGCTTGGCTCCTTTCTCAATTTCATCAGCATGGCTGCTGGCAGAATTCCTCCTCTTTCTGTTCCACTATGACTATATGTTGAGGGTGTCTCAATTTTGTCACCTTTCCCAGGCAGTGAATCTTTTCTGACAGACTGAAGTTGAAAAGACAAGCTGAGACATAATGACAGATCACTTTTGGGTAGTTACCAAGAACCACTGGAGCAAAATAAAAATTTTGATCAGACTCTAGCATTAATTATTAGTGTTTGCACATGAAAAAATGCAGCACAACAATTTCTCCATGTGTGAACATATACCCAGTAAACAGTCTGACATAACTATTAAGCAAAGGTTAAAAACCCCACAGTGGGTTGTTTTTTTTTTTTCTTTTATTGCCTCTTTTTGCCTCTTCCTAACTCATTTGTGCCTCCAGATCAACAATAACAAGAATAATTTGTAATGAAAAAGAAAATAAGAGTGAAATAATAGCTAAGAAAAACAAGTAATGGAAATGAAAACAATTGCTCACCACCAACAAACTGATACTGAGAAAGTCATCAAGCAGTGACCCCCCACCACTGACCTTCTCTCTAGTTCATTGCTGAGCTAGATGCCACATGGTTTGGAATATAGAATCACAGGGTCAAAGAAACATAGAATGCTTTGGGTTGAAAGGGTCCTTCGAGATCATCTTGTTCCAATACTCCTTCCATGTGCAGAGACATTTTCAAAAGGATTAGGTTGCACAGAGCCCCATCTAACCTGGTCTTGAGCACTTTTAGGGATGGGGAATCCACTGCTTCTCTGGTAAACCTGATCCAGTGCTTCACAATACTCACAGTAAAGAATTTCTTCCTAATAGCTAATCTAAACCTACTCTTTTTCAGTTTGAAGTCAGTCCCCTTTGCACAGTCACTACACTTCCTTGTAAAAAGTCCCTCTCCAACTTTCTTGTAGCCCTCTTTAGGTGCTGAAAGGCCACAAAAAGGTCACCTTAGAGCCATCTCTTCTCCAGAATGAACAACATGGTCTCTGTGATCTGGATCAAGCTCTGTTCTGATTTTGGCTGGGATAGAATTAATTTTCTTCACAGTAGCTAGTATGAGGCTATGTGTCCTTTGTCTGAGCATAGCTGGCATTTAAATAAATTAAAAAAACTTAGTAACCTGACAGAAACGAAAAAGTAACAGCCTCAGTCTTAATGATTCTGATAAAAGCTCCTCACCAAGTTTCAAGTCAAGGAGACAAGATGGCACCAAAGGCCAAAGAGAGACAGATCCTGAAATAAACTAGACATTTTTGGCAAGCTGGTCAGTAAAAAAGCGAAATTCAAGGCACACAAGGCACAAGGTAAGAACAGCAATTTGTGCCCAGAAAACTCATAGACCTCTAAATGATAAAACTTCATGCTGTGTCGGATTTTCATAAAATTTCTTGCTGAGGAAGTTGTCAAGCATTAATGCTTCTTGAATTGGTCCTGGATAAGTCCCAGATGTTTCTGTTCACCCTGACCCTGATTGGTTGGTATTACTTACCTCCTCATTCATTATGTTCATATCCTTTGCTGGATTTCGGATGTGGCTGAAGCATCACTGTTAAAGAAACATCTTGCAGTGGCCCTTTCTTTGCATGGTTTGTGAAGACCAAACACACATGGAATTCATGGAAACAGAAGATACATGGATAGATTTGCATGGAAGTTGCATGGTACAGCAAATTAACCTTTATATGCCACTAGTTAGGCACTACTGACTTTTAAACCTTTAACAAAGATGCCATTTGTGAAATCAAAACTTTCAAACCTATGTAAACTCTGTAGATACCAGGTGCAACTATTACCAGTTGCTGTGGAATTGAGCTACTATAGCTTAGCAGAAAGCTCATTTTCTTGAAGAAACCAGGCAAATACCAAACTAGAAGAACTTTCTGTTGTTGACCTGCAGAAAAGCCTACCAGGAAATTTTCATTTGCTCAGCTTCCACTCCTTGGAGTAGTGTGCTGTGGCTTTTCTCAGTTTAGTATCTCACCTTTGTAAACTATTATTGCTTCATTTGAAACATAGGACACAGAGATTCCAATCTTAGTTAGGCATTTGATACAGTGCAACTGTAAAGGGGATAATTTCCACGAAATTAACATTCCCAAATTGTGCAGTCAAATATATTTCCTTGTTGAGAGATGTGGTCATTGTAGCTGCAACTGTGCCACCAAATACTGGAGATTTGTTGAGGGTCTTGTTGCACCCTCAGCCATGGGGTGTGAGAGTGTCAGGCTGCATCATTAAAAAAATCAGTGAAACCAGAATGCCAATATTTTTGCTTTTTTTAGCAGATAAGCTGAAAACTATAAAATAAATACTAGACCCACACTACATGCAATCACTTTTTTTTTTTAATTGATAAAACAATCTAATATTTTTAGAGAATCATGAAAAATCAAGTGTAACACTAGCTTGTTCTGACAGCTGAATAAAAATGTGGTTACTATATCCTAGACATGCAGGTGCCCATTTTACATATTTAGGCCATTTTTTACCACTCAGACTTCCACAAATTGAGCCTGTGGCTACTAATGAGCCTCCAAACTGATGATGCATCTATTTGTGAGCCAAAAAATCTGCCTGCAAAATCAAACTTTGAACTGAGGTTCTTTGAAGAGGTGGAGCCATAAAAGCTGCATCTGGAATTGGATATAAAATAGGGAGAAAATGTGGAAGGTTTCTGTCTCAGATATGTAAGTCTTTAACCAAAGTCAAACATTAACCTGGATGATTTAAAAGAAAACTTTTACAGAAAGCAAGCAGTTTAAATTAAATTATTATAGTACTCTTTTTTATATGTATACATATATATATGTCATAAATTGGCAAATTACTCATATTCCATGTTTTGTCAGAAATATCATCTTTTATTACAATAGAACCTGTGGTCACATGCATAAATATTGGTGTAGTAAAAGATATTTTGATTGACTACTTCCTGGCAATTGACACTAAATAAATTCCCCACATCTGCTTACCAATTTCACTTCATCCAGCTAGAAAAGCTGTTTCAAGAAGTAAAACAACAACGCCACTTAAAGGTGCACATTCTCCTTCCCTCTCTCCCTCCATGCCCATTTTATATAGTCAGGTAGGTTAAAACAGAAAAAAAAAATCTGAAGATAAAATATTGATGTACAACAATTCAAACTGAATGCATAAAGTACTGTTGGAACAGCTATTCCTGAATAGAAAAGTTATTGAAAATACATGATCTAAAAAATTGGTAAGAATAACAAAGCCCGATTTTCAGATTTCCAAATTACTTTCTATTGAAAGCTGAACCTGGTCAAATAAATTATGATCTTTCTGGAATAACTGAGTAATTATCTTTCACTCCATCCATTTTTCTGTCAGTAATATGTATATGCTGCCTAAAGTATTTAGGATCATGAGGGGTTTTTTTTGTTTGTTTGTATTGAGCTTCAAATACAGAAAATGAAACACATTCTGTCGTTACTGGCGTTGCAAATGATGTCTAGGGGTGAATATGTTCAGTCATTATTTTCTTTGAGTGTTTTGGGTGATCCCTCATGTCCAGCACCTCCCTTGCTAATCAACATGTGGTTTGAGGTGCTGGGACAACCGGAGGAGTGTATTTGGAGAACTAGAATGAAAATTTTACTTTGCAGTACCTTTGCGCATTTGCAATGCAATGGAAATTCATCATTAATTACTTATTGCAAACAGAAAGGTGAAATATTTAAATTTGAAATGGACATGTGATTAAGATGCCTGGTTCCTGGTGACCAGCAAAGAGGGCATGGAACAGAGTGCATCAAAAAAACCTAAGGAAATCCAATCTGTTAGGGGCTGACACAGTATAATTAAACTTTACATTTCCTGAAAGAGTATTGGCACAAACTGAGCTCATTAATTCTAAATTAAAGCTTTTATTCTGGCCTGCCTACAACAACCTCTTCTAAAAAGGCTCTGTTTGCTAGATACTCAGGTTGCATTCACACATTTATTGTGTTATAGAAAAAGACTTGAAAGATTTTTAGCATTTTAGTACAAATAAAACTGAACCCACATAATTATGTAACCTCCTAAGGAGGCCTGATCCTTTGTGATGCTGTTCTAAATCTCATGATGTAAAAATGTATGACTGTGGAACTTACACCTTGTATAGTCCTTTGTCTAGCAATTGGCCACACTCTGTCCTCCATCTACCAGAGGTGGAAAATCTGCCCAAGGACTGACTGCAGTAGAACTGGATGCAACAGAAATATTATGGAACAAACAATGAGCCCATACTTTAAAGCAGGTTTATACAACAGAGTACAGAACAAAAACATCTCTATATGTCATTTAAGTGTTTTATTTATGCAGGGTTGTTTTAATTATTATCGGTTACACCAGATCTTTAGCCATAGCTCTCAAAGTCTTGTGGAATTTCCCATTATGCTTAGTGAGTATTGCTAGAAGCCATCAAATAAAGGTGATGTGAAGATAAGAAAAACATGTTAGGAACTGCTAGGTTTGTTGTGAGTTGGGCATAGAAGTATTTTTGGATGAAATGGCAATTTCCTCTGCTTCACCTGAGACCCATGGATTTATAAGTGAAGTACAGGTCTCAACTCACAAAACTTAGCCCTTTAGAAGATATCTGAAACATCTAGTTCCTTGTGTTCTCCACAGTGTTGGCTCAGGATATGAATTGTTATCCTTAATAAGGCACCCATATGACTTGACTTGAATGATCCTTTTAATTTGAAATAACTGATGTGGCACTGGTTCTGAATTGCAGCATTGTTGCTGAGATTATTAAACTCAAATAAATTATGTACCATGACATCTATGCAGCCACAGTTTCCGTTTGCAGACCATCTGCAGCCAATCTGATCATCCCGTGCAGTCACATGTTGCACTACAATCTTGACCAGCTTAACTGAGGTGGAATAATTGAAGCTAATTTTTGTAGCACAGGCAAGCCTTTGATACATTTAGAACACTAAGGCTTTACAGCACCGTGTATTTATGCTAGAGGGCAGTCATACTTCGTTCTGAGCAGTGTCAGAGCTTGGCGTTTGCAGAACATGTATCCCCAAAGCACGGTGCCAACAGTAACTTCCAGGAGTGCTGTGAGGTAGGTGTGTACATGGATCCCTGGTTTACAGATGAGGACACTGAGGCAGGAAGCTTAAGGTATTTGACCCAGTTCACACCAGAGTTCAAAGATGTTTAACACAGGTATTAAGGGATAACACAGCATCCAAGTCAACTTGAAAATTACTCTCAAAGAAGCCAGCTCATTATGTATATATGTATCCATATATCTATGTCTGTGCAGATTAATTCTGGATGTGAATTTTTATTTTTAAAACTAGAGACCTTGCTGTCTTATTCCGAAATTCTCTGGGGAAAAATTGAAGGCTCTAGGAAGAGCACATAAAGAGCTATGTCTATGTCCCTGGCTCTCCAAGGAGAGAAATATAGCTCTTGTCTGTGCCTATATAGTAATAGAGCACTTAGTGACAGAGGCACAAAATCATAGAATCATTTAGGTTGGAAAGGAACTTTGAGCCCAAACACAAACTTGCATTGCCAAGTAGGCTGAATTTTACAGGCACATGAACCTCATTGGTCTCACAGTGTAAGGTCAGCTTGAGAAATTTTTTTTTTTCGTTTTTCCTACGCAGCAGGTATTCACTAGACTGAGAATTTCACTCCTTCATTTCAAACTAAGTGTTCAGTGAAGTATTGCAGTGACATCTGCAAACATAAGGCATCATGAGATTTTGTCTCCTCCCTTCCACGCTGTCACACCTCTCCAAGAAGAGGAACACATTTCTGAAGACAACTCCTGCAACTGAGAGTTCACAGCCTAGGAAGGAAAAGTCTGAGTAAGAACAGAAAACGCAAGTGAATTGTCTATGGCAGGATAGAGGCAAAGTTTTTCTTGAAGGGGCTTGCAGCCACATGACAAGACTTTTTGTCTAGATACACTTCTCTGAATAACTCCACCAACGTGCATTTTTTGTGAGATGCTGAAAATCAGCAATTTAATTTCCACAGTACAGCTCAATAAATTCTTCACGTCATCCAGAAATGTCTCTTAAAGCTGTTTAATTTTGCTTGCTTCCTGTCATCATCCATATACATTTTAGAAGAATGTTTTCAGAAAGCAAATATCATCCTACCCAACACAGATGGATTCCTGAAAAGTTTTGCAGCTATGTTATAGTGTGGATAGGGAATTTTCCCATGAGCATAAACATAATGAAGGGATGCATGTCAGGACTTACAGAACACATACATGGGGATATCTGTGGCATGAGGGATGAGAGGCAGGGAAAAATAATCAATGTGGGCTTTCCAGAGGAAATGCCAGCTTTATAGAATGGATAACCCTTTCTGAAAACCCTTCACCAAGGAGACTGTACCCCTGATTGCCTGTTTTGTCACCCCTCACCCTTGACTTGCTCTATTTTGCTTCATCTAAGATAATGCTATCAACTATGAGAATGCATCCCTCCTGAGAAAGAGGGAGCCAATTCTTCATCAGTCTCAGAAGCTGAGATCATCTGGGCAACTGAATACTGTGAAACGTTCCTTCATGTTCTGTCCTGTCACTACATCCAGGAGACTGAAATTGCAATGGGAATATTTATCTGTGAGTATTCTTGGTGTCTCTTTCTGAACAGCTCAATTTTCATTTTCATCATCATCTCCCTCATATGAAACAAGATCATTCAAGTTTGAGGGGTGACAAAGAGTATAATAATGACAATTGTCTGGTCAAGGTATTGAGAAAACACCCTGGAAATCAAAGGACAAGTAGGGTGCTGCCACAGTCACATTACAAATATGAATTTTCAGAAACCACATGGCAAAGAAACAGGTTTTGTTATCACTGGTGCCACTCAAACAGGAAAACACAGCCATCACTGTGAGTGTTATTTGACCAATAGCCAAAGAGAGTTTTGAATAGCTGCTATCAATGAACACCTCATAATAAATTTTAGCTGAAAAAAAAAAAAAAGGAAAAATTTAAATATATTTTTGACAAAATTACAATCTGCTTAAGGACAATGTGGGCAGGCTGGTTTCACTGAATAAAGTATAAAGTGTGAATCATAGTTGTTCAGCTCTTGTCTGGAAGTCTCTTAGGATTTAAAGCAAGCTGAACAACTGACAATCTTGGAGGAATTCAAGTGTGGTTTTATAATATCTGGTTCAACAGACTGAACTGGATCACTCTCACTAGCAATTATGTGTTTCACCAAGCATCTGGAAGCTTCATTGATGTTTATATTTTCCTGCAAATGAAAGAGAAAGAGAGGTTGATTAGTCAATATTAATTAAAACATGTTGTATATTTCCTGTGCAAAATTAAACTTTTCTCTCAGCAACATCAAAAGTTTACTTACCTCAATAAACAGTTTTCAAAAATTGACTGTGTTAAATTGTGCTTACTGGAGTTTTGAAGATGGTTAAGTTTTATATATATTATGATTCATATCTCTTTTAGAATGTACACAGAGCTGATTTTAAATTACTTCAATCTCTTGGTGATTTTATCGCTTCAATAAACTAAAAAAAAAAAAAATGCCAGGGAGGTGTTGAAGACCAATGCTTGAAGCAAAGCTCCAAAGACCATATTTCACTGCTTGAATAATGGTTAGTCATTTCCAAATAGTTAATTACCTACCAGCAATTGCAGCCATGCATAGCACTCATTTTTTAAAGCCAATTTCAAGAACATTTCTGTATGCAATGCTCACAATGAAACCTGTGATGGACCAGTTTCATTGAATAAATGATACAATCCCAAGTTACTCACAAAACAGTAAAAAAGTTCTGTATGATTGGGAGTCCTCCCTTATTTCTTGTCGAGGCTGACTCCAATGCACTGCATCTCCAATGCACTGCTTCAGAAGAAATATATCACCACTGGTTTCATTTGTAGGACAGAAATCATCACTCTAGGGGTTTAAAATGAAAGCTAAAGCACATCCTTTCCTACATGTGTCTGATATGAACTGCACATTTAGCTTGCAGCAGCCCTTACCCTGTTTGTAGAATAAGTAAAGCTGAAACAGCCTGATCAGTGAGACACAGTTCAATGCAGCATAGAAAATAAGCAGGAGTACTGAGTAAAGATTTTTTTTTAGAATAACAGCCACCAATATGTTTGGAATGAAAAGTCAGGCTTTCTGGCATAAAAGGCACTCTTCTAGTGTAACTATTGGCATTGATTACTTATTTTAAAAAGCAGGAGATAGAAACTCCACTGTAGCTTCATTCTTCTGGCAATTGTATCACACAGCCACATATATCCATATAGAAGTGCATACCAATATATAGGCATACATTTGTGTCTATGCACATACTACTCTTGCTCAGTAAAGATAATATTTTATTAGCCTAAGATTACCCAAGTTTTCAAGATGAATCATACTGAGAATAGTTTTGATTGGAAGGGACAATTAAATGCCATCTAGTCCCAGGTCTCAAAAATGTTCAGGTCCCTCTGGATGGCAATCTAGAGCCTGCTATACTGAGGCCATAAACTAGCTATAAAAGAAAGAAATATATGTGTTTCAGCAGAGAAGACACATTTGTAGGAAAATCAAAAGTTGAAGGAATGGATTCTATGAGACTGACTTTGTCCAATCCTCTTGAAATCAATGGCAAAATTCCACAAATTCCATTGTCCATCCCTTTTGCACCACAGTAAAGGGCTGAAATCTGTGGATCTAACTGAAAATGTTAATTAGTGCAAGATTTCACAGATTTCTTCAATGACATACATGAAATTAAATATTCTGTAATAAAGAATATTTTGTAGTAAAGAAGTAAGTTGTAAACACCAATATTTTTCTAAAGTAATGTACAAAGTAACCGCTAGAAAGTAATATGGAACTGGGAATTGTCTCTGTACTGAGATGTTAAAATTCTGCTGTATCGCACGGCTCTCTCAGAGCAGACTAGAAAATTCCTGAAGCATGCACTGAAAACCCTTTTCAAATCACTGTGAAATTTTATTAGGAAAAAAAAAAACCAGACAATTAAAAATATCTCTCAGCACTGCTTAGGAAACTGAAGCCAAAACAGGATTGTTAAGAGCACAAAAACAGAAATGTAAAAATCTTTTGCATTGTGTTTGTCTTTACTGATGGATGGTGAGCATTTCATTTGCCCCCATTGCTGCTCCTCTGTTGAAATAGCAGCATGTGTTTATTCAATAATGTCTTAGGGTCTATCTAAGATTCTGCCCAAATTGATCAACGGTCAGATGTATTAACAGCAGCCCTCTTTTTCAGAGGCTACCATTTCACAGCATTGGGAAAGTGGGAAGGATCCAAGCCCACAAAAGTATAAAATGGATATGGGTGGACATCCCTGATGGTGATAGATGGAAGTCCATGTGCCAGACATAAGCCTAAAAATGCAGAAGAAAAAAAAAATACTCCAGGCAGTACTCAAACAAGAAGGGA